>VXAA01007441.1:330005-466540 GCA_013399115.1 Anseranas semipalmata | reverse complement strand
GAGCCCTTAAAAGCACTCCAGCACGCGGCTCCCCGTACACAGGCTGTCGGTGTGATGGAGATGGAGGCCTGTTGCCATGGCACCGCGGCAGCCCCGCTCCATCGCCAGGGATGTCACCCCTCGGTCCCCAGCTCCGGGCGGGCAGGGGCAGGTTGCAGCCCCCAGGGGTGCCAGCAGCCCCCTGGGTGCCCCTGGTCCTCGCCAGCCCCACCGAGGCCACCCCTGGGGCTAGCAATGCACCAGCAACAGTTCTGCTGGGGAAGAAGGGCTTTTTCCTTCCTCATGGAGTGCGAGGTGTCTGGAACGAGGAGCAAGGGCAGGGATCTGAGCACCCTGGCCCTGCGGTGCCCCCTTGCTTGCTGCATCCCTCCCGTGTGTCCCGGCTCCTCTTGTGGTGGCTGCATCCCATGCTGGGATAATTGCTTAAACATTGCCATGGCACTTTGTGTTTCTGTCTGCGGCACTTTGGGCTTTCTTGGTCCTGTTCCCTCCTCATGCTGCTGGGCAGGCTGCTCGGTGTTATTGCCCCCTCCCTGACACCATGGAGGCAATATTATCAAAAACCAACCAAACAAAAAAACAATAAAAGAAGGGGAAGTGGCTTGTGTTTAACCTCTTGTGGACAGCGAGGTGAGGGCAGGATCACCGCTGCCTAGGGAGAAGAGCAGGGCTGCCTGCCTGCGGAGCTGCTGGCTCCTGGCACAGTCCTGCATGGGGCAGCTGGATGGGAACCAGAAGAAGTGGGAGAATAAAGCACTGAGTGCGCTCAGATTGCCTGACTGAGATGTTTCTGGGGATAACTTTGCATGCAGCCCCCAGTGACGGGGGTAGGGAGCAGCCCCAGCTCTGGGAACTGCTCTTCATCCAGTCCAGGGCATCTCTGGGGGTAGGAGGGATGGAGGCTTTGTCACCTGGTCACTGCTGTGGCACGACTCACTAAGGCACATAGTGGTTCGGCTTCCATCCAGCCATCCCTGGATCTGAGTGTTGGTGATGGATCCGGCCCCTCCGCTGTACCCGCCGGATAGCACAACGCGATACCTGCTGGGCTGCGTCACCGGGGGCTGCGGAGCGCGCTGCAACGTGCTTTTGGCATGTCTGCGAGCGTGTCATTTTATAGGGCTTGTGGTATCGGTTGTCGAGGAGTTCGTGCCGAACATCAGGAAAACGCTTCCTGGCAGCTGCGCCGCAGTTTGGGGGCTGCAACCTGAACGGGGGACCCATCACAGGCCCCCAGTCTGTCCCCGTGTCCTGGGTGGGCAGGAGAAGAGCTGCAGATGGCACCTATAGGAGCAGGCAGCGCGAGGGGAGCCACGGGCGACTGCAAAGCCCTGCACGTACCAGAACGTAATCAGATCCAATGCTATCAGCTGGTCAAGGCTGATCAAGAAGTGATAGAAAACTGTTCCCAAACTATTTCGGAATTTTTTTGCGGGGGGGAAATTTTGGAAACATCCATACCTGACTCTGATATTACACTTATTTCGGTGTCACATGTGATTTCCATTCCACAGGAGTAATTGTGATTCCTTTCCCGTCATCGCAGAATATATTGTGTACCCATGTCATTACCTTCCCAGTGGCTCACCCTTTATTTCTTTCTGAACTCCTGGATAAATACCATCCAGTCTTGGTGATTTACTACACTTTCTCCAGTTGCTCCCTGATTTCCTCCTCAGAGACTTCCCTCACTGTTAAGGTCACATTCTGATTTCCGATACACAATGCCTTTGAAATGGAAATGTTTCCCCTCATTGTCTTCTACAGCAAACATCAAGACAAAAAATGCGCTTCTCCCAGCTTTTCCACCCTCCACAATTGTCCCATTCTCCCCAGTGACCAAACACACTCTGCAATCACACAAGCAGCATCTTGCATTTGAAGTCTTGAAACGCGTTTCCAGGCCTGTTCTGGCATCTCTTGGTCTGTTCTGTTATCCCATTCATTCCCCCTGTTGCTTTCCGATCCATTAAGAAATTTTCTGTCTTCTTGTAAAGGGGGATTTTGTGTAACTCTAGTTAGCACAAAGTATTCCTTGTGCAAAAAGGATTCCTCTTCTTTTCTCCATTATGCTCACCTACCTACACACACAAGCCATCCATTTTTGGCATCTAGCAGACATGTCCAGATCAGGAGAGAAGATGCCCTCGTTCAACCCAGCAGGCCAGAATTGTCCCCAGGAGGTGGCCACACCTCTCCGTTGGTCACAGAGGACATGTCGGGAGAGGCAGCTCTTATCCGAGATGCTCGACATGCTCAGCATTGCCGGGCTCTGGGGACCAGAGGCCTCGACCTCGAAGCCTGCATCCACAGCTTGGTTCTCATCTCGTGCCGGGCCCCTACCAGCAGAGCACCACTGGGTGCAATTTCCCCATGTTCTGCTTGTTAACGGTTGCCCACAAAGATTTAAAAGGCATAGATGTGTGTCCAAACTGTTGGTTTTGGTAGGGTGATCAGAAGGCACCAGAAAGACTTGTGACTATCTTGAAATGCTTTGAGAAGTTTGCCTGAGTCACTAATATTTTGGAACAATACCCTTCTCTAAGACTTCAAGCCATTCCTCCACAAACTGGATTTTTTTACAAAACCATGTGATGGATAGCATTTGCTGTATGCTGGGGGGATAGGATTTCTGCTGGAGCTTAGCTAGCAGAGGGTGTGGTATAACATATACCGAATTATGTTAGCTAGAGTATGTTTTTCTCTGTGCCCTTTTTCACAGTCTCTCCTGGAACAAGAACTCTGCAACATTTGATCTTTTAGCTGAACTTTCAAATCCATAAAGTTCAAGTGGGTTCAAAATTAGGCAGAAAGAGTTTGCTCATCCTGAGGAAACAGTGAAATGGGTTAATAAGAGCTCCTTGTGTTGCACTGGGAATCCTAAGAAACAACCAAGAGACAACCATATCCAAAAGAAAATGAGAATTATTGGATCAGTAATGCACTTTGCTACACTTCAGTTTTGCATCCCATCACAGGGCAGTGCCTGTCAAAGGGCAGCCTCCAGTTCTCATTAAATCTGTCACTGGCGTTGCCCATCACTGGTATCACCCATCAGGAGATCATCACAGAGACCCAGCAGCTATTATTTTTATTAGTGATGAAATGGAGAGAAAATTGGTGGCACAGGATTGATACAAATCACAAAGAGCGTCCGGTGACTCCCAGGTCCGAAAGCCCAGCCGCGGCTCAGCGTGTTCCCAGACCCGTGTCTCTGCCTTGCAGTTGTCATCCCAGGAAAGCTCGGCTGCCGCAGCGCTGCTCAGCACAAACCTTCCCATGGACAGCAGCCCCCAGCACCGCCCTGCCTTCGCCCCCCACCTGGGGAAGCCGCGGGGTCTGTGGGGGATGCGGGGAGGAGGCCACGGGTCGCTTTCTGTGGTGCCCCCGGTGCACCCGCTGCTGGGAGAGACAGGTCAGCTGGGCAGGCTTGCTGGGCAGCCTGCTCTGGTAGTTGGCAACCCTGCCCAGAGCAGGGGGGTTGAAACTAGATGATCTTTAAGGTCCTTTTCAACCCAGGCCATTCTATGATTCTAGGTCACAGGCTGCTGGAGAAGGCGGCTGCCCACGCTTCTAGCTGGGTGTCAGTGGAAAACCCAGACAGGACAAGAGCTCACGTGCCTGGTGGCTTTCAGCTCCTGCTCCAGACAGACAAAGCCATGAGAAATACAGACCGATGGAGGCTGGTGCGTTTGGGTGTTCCCGCCCCCCGAGGGGCTGCTGGTTCATTTGCACCTTCCCTTCTCCCAGATAACGGGGATCCTTCCTTTATGGAGGAGGAGGAGCACAGCCGGCTGTCCCCACGCCCTGCAGGGCTCCTGAAGGAGCTCGCTCATCCCCAGGCTCTTGCTGGGAGATGAGCTGCTGGGCACCAATCCTCGCTGCTGGAGGCAGCATCAGGGCGCAGCAGTGGTGTGCACGGCCAAGGTGCAGGGATGTCCACGCAATGGGAACGCCGGCATGCGACCAGCCACCTACCATTTCGCAGCCTGCGGCGTGACTCCTGCACGCTCACTTTCTGCAAGATTTCCACATCTACTTTCAGCATTTATGTGCCAGTGAGCGTGAGAGAAGGATGCTTGGCAGCTCCTCTCCATTTGGGAGAGTTTTTCCTATGAAACGTGAAGGAACAACCAGCAGCACTAAGGATGTATATATCATTTGTTAGGATACTGGAGCCTCAACGCAGTTTGCAAGCCGTGAGCTCAGCCAGCTGTGGGGGACTGCTTGGCGGAACAGCGGGAGCCAAGCAAATACCTCTACAGCAAGGTCCTGGAGTGCAGCTTGCCAAAATAACATCACTTTATGGACCTCAGAGGCGGCTCCAGCACTTCTGCCACGTAATGGTACGGAAATGCCTTGCGGCTTGAGCAGCACCCAGGGTGAAGCAGTGGAGAGCCCCAACACCGCTGCGCCCCGGCCCGGCCAGCTGACGGCTGCAGGCAGCATGTTGGAGCCGTAGGTTTCACACCAGGAGGAAGATTTGCAAGCGTTTCCTTGAAACGCCTCTGTGCAAATTTAGGTGAAAGTAACTTTAAAATGAAAATAATTTTATATTGAAAAGTCAGCCTTTTACTTGGAGTAAGTATTGAAATGAAATGTCTTAGCTTGGTACAATGGTTTTCCTCTAGGAGCGAGGGAGTTCAAAATAAAGAAAATATTATCACAAATAGTCAGAACATGCCATTTTTTTCAAATCTGGATTTTGCCCCTCTCACAAACTGCTGATGGGCACATTTTGGCCACTTCTACTCGCTGCAGTATATGTTAATAAGCTGTAGTTCATGCCTCTAAAGCAGTACTTACCTGGTGCATGCAATTAACACCAAGAAAGCAGTAACCATGATGTTTCTGGCCATGGGGTGTTCAGGAAAACAAGCAAAATGTATGGAAATCCAGTGCATGTAACCCGCCTGACCTCCCCATCGGTTGCCCTTTCAGCATCCAGCATGCCTTTTGTGTTCCCACTGTTTTCTCTGTTTAAATACATTCCGCACTCCCTGCTCTGGTCTGCTGATGTACTCTGTCTGGTTGATATTTCTCTAGGGTTGCTTTTTCCATTGTTATTTATTCAGGGCCAAGAGGCAGAATGCATTAAAGCCACCAGGGTGCCAGTGATATTTTAGTCTCTCGCAGTAATTCTTCTCCAAATTGTTACATGCTCCCTCCCTCTTCATTCGTTTCGGCCACCGCTGTGGGTGGGGGCACAAGGGGCTGCTTGTGCTTTCCTGCCGGCGGTGCCGGCGTGCAGCGAGCTTTGCCTTTGCAGCGCGGCGCAGGGTGGCACTGGGCGGTGGCACGGGGCGGTGGCACCGCCGGCTCTGCACCGGGATGCACAGAGGGGGCTGCGCTCACCGGCAGACACCTGGCCCTGGCCCCCCCGGCTCGGAGCCCCCTCCCCTCGCCAGCGTTTCGGGGCTCCACGCTGGCAGGACTGCTGAAGCGCAGTGCGGGGCTAAAATAAGCATCGCCGAGCCAGGCCCTGCCCTTGTGGTGGGGGAGGTTTTCGTTCCCATTCGTTCTGCTTTCAGTGCACTCCGCAGATGCTTAGCTGTAATGAGGGAGAGTGTTGTTGTTGTTGTTCTTTTTTTTCCCTTTCTCCCCCCTAGTAAAGTGCTAAATTTAGATGCCTGGCATTTTCCACTGAGCTCAGGCTGGGGGCCTCGTGGTGCTGCGGCCCCACAGGCTGGCGGGGGGACGGCAGCGCTGGGGCAGGAAGCCTTTGGCAGAGGTACTTTGCTGTTTCCGTGGTGCCGGCCCGGGTGAGGAGCTCGTGGAGCTTCCAAAAACGTGGAAGTGGGAAGGGAAAGGAGAGCAGCAGTGCTTTGGCACTGCGGCTGTGACAGCTTGGGAGGGGAAGTGCAATGAGTGGGAGCCGTTAGGGGGCACGGGTCCAGGTCCGGATGGAAAGCTTTCAGGGCCAGCAGCATGCAGGTTCCACATCCCCCTTTCCTCAAACCAGATCCCCAGATTTAAATCCCACAGATCAGGAGAAAAGTCCTCGTTGTGACTGCGCTCACCACACCCGCGGCTGCTCAGTCCCAGCAAAGGGCTGAGACCCCAAATCTAACTTAAGCCTAAATATTTGCCAGGGATTGACAGCCCCAGCACTGTCCCCAGAGTCCGCGCTCCTCCTGGCTTTAAGGTGTGGCCGTAACCGTACCCGGGAGCTGGTCTAATGAGTGCGTATCAGCATCAGCTCTGGTTTTCTGGCAGGGTAGAAGAGCTCGGGTAATACTTCTCTGTGTCTGATGGGGCCACTGTGTCATCGTACCCTGTTATTTGGACAGTGTTGACCTCAGGACACCACCAAGAATCTCTCGCAGGTCTCAGTGCTAGCCCCTCACCTCACAGCACTTTCCCACCTGTGCAATGGGAAATATGTTTTCTGGCTGGCAAAGGAGAAAAAAGCTGAGCTGATATGAGCCATGAGGCAGAGGGACACCTGAGTGAAGGCGGTGGGAAATGCCGAGCCCATACGCAGGGATGCTCGCACCAGCCCAGCTGCAGAGCCCAGGGCTTGCCCAGCTGCCCAGGAGCGGGCAGGTTTAAGAAATCCATTTTCAACCAGAAATGACGTCCCCAGAGCTCGCGCAACACAACGTGTTCCCATCGGGAGTCATCCAGAACCAAAGAGGTGTCCCAGCCCACCGTGGTCTGGACCAGCAAAGACAGGGACCGTGTGCTGGTGGCAGCACAGTGCTGCTGACACCTTGGTGCTGCAGCAGCCGTGCCTGGAGGCTGCGGGATGCGGCACGGGGCTGCTTCGCGCCCCTCAGGATGAGGAGAAGCCCTGCTTGGGCTTCTCCGGGGCAGCAGAGGGGCTGCTCACAGCCGGGCTGGGCTCGCGTTCCCCCCCCCTCCTGCCCCGGCTCTCCAGAGCACAGCTGATCACAGCCGCCGCCTGCACTATTGTGTTCCGACCGAAAACGTCAGGCTCGCGAGGCAGCTCGATATTTATTCCTGGCTTTTGCCCCTCTGCTTCCCCCGGAGCGGGTGATATATGAACAGCACCGCGGTTTCATCCTGTAAGCTGCTCCGTCAATGCGATTCACGCCCCCTGCTCGCGGGGCTCGCTGGCTACCCTGGGGCTTTCTGAGGGTCAGGGGCTACCTTTGGATTTCCTGGATTGTCTGAATTCCTCCCGCAAAGTTGCTACATTTCTTAAATTTTGTTTTTGGATTAACGAACATTTGGTAACAATACAAAGCCTGCTTGCAGCCAGTGAGGTGACCCTCCTAATGCATTCCCCATGCCTCCTCTTCCCCACCGGCCAAATCCCTCCCCAGGATAACCCTGGAGCCTTTCCCGAGAGTACCCCAGGACTGCAACCAGCCCGTGTCTGCCACAGCACATCTTCTCTCAGTCCGCAGGTACTTTCTGTTCTCTCCACCTGCCACAGAGGGAAAAAGCAGGGAGGGAAAGCAGATGGAGAGAGAGCTGCAGAGGTGACGTGTGAGAAAGGCAGCAAGAAGGAGGAAATACGAGCACAGCATCAGGAAATTCTTCTGAGCAGAGCAAGGTGTCAGACTGAGCAATTGCCTTCTCAGGAATGGGGAGCAGCCCTGTGGCTGCTGGGGAGAAAAGGGAGATTGGGGTTGGAGCCGGCTAAAGCCCTCCGAGCCCCGTGCTGGCCGCAAACAGGGCCAGGAGCAGCGGCTCTGACTCCCCTTCACCAAGCGAAGGAGGATCCGTGTGTTTTGGCTCGTGCCATGCATTTTCCCACGGCACAGAGCCAGACCCAGGCTCCAGCTGCCTCCCTGCTACCTGGCCCCACCAGTTCTCACGAGCCCGTGCAGGTCTGAGCCCCTGCGCAGCCACCCGGTCCTGCCGGGCTGCCCAGCACCGGGGTGGCCGCATCCCTGCAGGCGTCCCTGGCATCGCTGCATCGACGGCAGGCGAGGGTTTGGGCGCCATGTGCAGGGGGCCAGGAGCCTGCGAGCAGCCCAGGCTGTCCCCTGGCTGGTGCCACGCTGCTGCGCTGCCCTAACAGATCCCCTCTGTCTGCATCTGTGCTGAGGCTGCATTTCCAGCCACCGCAGGGTCCCCACCAGCTGACATCTCACAGGAAGAGTAGCTCGTGGTTTGATGCAAAACAGGAGAGAAAACATCCCCAGTGACTTTTTGCCAATTTCATCCCCAAATAATTTTGCAGAGAGAATTTTTTTATAATTGGATTAAGTGTGGGGAATTTGTCCTTGTTGACAGATTGCACAGGCACCGAACCAAAATCACGCGGGGATTTTCACTTTATTTTCTTCCTTTTTTTTGTTGCAAGCAAAAATATGCAAATTGTAATTCAGGTTTTTGGCTGAAACAGATTTACAAAACCCTGATCCAGTGGATGGATTGTTCCCCATTAGTCCCACAAAATCCATTGGAAACCTTTTTTCCTCTAGTTTCATTTTATGGGTGTGAGTAACTTCTACACAGCACTTTTTCTCAAAGGGTAACATTTTTTAACAGCAACTCGTGTTTAAGGTAACCTAAGCCGCAGGAGATTCCAGTGATATATACACTCTAAAAAGGAAGAGCTATTAAAGAGATAAGATACTTGGAGAACATACTCTCTGCAGCGTTAAATAGCAAAGGAGGGAGATAACTTGGGAACTCGGGTAAAGCCACCAAGCATTATGCGAATAAAACTGTTAGAAGAATCAATTTTCCTTACTGCAGAGATTCTGTTTTTCTGTGTGTGATGTTTATGCATTGGCTCCTTTCCCACGATGCAGACACATTACACTCTCGCACCGGGCCCCATCCCACGCTCGCCACCGTGGCTGGGAATGCGGGGGGCGTTCAGTGGGGCTGGGGGCAGAGCCTGGCCCCAAGCTGCCCCTGCTCCACGAGCAGGGCTTTGCACCGCCGCCAGGTCACGCAGCAAATCCAGTGGCTTGCCTGGCACGCCAGCGCCCCAAGCTGCCTCTGCCCCGCCAGCAAATAGCCTGAGGTGTGCAGGGCCAGCTTTAATGACGGTTATTTACAGAGCTATGTGGGCCACATCCAGCGCCCTTGGATCGGCCCCCAACCTCATAATGAGATTACCGAGTTTATTTTAGTTGAGAAAGACACCAATAAAAAGGATTTAAACCCCCCTAGGAGTCTCGCCATGTCCCAGAGCGCCCAGCCGGTGGGCGAGCTCCTAAAACTTCTTGGTTTGTTTTCCTTTCGGAGAGGAGCCAGGGCCGCTGCCTCCCGCGTTTCTGTGCATTAGCAGCATCTTCCCAGGTTGACCCCATGTATTATGGATGCGCTAAAATCTTCATGTTCTGAATGGAATCTACATTATTCATGGCTCTGCTTATAGTTTGTCTTTAAAAGCCCTGCAGCCTTTTAATGAAATGCTCCGATTTCAACATCAGCCAAGACCAGATATTTTTGTTTAAATTTTTTAAAAGTAACCTCTGTGGATTTTTCTCCCCCGCCCTCCCGCTCCCTTTGAAGGCTCAAGGCCACTCGGAAGGCAGGGCGGTGGTGGCGGCAGTGAAGGCGCGAGGCCTGGGGAGCGAGGGAGGCCTGGGGCAGCCCCGTGCAGAACCCCCAGACACCCCCAGCCCTGAGCACTGCCAGAGGGGCCCAATCCTGTGCAGCAGGGCAGGCGAGCAGCTCATTGCCGAGCTGGTGCATGCAGCCAGCACGTGCCCTTAGGGGGGCTGCCCCAGGAGGGAAGCCCCCACAGGGGTGCCCCCCGGGACTGGGCGCAATGCAGCAGGGGGCTGAGCCCTGCGCTCTCAGGCCAGGGGGAGCCCCATGGGGCAGGGGCAGTGCCCGGGCACAGCCCCAGCCTGTCCCAGGGCTGCGCCTGCCTCCACCTGCAGCGCATTTGGCCTAATGACTTAAACACAGATCCTGTTTCCATGCAAACATCCCAAGTGTTCAGTCCCTGGTGGCAGGAAAACTCCTTAAATCAAAGCCGGGCGATCCGATAGCAGGGTCCGCAGCTATGTGCTTTATTGATCACATCTGCAGGGCCGGGCTGTGATGGGGCTGGGGCTGGGGCTGGGGCTGGGGCACGCTACAAGCCGCGGGACAGATTCCCCCAGGACAGGTTTCTCCCTGTGCAGCCCCCGGCACCGAGTACAGAAAGGAGAGAGAAGAACTGCAGCAGGCCTGTGACAGCACTGGTGTTTCTGCACGTAATACCATGGATTCCTTTTGTTCCTCAAGTTCCCATGAGTTTCTAAGCACGCTGAATACGGTTGTTATTGTTTGGTATGGTTTTGTGCTAATTCCTCGTTACCTCTGAGATCAGGGTATAGAAAGGTTTGAAAAAAAAAGCAAGAGATTTGAGGAATTCCCCCCACCACCACCCCAAAATGTGATTAAACCCAAATCTCTGAGCTCCCTCGGTTTCAGGCCCTGACACGGGCTCTGTGCAGGCTCCCCCGGCCCCAGGCTGGCTCTGGAGCTGCCGCGGGTGCCTCCGGCCCTGCAGGGTATGGGGCGTGCGGGTGGCCGGTCCCGCAGCACGCCTGCCCCAGCTCCGGCACTGCCAGCGATGGAGCGCCGGGAGCGATGTTGCACCTCCCCGCCTGGGTTTCAATGATGTGAGGAGAAGGATCTCGAGGCAATTAGAGGTTTCACAGCTTGTGCTTGGCGGCTTGCTGGCATTCACCTTGGAGGAAGGTGGGGAAAGGCAGGAGATGGGTTTTGGAGGGGACAGCAGCGATGATGTACTACTGCCTGGGACCCTGCGGTCTGCGTTTCCCCCCTCCCCGCCCGTCAAGGGCTGCTGATGCAAAGCGAGCGGCGCGGCCCCCGGGCGACGGCCGTCATGTCCCATTTGGGGGCAGGATTCTTCCCGTCACATTGTTTTGTCTGTAAGCAGGTCACCTCTCGTTTCCATAATATCACATTTCCAGGACAGCGCTGCCCGCAGACCTGCCATTCATGCTCGATTGGAGAGCCGTTGTTGCCTGCAAAGAGTGAGGATATAAGTGATGTCTTAATTCATTGCACATTCTTAAATAAAGCAGAGAGAAAGAAAAGGAGCAGCTCAAGGTCAACACTCGTTGCTGAGTGAGATTCCTTCAGCAGATTGTCTAAAATAGCCTGCAAAAATAAATAAGAGCAAACTGATGGACACATTACATTGAGGTAATAGAGGGGTGAAGATGAAAGGAGAAGTACCAGCTTGACTGCCAGCCTGGTGTGAGAACAGAACCCTTGCAAAAATATTCTCAATTTGTATTTTAATAGCTGACCTGAATGGTTAAAAAAAAACAACAATGCTGACTTGCTGATTTGATCATTCGAGATGCTGAAGCCACTTGTGCATGGATAAAGCTAGGAGAATCCTTCAAAACATTTAATGAATAAAACTCTCAAATTCCTGCTGGAGCTGATGAAATTCATCTGAAGCCAAAAGAAAGACTCTCTATGACTTGCTTGAGCATTGGATCAGGCCCCCTGGAAGCATTTAGGAGGCTTTTATTTTTCTTTGTTTTCCACAACTATTCCTATGAGTACTTTGGGGTTTTTTGGTTACTGGAATTTTTGGCAGAAAATGAATTTTACAGATTGCTGGTGCAAGTTCATCTGACCAGAAATGCTCTCCAGGACTATTCAGTTAATCCCAAATCGCTCCCATTCCCACTTTGAAAGAGGCACTCTCTCAGGTGGACAAAATCACAGCACGAGACTGAGGTGAGCAATGCACAAAGGGAGAAGAGTCCCAGGTAACACCAAAGGGGCTAATTTTCAAGCTGGTTGTAATATGGCAACATAAAGCAGAAAAGGATCTCAAGAAATGAGGAAATGACCAAGAAGCCCCAACTGCCTTTGCAGATTTGTGAAGTATAGGGATGTATTCATGGAGTCGCTTATAGGACGTGCTCCCTACTTGCAAATACAGCACCACACCTGCTGGCAGAAAGTTATGCTGCTTTAGAGAGGTTTAATTATTATTTTATTTCTTTTAAATAAGCATTTGAACAGAAGATATGCTATAGAAATGGCAAAATATTGCCAGGATGGGGTGGAATTATTCCAGTTGAATTTGCAAGTCCGCAGCTGACTGCATTCAAAAGGCAAACTGAAACCGCAGCGTTACTTGGCTGAGCTGTTTCACCCATTCCCAAAGCGCCGGGTCTTGTTTCCCAGGCAAGGGGGTGGCAGAGTGGGGCCGGGTGGGATGCAGAGGGTCCCCCCGTGGGGATGGGGGGGAGGCGTAGGAACCCCGACCTCCTTCCGGCTGGACGCCAGGACCACGTCCCCGGCTTGCTGCGCTGGTTGGCGGCGTTCAGCGAGACCGCAGGTAAGGAACGCGTGTTCCGTGCAGGATGTCTTGTCATGAGCAGTGTCAAAAACAATTCCCAGAGTGTGTGTGTGACAAACATTGAGCATTAGCTGGGCGTTTGTGTTCGGACGTGACACAGCAGAGGAAATGGAGCCACCTGCAGAGAGGGAAGAACCAAACTGCTCGGAGAGACAGATAATGCTGTTGCCATATTTTTGTCCAAAACATGACTTTCTGGTCAGAAAGAAAATACTGCAGAAAAAAAGATGAGTTAAAATGCAGGCGGATGCCTTGGAGGATTTTTCATGAACAGTGTGATTACAACCATGCTGACAGCTTCCTGGCATGGAGAGCTCCTGAAACTGATAACACATTCCCTTACAGGGCACGAGAAATGCTGCTACACACACAGGAGTTTCTGGCCACTGAATATCAGGGAAAGCAAGTGTCTGAGTGTCCTTCAGGAGCAGGAGGAGCCAGGGACAGACGTGGTGGGGAGAGAGCTGAATGCATGCCATGCCTTGGCAAGGTAAACTACGCAGTGCTTCTCACACACGAGCAGCACTGCAGGAGATCCATTGCGGTGGCAAGAACTCAGAAGTGAGGCAGAGATGGACTGAGGTTGTCTTTTATGTAAGATCCTCTCTTGCCCACCCTTCTCGCAAGCGTGTAAGAAATCCCAAGCTCCGGGCACACGCGCAGCTCAGCCGGCAAGCTGCTGTTTCCCACGTCGGCTTGTCACTGCTCACGGCCGGACGTATTTAGTGCCAGCCAGCAGAACGGCGAAACCTCAGCCCGTCTGACGCTGGCTGTGGTCACTCCCTCGGGGGCTTCTCCTCCCCGCCTGTCCCTGCCCGACCGCTGCCTCGGCCCCTGGGAGGCACGACTGCTGTCCCAGCTGATGGCAGCGCCTGCCGGCACCCCCGCGTGCTTGCGGAGAGCCGAAGCACAGACATCACCAGATTAAAAGAATCGGCAATTTCAAGTGCCCGATTTGAGGCAGCTGATTTTTTGATGGTACTTGGCCTTTTATATAACACTTTCTGTGTTCAAAGCACAGCTCCTGATGGCTTCCTTTGCAGCCACAGATGTTTAGCATTTCTGAAATCACCTCCCATGATATCAGATTTGAATACCCAAGAAAAGGGGCTCACATGAGATGTATGAGCACCAGTGGGAGCCCCGGCTGGGGAGGCTGGTCAGCATTACCCGGCCTTCTGTGGTGGGCTCCAGGCTACGGACTGGTCCCCAAGGAGTGCTCAAGTGCCTAAATCCCAGCCTGCCCTTCCTTTTCCCACCTCATGACATCCGTCCTCACCAGGATACAGTATTTTACTAGCAAAGACACAGCAAATTTTGATGGGCGAAGTGCAAGCTGTCCTTGCTCAAGGCTCAGCATGTGGCCCCATTCGGTCGCGTTTTCCAGGCAGAAGGACACGAGGGGCACGTGCCTGGCACTAAGGCCCCCTCCCAGATTTGAAGCTCTGCTGTGAAGAGACCTGATGAAGAACGAGAACATCACAAAGAAACAGTTGCCAGAATGCAGCATATTTTTGACGAGCTATGTTCTCAGGAGCAGATTAACCATTTTGGCTGAAACTCCCCAGAAAAATTTAGCTTGAGGCAGACACCAGCATGGAAAATTTCATCTCAAACGATTAAAGTTTGGCAGAGCCCTAAGCAACTGAAAACAAGGTCTTGTAATGCGTAGAATGGGATAAGCTTAGTAACCAGCGCTGCACCCAGTGCCCCATTTACTCATCTATTTCTGTAATTATTTGCTTAATCACAGAACACTTTTAATACTGTAAGCATAATTAATGCATTATTAAGAGCCATGCAGGCCATAAACCTCCTCATGTCATAAGCAGAATAATTTGCGCTTGCACACATTTTTTCATCCAAAGATCTTAAAGCGTTTTCCTGAAGTAGACATCATTAACCCCAGGTTACAGATGGTGAAACCGAGACCCAGCGAACGCAAAGCCAATTGCCTCTTTCATTGCTAATGTCCTCGTCTGGCAGATCGCTCAGACAGGGCACTGTGCACCGGCACACACAGGCGGCGGCTCACGCTGTCATGGGAAGGATCTGGCCTGTGATGAGCTGAACCGGCACAGGGAGAGAGGCCAAATTCCCCTCTGTGGGCATACACCTGTCGCACTGGCTTTGTGGTTATCCATACCGCTGGGGAGTAGCTGCTGTTATTTATGGCCCTGAGCAAAGCTCTGGAATGAGAGGTAGGTAATGGGATAGCACCGACAGTCCCAGGGGAGGAGTGGAGATGCTGTGTCCGGATGATGCTGTGTCCGGATGATGCCGTGTCCGGATGATGTGTGGCTCAGTGGGGCTCTGTGTCCCCGCGGTGCTGGGACGCGGGCAGGCAGAGGTGGGCAGCGCTGGAAGGAGAAACGGCCCAATCTTTCAGAGAGCGGAGCACAGAGCCTCGGGAGCCCCCACGCAAACCTGTCCGCAGCCCCAGCCCAGCATCAGCCGCAGCCCCAGCCCAGCCCAGCTGCCAGGAGCGGGGCGATGGATAACCTTCCTTGGCTTGGGCCGCGGGCACTTGGTGCTTGGCATTCGCCTCTGTCTTTCCCTGTCTTTGGATGCCTTGCTGATGGATAGCAGGGTATGAAATCAATTCTTTCCGTGTATGCAAGTACTAGTTTGAAGAGAAAATATCACTGCTGATATATTTTGCAATTCATTTCCTGAAGGAGCCCAGACCGGTGCGATGAGCAGAAGCTGTGGCCGCCCTGGTGCTGGTGCCCAGTGGAGCACTGGATGCCTGCTCTCAGCACATGGCATCACCCCTGCAGCCCCACTGGGCACAGGGCCGGCAGGAGGAGGAGCTGAGCACGAAACTGCGCCGACTCCTGGCTGGAGAAAGCCAAGACCTTCTGGGTGCTTCCTGAGAACACGGGAGAGACAAGGAGATAAATCTTCAGACACCCTCGCCACGTCCTTTGTGATGCCCAGCGAGCTGATGGAGGCTCAGCTTCCCAGTGAACGGCGTTTCTGGATGCTTCTGCAGAGGGGAGCAGGGGCAGGTGGGAGCCCTGCGGTCCCCGGGCTGCAGCAGCCCTGACCGAGCCAGTGCTGGCTCCTCTGCACCGTGCTGCTGGCTGTCTCGGGTCTAGTTGTCTCCCTCAATCTGTCTGGTTTTGATCAGGCTTTCCATCCCAGAGCTGAGAGACTTTCCCTGATGACAGTTTCGTCAAAACGATTACATTTCGACACAAATCCTTGGTTTTGACAGCCCAACATTTTCTGACAAAAACCAAAACAAAACAACGCTCTCTTGGAAATTTCTCAACCAGCTGCAGCGTAATGCTGATGAGATTGTACATATTTGGGTGAGAAAAGGAATAGGAAACAACCATAAGCTTTCCTACTTTGGTTCCCCAGGATTGTATTTCAAAGCATGTGACAGACCTGACAAACCCAGGGCCCTTGCAAACAAGTCGAGCTGGGTGAAATACAGCTGCCGTCCATCACGTTAACATTGCACCAGAACCGCTTTGGACAGGAGGCAATGAAAATTGCAGTCGCAAGAATTTAGGGAGGAAAATAATCGGTCCTTTTCACTGGAGCTTGTCGAGGAGGTTTGCCGCGGGAAAAGTGACGGGGCTCCGGTTACTCGGCTCGGCAAGGAGGTGCTGACCAAAACAGCATGTTTCCATCAGCTCTCCCATCACCAGTGCCAATGCTCAGTTTAATAGTAATTGCCTAAGAAGTGTCAGCTATTTGAACCCCTCTTTGTTTTTAATGTTTTTCCTGCCTAACAGCAACCTGCTTGCCCTAAATTTGAAGGTCTTTCAAGGCCAAGCTGTGTCAGCTCCACATTTCCGACAGCCAGGTCCCTCTTCTGCTCTCTTTTAGATGGCCCCTCAGCTCCTCTCCTTGTGCCTTCCCTGCAGAAACAGAGGTGACCAAATCACCCCAAACCTGGCAATGTTTTAGGGGTGGTGGTGGGGACGCTGTATGCAGCAGAAAATTGAGTCTCCAAAACTTTCTCCTTTCCCTGTAAGAGGACACTGCTTGGAGAACCTGCACTGATTGCTTTTGTGAGTGCTCGAGGCCAGTGCAAAAATAATTGGGTTTTATTTACCCCGTGGAAAGATTTGGGACAATCTCATAGCAAATCCCCACCCTGGAAGATGGTCCCGGTGGACCTTCAAGGACTCTGCTTGTCATGGAAGCTGTGACGGTGGAGGCTGGTCCTTCCCAGGCCACGTTTGGGTGGAGGCATGCAGCAGCACAGCTGTGCCACCTCATGCCAAGAGCTGTTTAGAAAGGAAAGGGCAGGCTGGTTGGCCTCTGGGGACTATGGTACCTAGCAATACTGGGACACTGAGTGGGACAGCAGAGAGAAAGACGAGAATGTAGAAGACAGTGGCTCCCTTTGGAGCAAGGTGCTAGAGCTTTTCCATTCCCATTTCCAGCAAAAGAAAAGGAGAACAGGGCTGCCAACAGGGATTTCTAGCCTGGATTCACCCTCTTTTCTACGGGCGATAGAAGGGGGATGGATGGGGAAGCAGCCGCCTGCGCTCCCATCTCCGGGTCTTTGCTGAGCTGGGGCTACCATGGGGCAAGGCGGAGGGAGCGAGCCAGCTGGGCTGGGGGCTGCGGCACCGCGGAGGGGACAGGGCTGTGCTCTGCTCTGGGTCCCGCCGCTCCTCCTGCCCACTGTGCTTCTGCAGCGACAGCGCTGACAGCCCTGTGCTGCTCTCGGGTGGGACGGGGGATGCCTGGCTCCTTGGCGCTGGGGAGCTGGAGCAGGAGGGAGAGGCTTGATGTTAATTGAGAGCGATGGCTCTGAGATGCCATCAAACATGGCTGTGCCAGCTATTAGAGGGGCTGCTGAGATGTGGAGAAGGAACTGAATTTAAAAAAAAAAAAAGTGTTCTTGGTTTCACTGGCTAATCCCAATTTACAAAACAGCTGAGTTTTAAAATGCTGAAATAATCCACTCATTAGCCCTCACTGCGAACCAGCGCCTCTGGGTATTTCACGTGGAAGGTGAATTGGGTGGTGAGGAGATAATTGCTGCTCATGCTTGGCCCCCTTAGGAAGTGGCAGACTCTACCCTTGGTGAATTCCTTGGGGCGCACAGGCTGCCGCCCAGCAGGAGGGTCACGCTGTGCCATGCCATGCCGTGCCATGCCGTGCCATGCCATGCCATGCCGTGCCTGCAGCATGTCTCGCAGCAAGGCAGCCGAGCTCTGCACAGAAATTGTGCTTGGCTTTGCACCGGCCCTCGGTTCTGGGCTTCAATGGCTGCCTGAGGAACGGCCAGGTTGGGAGGTGGGAGTCAGGAGAGCACCTGAAGTATTTCTGGTGTCAGCTGTGGAAGCACAGAGTAGTCCTGGGGCTGGGAAGAGCGCTGAGCTCCTCAGATATCCCTGGGCTGGAAGGTAATAAAGAGAACGGATGCAAGCCATAAGTGTCTCTTGTCATGGGTGCAATGCTGCACTCTGGCCTTTCTGACACTGCCAGCAGAAGATCATACTTGAGCAGGTTTTTGGTCCCAGGTCCTGGGGGGGCCAGGCTCCAGACCCCCTTGGCTCCAGAGCCGGTGCTGGGTGCATGGGGGGTCCCCCACAGCCCTGGGCCAGGGACATTGGCGCTTCCCACGCACTCCACGAGGCACCAAGGGGAAAGCCAGCAGGTTGCTGATCTGCGGGCAGGGGGCTGCTGACAGAAGCTTGTCCAGCCTAAAGTGCTTTAATGAAATATTTCGGTTTTGATGAACTGGCGTTTTCTATTCAAGCGTGTCCCAGCCGGTGCTGGCTGGAGAAGCCCAGAGCTGTGAGCAAGCCAAAGCCCGTCTCACCCCCATTCCCCGAAGCACTCCGTATCCAGTGCTGGGCTGGGGTAGCTGTGGGTCTCAGCAGCCCCTCCAGGCACGCAGGATGCCTGCGGAGCACAGGAATGTGTGACCGACGGATTTTCAACTGTCTAGGAGTCAAGCTTTTGACAAAAGCTCCTGTCGGCTCCCAAATTGCTTGATTTCCCAAGCCCTTTAGTCTGTGATATTCTAATAATGTTTCCAGGGGAGAATTTCATACACATAAAAGCTACTGGTGGGCCCAGTTGCCCCTCACTGCTTTCAAGTAATTCCTGTACTGAAGGATTTTTGCTTTTTTTCTGAGCGACATTCAGAGCAGGGTTTGTCCCGTGGTGCTGCGGCACCGGCGGGTCGTGGCAGTGTAGGCTCAGCCAGGAGAAGGGAAGCTGGCTGCCAGCGCGGCACAGAACTGACCATCGAGGCTGCAGCGCAGCTCCTCTCCTCCCTCCCAGAGCCCCCCACAAAGCAGCGGGACAAAGAGGGAAAACAAAGGAAGACTTCTCTAAAAAGCTCTTTCCATTTTCAATAGCATTGTTCAGTGGGTATGAAGCTAACCTATTTCCTCCAGGGTTTGCCCAGCCTAAAAACAGGCATATAATCTTTTACCATAACTGGATGAGCCTGCCCCACGGCGTACCTGCATCCCTGGCACGTGAAATTGGGAGGTCTTTTCTGAGGAGCGCAGGTTGTCCCTTGTTGGGGATGGTCCCGCAGTATTTCCCATCACAAATTCACTTCTGCACGGCGCGGTTAGAGCCAGCGCTGCCGGCCTGGTTGTGGCATCTCTAATCCACTTCTGCTGTTTGCAGCCACTGCCCAGTGGCAGGAGGAGAGAAAACCCCATTAAGTTACCCCTGAACACATCCCTCCTTCATGTCTCCATCCCCCCATTAGCTCGGTGCCCCTGCAACACCCAGCATCGCCAGGAGCGATATTGCCTTTTGCTCCCTTTCATCTGCTCTGTGACATTCATGCATTGGCATAAAGGGCAGGGAAGGATTTCCATTTTTAAGGACACCGATGGGACCCTGGGGACTTGCCATTAAAAGGAAGGTGAGGAATGAGGGGAGAAGAAAAAAGCCAGACCCAGCCAGCTCCTCTCTTTCTTGTCCCTTTGTCCCCCAAGCCAGAAGTTCCTAATTGCTCTGAGCTCTACGGGCTCCCTCCTGTGCTGCTGGCCCTGCGTGGCCCGATGGGACTCAGCACCGCTGCCCAAATGCTTCTGCTGCCGCTTACTTGTGTGCCTGTGTGCAAGCATGCACCGTCCCCACGCGGCCGCGAGCCTTTCATCTCCCTCCAGTCCCAACAGGGACATTTATTTCTGCAAAGATGTGACAGAAAAGGTGGAATAAATAATTGCAAAGATCTGAAAAATGTTTTTGCGGTGGGAAATACATTCAGGGGAAGGGTGAAAAAAATAAATAGGAGGGAAAGGTTTTGAACTGATGAAGAAAACAGGGTCTCGTCAGAGCATCCCAGAGAGACCCCATTTCCCATTAATGGAGAAAGCAAATTGGAGGCTAATTGCTGGATTTGTAGAGAGTTTTTTATGTTGTATGAAACGGGATCTGTGTTATGATTCATGCATTCTGTGGAATACGTGAGCAACCCAAGGAGGCAAGCTGCTTTAGCCATCAGGCGTAGCTGGGGTTGCTAATGCCGATGGTTTCTGGGGCAGTTCATTGCCGCGGCACCAGCAGTGAGCTGGTGACCAGAGGGACCAGCACCCCCTTCCCACCACCACCCCACAGCCGAGAGGAGGCAGCAGGAGGGAACCCACCCGGACCACGCTGCAGCTCCTGGTGGCCCCGCAGCTCCTCTCGGCACCCCTGGCCCCTGCCCGCCGGCTTCTGCCCTTTTGCCCCAGCGCTGTTCTGCTGCCCTGCAGATAGGAGCTGCTAGGACAGCAGTGTGCTCATGAATGAATTTGGATACTCATCGCCCAAAGTTGCCCACATCTCTTCACCACCCTGCACATCGGCACCACTCCTGAGAAGCTGGGCTAACTGTGCGTGCTTGCGAGAGGGTGACTGGAGACACAGGTAACACCCCATCCCTGCAGCTGGTCTGTGGCAGCGACCAGGGCGGGGTTACATAGCAACAGGAGAATATTTTATGCATACAAAATAATATTTTGGCAAGATCCTTCATATGCACTTGTTAGTGCTTATTGCCACGTGGAAAGCTGGGTGCTGTAGCACTTTGGACTCGGATGTTTTTTGTTCTTTGCACGAGGCCCGGCATGACAAATGCACAGCCCAATGTAGGTGCTGCTGCAAAGGGAGAAATAAATACTAAAAGCTGAGTAAAAACCCTGTTCTCCACTGCACCCACCGAACTGTTTCTGTTCTTAAAATAATTGTATATATGTTAAATGCCGACTAATTAATGTGCACATATTTAGAGGAGGATTAACGGCAATGTAATCAATGCAGATCCATTATGGCTAATTATGTATGTGTATCTATTATATACCTCCTAATCTTCTCTAAATATGGTTTTTATAATCACTTCGTTAGCAGGTATCTAAAGTAATGCAAAGAATTTGCAATACAAGTTAGATCCTGGCTCTGTTCCAGCTCAGGTAATTACACCCCAGCCTCACTCAATCCCCCGGGAATATATTTATTTTTAACTTTGCATCCAAAACCTCTAATAGCGTCACTGATAACCATGTACTGCATTGCACCCCAAAGGGCACTCTGGCGTCGCAGCAGAGGATGGTATGAGTGATCTCTCTGGAGTAAACCTCAGAACACGCTGTGTATGTTTAGTCCATCAAAAATTGCGATTAGGTTATTATTAGTCCCCACAGTATATCAGTAACAGCTTTCTAGTCTGGGGAAAAAGACACTGCTAAGTAATGAGAAGGATCTGAGAGGCTCTCTGGATTAAATCTATCAATCTGTCCGTCTAGGCTTGCACCCACACTCATCACCACACTCCACGGCCGCTGCTTTCCTCCAGGGAGCAAGGCTCGAATCCTGGTTAGGCTGCAGCTTGTGCTGGGTCCGACCCGCCCCGACACCGCAGCAAGGCATACAGAAGGGGAGGCTTTGGTGCCCCCGGACCTCGAGGTCACGGGTGGCACTGGTGGGGCTGAGGGCACCGGCAGGGGTGCGGGAGCTGGTGGCTGGCTGGGAGGCAGCTCCGTCCCACCCCGGCTGCGGAGCTGCCCCTGGGATTTGCCAGCACCTCCCTGGCCTTTATTTTATTTTTTGTTGTTGTTGAGAAAATGTCCTTGGGAAGAACATGCTGGGGTGAGATCTGTCGTGCACGGTCAACGGTAAAGAGGTGGCAGCTGCATAAACGTCAGGCTGTCCGGAGGGCTCAGGAAGCACAAGCCAACATACATGTTTCACCACAAGTCCAATTACACCGGGGTTAAGTTCGGCACTTCAGTAGTCAAAACATCCTTCAAACGTCTCCTCAGGCTGGAACCCCCCCTCCCATAGCCACAGAAAGAAGGAAACGTAACCCAATCTGCTGCTCCAGATTATCTAGTGTTCAACCATGTAATTGAGATTAATCACTTCTTCCCGTGATACCCAGAAATACCTTCCATGTCTGAGCACTCTTCCCTGTTCTGAGGGACCTGAGCTTTGATACTTGTGGGGTGATGGAAGTGGAGCGGAGAGGACGGGCAGGCACATGCACCAGCACAGCAAGCGCTTGCCGAGCATCCCGTGCCGGCTCCTAAAAGACGAGAGACTGCTCGTGCAGCTGCCTCGAGGAAGCAGCTTCTCTGCCCGCATCCCATCACGTTGCATCTCCTCGTCCCAGAGATCTGTGTTGTGACAGAGATGGAGGTTCCTCCGGAGCACAAGGCAGGGAGCTGGGGACAGCCGGGCTGCAGGTGCGGCTGTACTGGCATCTCCATCCCTCGACCTGCCTCCGCTGCCTGCCTGCAGCACACACACAATGGCTCTGCACATTCGCAGCTCCACGGTGACTCATTAGAAATCAGTTGGAACGACCTTCCCTGTGTCCATCCTTCCCCTCTGGGAGTTATTTTGCTGGCTGATTGGAAAACCCATCTCATGAGCCTTGCAGGCACTGCGATAGCACCAGGCCAGGCACAAACCATCCCCGCCTGCTCCAGCACAGGGGTCAGCACCATGAGACACGTTCTGCTACCTGCCTTCCGCCAGGCACTCTGCAAGGGCGAGGAACCCTGGCAGGTGCCGGGGCACATAAGGCTGCTCCCAGCAGGAGTGCGAGCAGGGCACTGGGCTTCAGGCTCTCTAGGATCTGGTAACATTGACATGCAATAGCCTGACAAGCTACCGCAGTTTCTCAGTCTGCAAGATGTGGGAAACCTTCTTTATTCTTCATACAAAGGTATGTATGACCTCGCTCTGTTTTCCTTTTGTGTTGCCATCTACTGGGGCTGATGGGTTTGAACCACATCCAGCAAGAGGCAGAGAGGAAGGGTGCTGCCCGTGGGTTGCATGGGCTTGGCGCTGAGACCCCAGCGGTGCCAGCAGTGTCCCCGCAGCGACACGGTGCCAGCCCCAGGAGGCAGGACTGGGGGAGGCAGCCTGGCCGCGGCACTGCGGTGTGGCGAGAGGAGCTCGGGGCGCAGGGAGGCTGGGGGTGCTGGGGCTGGGGGTGCGCTGGCTGCAGGCGCAGGCATGCGTGCAAGCTTCGCTTTCCGCTTTAACCTAAAGACCCTAAAATATTGTGTTCCAGCTGACAACTAATAAAAGCTGTCGTGTCCTGTATCACAGCAAACATCTGCCAGCGGCATGGCTCCCAGTGGGATAACAGCTCCAACAGGAGTTCGAGGTCCTCTGGGGGGCTGGCTGAGCAAAGAGCGTAAGCCAGGGCTTCGCCTCCCGGCAGAGGGCCTCGGGAGCAGATCGTGGCCGACTGTGCTGGAGGGGATGGAGATGGGTCAGACCCCAGAGAGACCGCCCAAAGGTCAGCAGCATCCCAGCCGCGGGAGACATGGGACACCCGCTGCCTGAGTAACTCGAGAAGGAGCTAGCTAAGCTGTTGTAAGACACAGATTTAACGGCATTTCTTCCCCGGCTTTAGGTAGGCCACTCGGTGTTTATTGGTTCTGCTCGCGGGATGGGATAAGCTTGCACATCACTGGAGCTTGCACGGAGCTGCAGAGTCCCTTTTTGGCATTGGCGGTGCTTGGGCTTCTGTGTGCTTTAAAGCTGAGCATATGGGATTTTACACAGGGAAAACCTCAAGGCAGGACCATAACCGATGCGAATGAGGGAGGCAAGCCCCTGCTCAGACACATCCCCTCACATTTTGTAAATGAACAGTGGTGCAGCAAATCACTGCCCGTCCCTCTGCCTGGCTGCCCTCCATGGCGGACATTACACGGCCATGTTGGAGCTCATAGGATGGTTGAGGGGCTGGAGCACTGGGAAATGTCCAGTTTGAGCACCAGGAGAGCTCCCTTTCAGAGCTGCAGATCAGACCACGCCGTGGCCTTCCCCAGGGCTCATGGTTGTGGTGGCACGATGGCTTTGTCCTGCATGGGGTGGGCACAGCAAGAGCTTTGTGTGGGGCTGACCACGGCCAGCACTGACCCCACGGCACGGCTGGGCGGCAGCTGCCAGCAGGGGAAGGCGCGGTGCTGGCAATAAGGAGAACCCAAGCAGCGGCAGCGTGTGGCAGCGCGGCAACTGTGCGTGAAGGAAATGAGTAAAGAGCCTACAGGACTCACTAATGGCTTCCACCGCGTGCCTCCGCCCCATACGAGGTCTTCACTGTGCCGGTTTGGACACATCCCATATCCCACAGACCCTCATTATCCTACTTGTGTTCACCGCAGTTCTCCATAAATATTTTATGAGCATCCTCTTTGCAAGCCTTTCGTTCAGATTTGCCCAGTGAAACCGTCTGCATTGAAAGGAGGAGAGAAGGGGGGAAGTGAATAACAAGAACGATCACGGAGAAGAGCGGGGGGAGCGGGCAGGTGGAGGGGAAAGGAAACCCCCATCGTTCCTCTGTAGTGAGGCTGTCTCGTCTGCGCTGGCATCTGGCAATGGAAGCGCAGCTGCGGCCCTTATCTGGGGCACCCTTGCCAGGGGCTTGCTTCCAGCAGTGCTCGGGTGCCTCCCCCTCTCCTGCATGGGGGGCACAGACCTGTCACCCCACGCCATCCACCAGCATCGACCGGGCCTGTCGGGAAAGCAAGAATTCCATTCAGAGAAAAAAAACCTGACGTTTGGAAATTGGTTTTCATCGTCGTTCTGAAGCAAGCGCGAGCTGTTGATGACTACAAACCAGGAAGGCAGCCGCTGTCCCCGCTCCCCCTGCACGCCGCCCGCTAGCCCTGAGGCCGGTCCTGCGTCTCCAGCAGATGCAGGAGCTCAGCCCGATCTCGAGCAGTTCCTGGGCTCTCTCCAGAGAGCTTCTGTTATGGACCCCATAAATCTTCTCAGCCGACGTGCTGACCGACCCGCTAACAGCCCCGGCCCGCCGGAGGAGCTGCCCGGCCCGTTCCTCCTCAGCCGCAGCATGTGCTGGACGGGGCGAGCTGGGGCTGCCGGCGCAGGGGCGCGGGGCCGGAGCTGCCCCTTCAGGTCCGACCGCTGGGCTCCGCGTCCACAGCCCCAGGCCCAGGGGCAGCTCGGGGCTCCAGGGCAGCGCAGGGATCGCCACCCAGGTCCCTTGGCAGACAGCACCTCCCATAGCCACACGCTCCCAAAGGCGTGCAAGGAGACCTTTATTTCCCAGCTTTTCCTTTCTAAGATGCCTGTTTTGAAGCATGTGTTTAGTGAACGAGGAGCTGGACTTCCACCCATTCCTTTGCAAGATGTTCAGCAGCCTGTGGAGCTTGCTGCTGGGGGATTTTGCTGCTGAGGTACATTCCTAAACAAATAAATAAAGCAGTTAAATAATTTCCTGCCCAATTGGTAAGAGGATGAAATAAGTGACCTAATCAGCCCTTTCTGTCTCTAATTCCTGCCTGTCTAACTCTGATGTTACTTGCCCCAGCTTTATAGCACAGTAAGCCCAGAGTGTGTGGAGTTACCCCTGCTTACACCGGAGCAATCACAAGAAGAGTCAGGCTGATATAATTTCAGCTCATTTTAATCCTATTATTAGACTTTGGACTTTATTTGGAGCAGCAGAGGCCATAAAGCATTTCCGAGCATCCTTCTTCTCCCTGCTACGGCTGTCAGGAAACTGGCCAGGCCGGGATTCTTGTAAAGGTGCCCACAAAGCTACAAAAGGATCAGACTACCCCAAGCAGCTCTTCTCTCATGACCCATTGCCATCAGCGCCAGCTGCCAAACCACATGCTCAGAGCCCAATCTGTGCAAGCACAAAGAGAACCACTCCGAGATTTATTTGCTGCTCAGACCGATGAAAGATGGCCATCACCCTCTGAAGGATGGGCTGGGTCCCATCATCTGGTAAATCTCAGCAAGCAATAGCAGAATTAGGTTTCCGCCCCACTAGGAAGGAATTTGGCATCTCACAACCAAAATTTGGCTATGCTGAAATCTCCAGCCCTTGGTGCCCAGCCTGGGTTGCAGGGAGGAGCCCATGTCCGTGACAGCTCCTCCAGCTCCAGAGCAGAGGCAGGGGACAGGACCTGCTCTGAGGCTGGCATCAGCAGGACAGATCCTCCCTGGTGTCCCCAGCAGCCGGGACAGCACACAGCTGTGCTCTCCTGCGGTCAGCCAAATAACTGAATGCCCTCAGCAGCTCCAGGCATTTGCTGGAGCAAGTAACATGGTGGAGAAGTTGTTTCCCTGTCCCAAGGGCAGTGCCTGGGACAAGCCTTCCTTCCACGAGATGCTGCTCTGTTTTATGGTTTCTTGGCTGAGGTTTGTAAGTGGGCTTTCTCTGCTAAATACAAGCAATGATTTCGTGGGCTCTTTTTGCACAACCCAACAACTGGGGGAAAAACAACTGAGTATATGTGCAGAAGCAGCTTCAAAAGCAAAGCAGACCTGACCTGCTTACCTTATGATCCGTGGGCCAGTGGCAGCCTGGCCAGAGCACAATTCCACATAAAAAAATGCATGCGATAAAGTAAGGAAGCAATGTGCAGGAAAATAAAATGAGTGCATTTCGAAGATAGAAATTTGTATTGCCTATAAATGAAAACAACCGTGAAGATGTGGCACAAAACAAATGTGGGATTCTCTTCAAAACAAGATAGGAAGACCTTCGGTTTGAGGAGGGCTCGGAGGCTCTGGGGACATTATCTGTCACCTCCCTGCGCAGGGCAGGGTTTGTCCAAGCTGCCTGAAGGCACGTGCACACTGGCTTGTCCGAGCCAAGGAGATCGAGGTAGCAGAGGAAGAAGTAGGCTCCCTGAGGAAGCGGCAGGAAGCTGCCAAGGCTTTGTGCACCGAGCGGTGCCGTGACCCTGCCCCTGTGCTGTCACCCCCTGAGCAGTGCGGGGCTACACCTTTACAGTACATTTTTTGCATCTTAAAATCATTTCTCAGTGCCATAGGAAGATGGTCTCATCTCTTCCCACAGATGACAGTTTCTCACTCCTCTGCCTTTCTCTGTTGGATTATTTCCCTGAAATTTATCATCTGTTTTCCTTTCCTCAGTCCCATCTTTCTAATTACACATTCCTCTACCTTTCTAAATCATTCCCCTCCCTTCTTTTTGCTGACTCCCTTTAAACTAGCTGAAGGTCAATGGCATTATACTTCTTGCTCTTCTGCCTCCACCACCCCAGCACACATTGGCCGTGTCTTTCCCCTCGGTGTGCTCCACACTGCCAACAGTGATTTCTCCCTCCTGGTTCCATGTCCCCAGCATGGTTCTCCAAGTTGACAAGCATGGACCGAAAAAGCCATGAGCTGAAGAGCTTGTCCGTGCAGAGCTGAGGTTTCTCAGCAAACAGGACAGCAGTCACACCAAGGTGTTGTCCACAGACAATCCCAGCAGGTGAGCACATCTACTGAACCACCCAGATGGTTTTCCTCCTCCTCCTCCTCTCCAGCCCCCCTCAAGCAGCACTCCCTGGGCTCTCCGCTCTCTGTACCTGGCCTCTCTCCCTCGCTCTGCACACACTCAACAGCCAAATCCTTCTGCCTCTGCCTGCTTTCTGCAGCGTGTGAACCGCCTGGTGTCCAAACCCGAGCAGGTCTGGCTGCCAGTGCAGTGCACAGCGGCTGCTCCGTGCGAGGACGGACACATGCTCCAGCACGGCTGCAGGACGCGCTGCCAGGGTCACAGCCCCTCTGAAATTTGTCAAGTTAATCCAATTCAGACATCTCGAACTTCTACATCCTCCCTCATCGCTGCCCTTTCCCTCTTTCAGTGCCTCGTGCCGTGACTCCCCCAGACGGCTGGCTTATCTGCGTGCCATTTGTTATTCGCTGTGCATCCACAGTCTGTTTGTTGCTGCATGAGACAGGAAAATAAAGTCAGCGCTGGCCTCAGGGGCCCCTGTGCTCCGGCAGGAGAGGTGTACAGCAGAGGGAGGGATCAGGAACAGTAATCACTGGGGACTTTTTAACCATGGCTTACATTACCAGCTCATTTCCCATGGATATCATGGATGGAGTAAGAGTGAGAGCAACTGGCATGGGCCAGGGGTGCGGGGCAGGGCGCCTGCACAGGGCAGGGTGGGACAGGGCATCTGCAGGGGGCAGGGTGGGACAGCCACCCCGCCAGCCACCCCACGCCCTGCCCGTGTGCCCGAGCACCAGGACGGGATGGGGGTCCCTCCCTGGTGCACACAGGGTGCCAAAGGCCACGCAGGGTGCCTCCGCCACTGCCCCAGTGCAGAAGGACACAGCCATCGCCGGAGGTGGCACTGGGTGGCACGTCCCTGCCCTGCTGTTTCCCCGCTTCCCAAGGAGAGACCGGACAGGCTTCTTGCGGCTCCCACAAGTAAGTTTATGTGTCTCATGAAGATGAATTCTGGAGGAGGGACCATCCGTCACACTTATATTTATTTTGGTTTTGTCTTTAAGCATTTTCGCTTTTGATGATCTGCTTTGCGCTGGGGAGAGGTCAGAGGGGGGGGATGCAGGGCCAGGCTAAGGGACGCATCCTCACACTGCATCAGGACAGCCACAAGGTGTGGGGGGAGAGGGGGAGAGGAGGAAAATCCCCCAGCAGGACAGGGGGCAGCCGGTACTCAGAAAAGCCTCTTCTTGCACGAGCTAGAGCTAGGGGACGGGAATGCAACAATCCCGTCCTCCTGGGAGCAAAGAGCCGAGGAGCCAGGCAGAGAGCGCTGGGGACACTGTGGGGCTGGGGGCCAGGGAGAGGAGATGGGGATGGGGGGGCACCCAGATTGGGGCGTCCTGGTGCTGCGGGGATGCCGCGGCTTGCCCAAGGCCAGCGAGGCAGGACCAGGCTGTTTCTGCCCCAGAGAGGTGAGCAGACCTGCCGCCTGCTGCTGGGCACCCACACCCCGCTCAGTGTTTCCTTCAGGAGGCAGTAGCTTAGGGCAGCTGTTAGCATTATCCTTAATAGGAGAAATTTAAGAACTAGTGATGGCTGCAAACTGAAAAACAAATTCCACGAAAATAGGACAAGCCACAAAGACAAAACAAGAAAGTCACATTTTCATCTCTCTGAGAAGTTCACATTTTTTCAACCCCCAAAAATAAAGCAAACAAGTTTTGAGGCTTTTGTTTGTTCAAGTTTTGTTATGGCTTTTGTGTGCGTGTGAATGCGTCTGCGTATGTGCACGCGTGGAATCTCTCTCTCCTACTTTTTTCCCAAGGGAAGGCAAAGTAGGGAAATAAAACATAAAGTGGTTTTTTATTGTTGCTGTTCAGAAACGAAACAATTTCAGTTATGCAAGGATCCTTACAGAAAAAGGTAATTATGATCATAGGGGCTTTTCACCACACAGACATTTTGATGAATATTTTCCAGTCCACTAATTCTAGGAACTTTAATATTTTTTTTAGCTATATAGCAGAAGAGTGTCCTCAAACCAGAGTCTCACATCACCCGCTGCCTTCTACCCAGGCCTTCCCTACACCAGGTGGCTGGGGTCCAGGCGGTGCCACAGCCCCGTGTCCCCGCTGTGCTGCGGCTGGCACACAGGGGCCTGGCTGACACCGGGACAAGCCGCAGCCGGAGAGGACGCATCAAAGCCTCTGATTGAAGTGGCATCGTGTGGCTTGTGATCCGACTGCCGGAGGAGAGAAAAAGAAAGCGAGCTTGGCCAAAAAGTGTAAATAAACAATGACATATGGTTCCCGGGACCCAGGCAGGGAAACCTCTAATCAGCTTCTATTTAACAAATTGTCTAAGTAACACTATGAGCTCATGCCTCAGAGACATGGCAACCGGCTGCCGTGGCCGGCTCAGCCCCCGAAGGCCGATTGAGGCACTAATGAAAGCAGGGAAAGGCCTGGAAGCCTTTGCAGCTGCTGGTGGCATCTCTCACCGGGGCACCGACGGGCGCCCTGCCGGGGAGCACCGCTCCAGGGTGCCGGGGCGCGGGTCCCTGCGGGCACCCCCAGCACCTGCCTTCCTCCCGGCGCTCGGCCCTACAGTGCTGGGCACCTGGAGCCGGCCCCTGCGGCGGAGGGGCTCAGCCCCTCCACACCATCCCACTCCCCACGCTTTTTCTGCATCCTGCTTGTACCTGGGGCAGGACCGCAGACGGCCACGTGATGGGGGAGAGATAAGGCTCCTCTCATGTTACCCAAAGCTGCCTTTCTGCCACTCGATAGCATTAATTATGACTTATTCTAATAGAAAAGAAACCCTTCAGAAAGTTTTCCCCAGCTTTGCTCCTATCCCCATGTCCATCACAAACAGCCCCTTGGCCCCCGGGGCTCCCCTTCCCTAAGCCCACAGGACTTCCCAGTTTTCAGCAATATGAGATACAGGAGTTTCTTTGAAAATGCTGCAGGCTGGCAACTTTCCCACCAAAGTTTCAAATCTCACTGGATAATATTCTCCATATTCCTTTATGGAAACCAGAAATTCTGGCTTTTCTGTGTGCTTGCCATGGCGCTGCACCCCGACGCGCAGCAGCACTGCGCTTAGCGTGCCGGGCGAAGGTGGCTTTGGCAGCGGGCGCAGCCCCGGCGAGCAGCCAGCGGGTGAAGAAGCAGCTTGTAACGCTGGGTGAAACTTTCCTGGCAAGCGGTTTGTTTGCCAAAAAGTGCAGTTTCAGGTCAACCGAGATGATTCACTAAATGGCAAATCGTATTGTATCAGAAAAAGAAAAAAATTAGATGAAATCACGGAGGTTGAAACATCTTGTTACAATGGTTTTGCAGGGAAGCTTTTTGAATTTTTTTTTGTTTTGCTCCAAAATGATGTTTTCAGACAAAATTTGCCTATATTTAGTTCAAACCCACTTAAGAAGCTGCAAAAAAGGAAAGCTTATGAAAACAAATGGACTGTTTGTTTTACAATTGAACAAAACATTTTCATTGACTTGAAACAGGTTTTGGAGGCAGATTTTTATTTTAATTTATTTTATTTTTATTTATTTATTTATTTCATTTTGCTGAGTGCAAGCTTGTTTTTGTCAATGTCTCCAAAGTTTCCTGTTACCCCTGTGGAAAGATGGGCTGCCGAGGGCTGTTAGAGCCACATGCCTCAGCGCTGGAATGGTTATTAAAATCATATAGTCCCTAAAATGGCCATGTGCCTGCAAATAATAAGACAAGTTCTCCAGCTTTCAGGAATTTCCAGCCTAAGCAATGAGGGATTATCCCGAGAGGATGTGGAGCTGGGAAGGGATCTGGTGGGCAGGAAGGGAGCACTCCAGGGCTCTCTGGCTGTGGGATCTGCAACCTGGACTTCTGGGGAAATCCCGGTTGCACAGGGGTGTAAGTGCGATTTTCGCCCAGGGTATCAGTAGGAGAATGCACAGGGAGAAGGAACAGCCTCTATTTTAGCAGGGAGCGGGTGTCCTGGCCTCTGAACCTGTCCTCCAAGAAGAGGGAAAGCCACATTTTTCCCTTAATGGCGCAGCTCAAGACTGCGCTGCGGCTTTACGAGCCAGCAATCCAAGTGAAACGCCGGTGGAGGACTGCTGCCCCACTGAGCATGACGCCCGGCCTTTTGTTTCCATGTCGGCTATAAACGGGGCACACGTGCGTGCGTGGAGGTAACTGGTGGAGATTGCTGATGCTCTCACTTGCTGTGGGCAGGGGTGGCTGGGTGGCAGGGCCTGTCCCGAGGGGAGAGGTGATGCTCTGAGCATTGCAGGAGGGGAGCGGAGCTGAGCACAGGGGCGGCGAGAGGGCAGCGTGCCCTATAACGTGAGCTCATCCCCAGGGCCGGCTCCAGCTGGGCTGGATGAGAGCTGTCCCAGCCCAGCAGCAGGGACCACTGGAAGGGAGGGAAAGGGAGCTGCACAGCACAGCAGGGACAGCAAATTTCCCTAAAGAGCCCTTCAAACCCTTCAAACCATCAGTGCTTGAGTCTGACTCATGCACAAGTAGCTTTGCAGCAGCCAAAATGGCAGCTGTAGCTGGGAGCATCCTGCCCGAGGACCGAAGGTGGGGCACAGCCCTGGGGACAGAGGGACGCAGCCCCTGATGGGGCCGGTGGTGGGGCCGAGGAGCGCGTGAAACAGGTGCGTGCAAAGCTAATGTCAACTCAGCTAAATGGAAATGTTCCCTCCCAGCCCTCTGAAGTGTAACTGCCAGGCTTCCCGCTGCTCTTAATCTATATCACATTGAGTAGCTAAATATATTCACAGTATAATACAGCAGGGCCTTACTAATCTGCCCTTCATCATTTGGACACACAAAAATGGCTCTCTCCGCATCTCAGCACAGGTTTAATAGCAGAGCCATCACACTCAAGGTCTCCTATTACCAAGACTTCATCGTTTTGGCAAGGGTGACTAGAGCATGCTCACGAGGACATTACAGAGGATGCACATCAGTAATTGAAACAAAACTGCAGTTGTCAAAATGAATGAGGGAAGTATGTTTCCTGCTGTCCTAACCTTGCCCTTTTCTGATTGTGTTTGTTTGGCAAACAAATTGCATTTGTTAATTTGCAAAACAATTCTCCCAGTCATTAGTGTGACTCAGGTCCTAATCCCTGGGGTATTTTCGCTGAACTCGAGGACAGGGCATGGGGCTGAATCCCCATCCCCATCCCGACTGTCCTGGCTCCTTCCACATGGGATCGCAGATGTCTGGGGAACGGTGCCAAAAGCCCTCCCTTGGGCTGGGTCTTCTGAGCCGATGGTGGGACAGCACTTCTGTCCTTCCGTGTGGGAAGCCACAGGATGTCCATCAGCCGCTGAGTGACTTTGCCTGAATCCTTGCTATAAAAGGGACACGCTCCGAGCTCAGCAGCAGCTGTCTCTAACCCACACCTCGTAGCTGGGCCAGAAAACTGACTTCAGCCAGCAAAGCAGGGAAGGAAATGTTCTCCTTCATGGAGGCTGGGAGCCTACCCTCCATCTCCCGTCATCCAGAGCTGGCCTTGTGAGCAAGCCCTGCCACCACGTCCCAGGGGAGCGGTGCATTGTGCTTTGTGACCAGTGGCCAGCCAGCCCCCTCTCCCACTGCCTGCCTCTGCATTAGCATTCCCCAAATCCTTTTAATGCAGGGAATCTGATAAGGGATCTGCCTGTACTGGATTTTTTTTTTTCCCTTTGACACATAACCCAGCTGGCTGGGTGGCGGTTCAGGGAGGAATCAAACGCTCAGTAACAAATGAGTAAATCAAGTTACCATTTTACATCTCTTTAAGCTGTTTCCCTCTAAGAGCTCCCCAGATTTTATCTCAGGTAGCTTTAATTTGAACAGGACAGAGCAGGCTTCTCAGTTCCTCAGGCTTACCAGGGGAAGGGCAGCCCCCACCAGGTAGAAGCAAGCTTTGCTGGGGACAGCCAGCAGAGGGAAGGGTATAAAGGTAATTTAGTGTGTCCTGCAGGAAGGTCCAGTAAACAGCCAGGACTCCCGGAGTCCCAGGGACGGCGGGGGAGGCGGCTGGCAGCACTTCAGCCCAGCTGCTGCTCAGAGGGCAGCCGAGCCTCCCTGACCCAAAAAGCCTTAACGACGGGGATTTGTGCCTTGGAAGCAGGAGGTTGCTCGTCCAGGCGAGAGCTGAGCCATTGCTGTTGCTAAACAAGCACCTGCAGGCACCTAGCCATTCCTGGTGCCTTGTCTAAGGGTGCTCCACGCTCGCTCTTACCGTGGGTCCTTCGAGGCCTGGGCCAGCAGCTCTGCTTGCAGGCAGTGCTCTGGGTGCACGGACACTCGTCCTCCTCCCGTGGGCCAAGGTGCCCACCCTGGACGGGCATCTCTCCAGCAGGAGAACCTGGCAGCTGCTGCTGAGCTTTGCCATTTTCTTCTCCTGAAGTCTTTCTGCAGAGAAATTCACCAAGATTTCCCTAATCTAAGAGATAATAACCTGAGGAATTTATAGTCAGACTTCATTGGCCATGGCATTTCACTGCTCTTTCAAAAATCCCTGATGTCTTCCTATCCAAAAACACAGCAGAAACAGAAAACAAATCAATCCACATAACAACAGCATGATTGGCTTTTCTGTAGATCCGGAGAGGGGGAGAGAGAAAGGGAGGAGAGGAGAGATGGAGCGATAGGGAGAGAAGGGAGAGAAAGTGCAGGGATGAGGAGGGGCAGCATTTATGGACTCGTTGGAAACCATCAATCACTGTTAGTGCAATAGGCTATTTAGAGCTGGTGAGTATTAAATTCCAGCAGAATTTGATGAATAACAGGAGGAAAAACATTCCCACTGTAGAAGAATAAAAACAAGAGTTCCCTCTTCACCCATGCCACAACCCTGAGCCAAACATTCCCAACCTGAGCGAAAGCGCCCTGGGAAAGGCTGCGCTGAGCGCGGAGCAGCCGCGAGAGCAGAGCGCGATGAGGAGGGGAGGGTCCAGGCCAGCAGCTACTAATGGGAGCCTTAAGGACCTCGTCTTCACAACCCCAATTTCCATCTGGGGAGGGAGGGATGGGGGGGCTCATTTTGCCTTAATTTTCATCTGGCCTCTTGCTAATTATTAGCAACTGGAGCGAGCCTGCTCAGATAAGATAAGGCTCCAGGCTGCCCCAGAGCCCCCAGCCCTTTGGGGATCCAGGGGTGCTCCCCCTGCCCATGCCTCCCGAAGTCAAGCCTGGCAGCTCCCTGCCTGCAACATGGCTGTGAGCACGGGCCAGGGCTGCCTGGAGACCCCAAACTGGCACGGACCTGAAAGCACAGACCTGCCCGCCGTGTGACGGAGATTGGCATTTGTTGCTTTCCCACTGTCGCTCACCAAAAGCAGTCAGCAACAGCATCTCTCCGTAATTAGACAGTCTGGTAATGAGAGCTGAGGGCCCCAGAGGCTCATCTGACATCACCAGGTATTGCTGTCAAGCAGACGCAGAAAAACGCACTGAGATTCAGCAAAAACATCCCCAGAATTAAGGAATTTCTCCTAAAAATGCACGGGCTGATGCTTTCTCTTTGGTGTCTCTCAATAACAGAGAGAGTGATGCAAGGAGGAAAGGGAGGCATCTTAAACCAGCTTTATTCAGAAAACATCAAATAACTGCAATGGGGGTCATCTGGTTTTATGACAAAGAACTAATTTGGCATGAGCATAAATGTGAAAGGGGAAGGCTGGTACAGCTCAGGTGACCTTTTCCTGGAGCCGCGTGGGTTGTCACGATGATGGATGGGACACCTGAGCGCTGGCACAATGGGGTGTCACCAGAAGGTCACCTCAGTTTGCTAAACAAGCAGGCGGCTGCCCCGGGGGGGAAGCACAGGGGGAAGGACCGAGGCAGCCCTGGCTCAGGGTTGCTCCCTTCTCCCAAGCTGTGCAGGGAGGGGAAGCCCGAAACCAAAGGTCTGGAGAATACATCCATTGCCTGTCCCTCGTGTCACCAAGTGCCGGGCTCCTGTCTCCAGAGCTGCGTTTGCTGCTGTGGGGAAGAGGGTGGCCAACGGCGAGGTTCTCCTGGAGGCATCATCCCACCAGGGCTCCTCGCTGCGCATGGCGAGAGGCTGGAAGCGGGGTCCTGTGTCCCCCAGGGCGTGGAGGCGGCATGCAGAGCATGTCCCTGCCATGTGGCAGCCGGCCCGAGGACCGCTCCGATGGGAGAATGACTCACAGGGACTCCGCTGTGGGTGTGTTTCCTATTAGGGCCGTTAAAGTCTCCACAATTAGGAATGTAACTCAACCAGAGTGTGAATCCTTAATAGGAAACATCCCCCAGATGCGCATGAGAGGGCCCTGAGGAAGATGCCAGCCCTCGGGAAGGGCTCTCCAGCTTGTGTGCGAGAGCCGCCGGGATGGCTCCCACATGAGGCGGCATCAAAGGGAGCGGCTCCAGTCCCAGGGTCTCGTTGGCCACTTCTGCCAACTTTGATCAGGGCTTGTCTTCTGACTCCGAAACATTTTTTTCACACTTGTTTCCCAAGTGTGAAGAGCCTGAAGCCATGCTGGAAACTCTGAGACAATTTCGGATTCCTTTGCAACAAAGCCAAGGCCAGGACAATGGGACTTTGATGTTATTGACATATTGGTTCAGAGTTTCCTTGTTTCCATTTCCCAGCATCAGGACAGAGCATAGGGCTGCTTCTTTGCTCTGTTTAATTAGTTAATGTTTGTACAGTGCTTGGAGAATATAAAGTGCTCAGTAAGTGGAAAGCGTTATCCTTATTATTATGCCTTCCCATATCCACCGGCTGCATTCAGTGGAGCTGCAAAAGCTTTAGACGGAAAAAAAAAAAAAAGGTCAAGCAAGTTTATTTTATTTTATTTAAATTTAAAATAAAATTTCAGTGCTGGGCAGAAGTAATGGACTGGCACCCCTGGGGAAGAAAGGGCCCTACTCATCTCCAGCACAGGGACAACATATGCTCCACCAAACCAGTTCTTCTTCTTGCTATCTCCCATGGCCCCATCACCATGTGTCCCAAGCCTGACTTGGACAGACCCTTCCTCAGAGGCAGAAGGACCCTGCCAAGCCCCTGGCATCCCTTCTGGATGCTGCTTCCAGCACAGTTCATGGGTGCCCATCACTCAGGACGCTCGTTTGCCATGTAGACATCCATTAACTATGGATGGGCCTGGACCCCACTGCCCACTTCCATGCAGGGACCACCCCACCACTGCCAGCTGGGAACCTCAGTCGGCCACCGTGGAGCTGGAGAACAACACCCAGCACTCGCCACATCCACCCCAGCCCACGGCGCGGCATCCCGCAGGGGCAGAGCCCAGCCCTGCACACTGGGAACCCCCCCATCCTGCCTTCGTTTATTTGTTCCCGATTGCCTGGCTATGAGGAGCTGCAAGAGGCCCCTGGAGATGTTCTGAGCGTGAGGGTGGCACGCTCCCCATCACTGGCCCCACGGCTGGCAGATGCTGCAGCCCGGCACAGGTCGGCGTGCAGGCAGCACGGCAGCGCTGCGCTTGTCTGGGGCTTGTCTGGGTTGCTGCTCCTCTCCTTCCCTCGAGTGAGATTTCCCCTCATTGTGATTCCTCTCCGTGCTGGTGATAAAACGCCTGATGAGCTGCACTAAAGGCCCAGACTTCAGCAGCCCACACCAACCCTCCCGCCCCAGTCTCTCCCCCGCCAAATATGTTTGTATTTTTAACATTTTAGGCAACAATCTTAAACCAAAACAGATGTGACAATGAATATTTATCTGCAGCATCTCAGTATGGGATTTTCTCTTAAACTCGATAAAATAAACTGCTCATGATACAGAACAACATTTCTCTTAATATACAATACACAAGGGGCAGGAGGGGAATTAGCAGATGAACTCAGCATTAAAGCCATTTAAAATCAAAAGAGCAGCAACATTTACATGCGAGGGGAACAGTTGGTTGCCTTCAGTGAGATCCTGGTGTGTCTTTTTTTAATTCCTTGAGGCATGCACACTGTGCAGAAAGGTTACTGAGCGCTGAGCAGGGCAGACGAGAAGGGGCTCTCCCGCAGGTGGGGAGGAGGAGAGCAGAAACCTCGGTGCCCAGGGGGGCAGGGGGAGAAGGGCAAGGCTGAGGCATGGCACTGGTGGCGAGGGGGCCACGGCAGAACCGCAGCCCCGTGACTTCCCCTGGGCTCTGCCATTGCTCCCCGGGCACGCTGTGTCCCCGACCCGGCAGCTTCACGCCCCGCGCACGGCATCGCGCGTTGTCTCCGTTCCACGGGCAGTTGGGTGCTGGCAAAGCTTCCCCGCCCGTCCGTCTGTCGCTGAGGCTGGGTTGTGCCTCGCCGGGACGGATGCGCGCAGCATGCCTGGGGCTCCCTGGTGGCTGGGACCTGCCTCTGCCCAGCTCTTCAGCATCACCCCCCAGACCACTGGCTCTGCTCTGCCTCAGGTTCTTGCGCCCCTGGTTGGGGGGCTGGATGCAGCGAGTGAACGGGCGAAGGCTGGGTAGTGCGAGGTGCTGGCGGCGGCACCCTCTGCCCAGGAGCTGGGGGCCATTCCCAGCCTTGGCACGTTCTGCTCAGAGCCAGGTGCCTTTCTCTAACCTGCTGCCTCTGACGCAGATCCAGAACAATATGCAGATTAAAAATAACAACAACAAAAAAGCACAGCTACCAAAACAAAGCACTCCGCTGCACACATCGGCTCCCCTGAGGATGATGCAAAGGAGCGGGCAGCACATGGCGGGCATTCGCCCAGCTCTCAGCACGCTAGCGTAGGGCAGGGGAAGCATCTGGGGTTTGGTCCCATCCCATCTTTGGAGCTGAGAGGCCAAGGAAGCACCTCATGTCCTTTCATTGCCCTGCCACTCTGCAAAGGGAGTGATTTGGTGTGACCAGAGAGAGCTGCGGAGTGGCTGTCACTCTTTGCAAGCTGCCACAGAGCCCCGCTGGAGAGCTCAAAGCAAGCTCTGCCCAGAGTGCATGGTCTGCTCGTAGGAAGCATCGCCTGGCTCCTCCGCTGCGCCTTGGCGCATATGCAGGGCAGCGAAGGGTGTCACAGAGTGCTGTGGTTTGGGACATTGTGCCTTCAGGGGCTCAGCTTTCTGGGCACAGCTTGGGCAGGGCACGGGGAAATGCCTGTGGTCCTCAGGGCCACCCAGCTGGGCCGGCAGAGGAGAACACCAAGCTGCTCCAGCGCCTGGGGCACGAGCCCTCCCCGAGCACCGGCACAAAGAGCTCAGCTCTCACCCCGAGCAGAGCAACGTCCCACCCGCATTGAGGCTCTTGGGAAATGTGGTGAGCAGCTAGGAAGAGCAGAGGCATGCTCTATCTGTCATCAACGAGAGGCCACTGGGAGGAGGAGGGGGGCCGTGCCCGAGGTTCGTGCTCCGTAGGTCCCCGGGTGACCCCAGCAAGTGGCCGCAGCACCACTGGCTGTAACGTCTTGTTCCTCCTCGTGCTGGGACCATCTGCCCTCCTCCTCCTCTCCCAGTCAGGGATGTGTGCTTCTGGGAGGCATCTGCTGTGCTCATGAGGGTCTCCTAAATAACAAGTCAAAAAGACGAGCTCTTTGGTCTGTGGAGACTGCAAATGGGAGCCAGAAAATCTGCCGAGCAAGAGAGGCCAGGAGAGGGGGGATGACCATCGCTGGGGGCAGTTGCGCAGTGCCAGAAATAGGATATTGACTGCTCGGGCCCTGGGGGACCGGGCTTGTTTTGCTGGCAGAGCAAGCGCAGCCCGGCCTCCTGCGGGAGCAGCTGCCCATCGCGAGCCCTTGCCCTTGGGTAGGGCGCGGGGAGCAGGGGTTTTGCAGGGCCCCTGCTCTTCCTGCACCATTACAGCAAGGCACGAAGCGGCTCCCAGCGCCTCGCAGGATCCCCCTGCACAGCTCAGGGCTCCGTGGTCCTGCGCTGGGCTCCCCGCCTGCCCCACCAGCACCTGCCCCATGCACCATCGCGGATGCCCCCTCGGCTTCGGGCCCAGAGCTCTGCTGGGGCTCCCCAGGCGCTCCCCGGGGCGCGGGGAGGAAGCACAGCGCGCCGAGCCCATCCGAGGCAGCGCTGTGGGAGCCGTGTGACGTTACCAGCCGCGAGCTGCCCAGCATCCCGAGATAAGTTTGCTTCGTTCCCCAAACTATATAAAAGTTGCCTGATGTTATGCTGCAGCCGCATAGCATTCCTTTGTAAGGAAATAAAGTGTCAGTGCCACAGCTGTGAAATATATGCAGAGCTCGCTCTGATTCAGTAGCACGCACTGGGCAGAGAGAAGCAGCGGGTTCTTGTTTAGGTTTTCGGTTACTGTGTTTGTAAAATATTTATTTTTCTTGGTGTTTCTATCCTGGCCTTTTTCGAATCTAAATATTTGGACGATGGAGGAGCTGCGGCCGGATTCAGCGCACTGGCCGTGGCGTTGCACTGCTCACTGAGTTGCGGCGTGTGTCGGGCATGCTGATGGTCCTCCAGCAGCCGCCAGCACTTTGCTCCTTGCCTAAAGACCAGACTACTTAACCGTAGTCTCCAGGGGTGGAGAGGGTGGTATGAGGCACTGAGAGGCCTGGTGGAAAAAAAAGGAAAAAGAAAAGGAAAAAAAGCAAAGCAGCAGCGTATAAATGAATAAATAATAGTAATAAAAAAGATCATTGGGAAGCACAGACATTCTTTACGGTGCATTAATGTGTTTTCTCAGCTGCTCTCTTGACTCTCCACCAGTTCTCTCGGTTCCTGTCCTCGGGACGCTTTCTGCTGCAAGCGGCGGGCACAGGAAGGTCTGCGCTCGCTGCCCTGCTCTCGCCCCCTCTCCCCCTGCCCCTGGCAGATCCTGTCTCACACCGCTTGCACTGTGGTGGCAGAGGGACGCCAGCTCCGGGGGGAGCGCAGCCCCCACCCCCCTTTCCCCTTCATACCCATCTGGAGGCAGGGCTCCGTGCACCGCTTGGCTTGAAACGGGTCCTGCTCCTGCGGCTGCAGAATGGGCACGGGACCAGAAGGGATGTGGTGAGGGACTCTCCTTGGGGGGCAGGCACCACAGCAGCACCCAAAGACCTGGAGAAACATGGCCTGATGGCACTGCATGGCCCTCTGTGCCTCCTGCGAGCCTCTGCAAGTCCCCAGCCCCTCTGCATCTCTGTCTACCCACAAAACAGAGGTAACAGGACCAGCTTTGCTCCGTGGGAGAACCTGCTGTTTGCACCGGCAAAGGCCCTCAGGTGGGAAGTGCCCACCTCGGCAGGGACGTCCCCGCTGCTCTCTCCTTGCGCGGCTGCTTTCTTCCTCCCCGCTTCGCCGCCAGCTTTGTGGGGAAGGCAGTCAGCCCCGACGCGCGTGGTGGGACATCAGTCGTGCAAGGAAACGCTTCTTATCTGTCTGCCGACAGCACTGTCATCACGCTGTGATGAGTGACGTGGATGCTGTCCCACCTGCTCCCAGCATTGATCACTGGGTGCTGCTGCTGCTATAGAAACACCCAAGCTCTTACATTCACCTCCTTTTTTCTTTCTGTCTTGTCTTCTTTCTTTTAAACCCTCGAAAAACACTTCAGAATTCCTTTACATTTTTCAAACCAAGAGCCAATGGGCTCTTCACCACATTTATGTTCTTGCCAAAGCACAATGTCCTACCACCGTGACCAGGTGCGGTGACACATCCCCACCTTATGGAGGGGAAGCTCCAGGGGCCGAAGCCTCTCCCGCTCATGGCAGTGGGAGCAGGATTTGTCCCCCAGTGCTTGCAATTCTCTGCAAGCACATCAGCTGCTCCAGCAAAGCAAGACAAAACACTCCGGTGATTTTGGTTTGCTGGCTGCTCATCACCCATCTGCTTATTTTCTTGAGATTGTCTTCTGCTAACCCACTTTGACACCTGCAACTCTGCTGATGAATCGCCTTAAAAGCTAAGCTAACTCTGCAAATCTCTTTTATGCATGACCGTGGGGAGAGCAGATGCTTCTCATTTCACCATGGCTGCTGGGTCCCACATCATGAGGGCAGAATCCTTCTCATTTCTCTTTTGCAGAGCAGAGATACCCACACAGAAGAAAAATGTGTCCTCAGGTCCCAGGGGTCTGGCCTCTCCCAGCAGCATCGTGGCAGATGAACACTCAGGCTGCTCCAGCGGGGCACCCTGGGAGGGAGACGGTAAAGCTGGCAGGGATGCCTCTGTCTCAGTCTCAGCCAGGTACGATCCATTTGCCTCTGTTTCTCCATAAGCCACAACAGGGTCTGCAGGGCACAGATCACCCTGGCCCAGCCCTGTGTCCGTGCCTAGTCCAAGGCACGGACCAGCACAGACCAGGCCTTTGGCTGAGGCCATCCAACTCATGTCACAAGTGTCCCACTCTGGGTTGCATCCAGGTGGCTGAACATGAAATGCCGGTGCTATCGGCCTCAAAATGTCATTACAAACACAAGCCTGGCAACCCACTTGCAGGTTGAGAGACGTCCTGACCCACACCTGGATGCCATCAAAGGGTTCAATTGCCTCTTAAATGACCAGTCAGGCTGAGATGATCCAGATGATTCCCTGCACACTTTCAGCAAATCCCCAAGACTTGACTTTCCAACAACTGCCAGGTGCAAGTCGTGGACCTCCTGGGCCCACCACTAGCTCTCTGAGCCATCTGGGGAGGGAGAGGAGGATCCAGACCCAGGGACAGGAGGACAGGCACTTGTGCTGGTGGTGGCCACAGAGCCAGGACCTCAGCTTGGTGGCAGGATTGGGAATTTTTCCCCTTTCTGATCCCTTCCTTTCTTCCATGAAAAAATTATGCTTCCTTTCCAGAGTACGGGACCACAAAACCTCCCCAGGGTGTGGCACCCACCTTGGAGCAGCTGAGGGCACCCTGGCAGCTGATGTTTGCAAGGACAAACTGCTGCCAGCAGCGAGGCCATGAGAAGGGAGCCAGCAGCACCAGCACTGGCTGCGTGCGTAGCACCCACAAAAGCCTCCGCTGCAGCCCCAGCCAAGCCCCCGCCATCCAGTGCCATTCACCGATGGTGGCTTTTTTTCCATGTGCATCGCTCTAAGTAGTCCTCTGTGCCTGTTGTGCAAATCAGATCAGCTCAATGTAAGAACCAAGGAAAGGTTTATTAATGGGATTTGAACTGAAATTCAACCCTTTCTCAAAAAAAAAAAATTATATACGTTCTCTCAAATCAAGAAGTTCTAAACAAACCTGACTTGAGAGTCATTTAATACCGTCAGCTTCCCTTCCCACTGCTCCCGGGCTCTGAGCGCAGTGCCCCCGGCACAGGCCCCCCCGCCCGGCAGTCAGAGCCCCGCACTCCCTGCTCAGAAAGGTGCAAACAAACCCCGAGCTGCAGATGCCAGAGCTGCTGACCCAGAAGCATCATCCCGGAGCCCAGCTTTGTCTCAGACCTTGGTTGAACGCCACACCAGGTCATTTCCCAATTCCCTCGCTTTGATTCCCATTGGCTCTGCCAAGATTTCCCCATCCTGGCTGCAGCTGCCCAGCAGCTGTGCAGTGGCTGCATTTTGGGGGCGCACAGAGGGGGTCCTGGGGTGCCTGGTCCTGGGGAGGGACACATGCAGTGATGGACACCCAAGCAGAATCGACTTTCCTGCTTCGAGATTTGTCAAAGCCAGGCTATCTTGACTCTCAGTGTCTCTCCTGCCCTACAGTTCATGAGCAACCCTCCAGCTGCCCTTCTCTGCTGTGATCTCTCTGTGTGCTGAGCAGGAGCCCATCCCAGAGGGCTCCTGAGCCTCACCGCGCTCTCCACACAGTTTTGGCATAACCACTAAGGGCAAATTACCCTTGCACACCTGAGTCATCCCCCTGCTCTCCCTGCAGATGCCCACGTTAGTAACCACGCTCAGCCCCAGCTGCTGCCAACCCGCTCAGTGTGTCTCAGCTTCCTCATGTCTGAAGCAGGGCCGACTTCAGTCATCTCCTGATGACTCAGTCGCTATGGTCGGGGAACTGCTGAACGATGACACACGCAAGGCGCTCAGCCTGAGTGTGCTTCATGTGGCAAATCCCCATTCTCGGGCCTCTGCTGCCACTGAGACAGCAAAGAAAAGCACCAAGCAGGATGGGTTTATGGGAACGCTGACTGTCTCCAGGTCCTTCTGCAGCTTTGCTTCTCCTTTCCTGCCTGTTGCCTCTTCCTGCTGGTCCCAGTACTGTAAGCAAATGGGGCAGTGAAGAGGGGGAAATCTCCTCAGTCCTGTAATTTTTTTACACCTTCAACAAATGTGTGTGGAAAAAGCCCTCTAAAACCTGGATTTCAGCCCGGAATAGGGGAAATGCTGCTTCTCGTATGGCTGAAGAGCAAGGGAGGCTCCCGCGTGCAGAGCAGCGCAGCTCGGGCAGGGCCGGCCGGAGCGCGGGGGGCACAGCCCTGCACCCCCGACCTCCTCCCGCTCCGCCCCGCGTGCAGCAGGGCAGGGGCGCGCCGCGCTGCCCACCGCCAGCCCCTCGCCTCCCGCCGGTGCCTCCCCTCGCCCCGCAGCCGCACGCCGGACGCGAGGTCTCCTTAGACGAGATCTACCCCTAGCGGCAGCGCGCGNGGTTAGGAGATGTCAGACCGGCTGAGCTCTTAGCGGAAGCTGATGGGAAAGCCTTTAAACTGGCTGTTAAATTGTTTGCCTTTTTCCAAGCGCAAAGAGCCACCGTGGATCCTTCACGGCACGAGTGACTTTCAGCCGTGTAGAAGCATCCTCAAAACATTCAGCATTCCGTGCAGTGCCCACCGCCCCAGCCCTGGGAAGGGGGACCTGCAGCTGGTGGCTTCCACGTTTCACAGCAGTGCTGGTGTGAAGCTCTCAGAGACATTCGGCTGGAGGTGTGCGGGACGCCCGGGGCCGTGCTGTCCATAGCAGGAGCTGGCCAGACCTACCTATTCCTCACACCACAAACAATTCAAGCAGCTTCTTGGCTGGAGCCTCATCCTGCCCCACCGCATCCCTGTGCTGGGACAAAGGGGGGACAGCAGAGAGGTGGCTGGAGTCCAGGGCCCCAGCCAGAATCAGCCCCAGATCAATGAGCAGGGAATAACCGTGTAGTAACCCACAGCTAGCACCACTGAGAAGAAATTTCCCATTTCGGCTGTGCTGCTCTGTTTAGCTGTGACACCGGCTAATGGGAAAGCCTAGCCCGGGCCTTGCAGACGGGACCCCCCCCAGAGCAGCTCCCCCACCCAACGCCTGCTCCTGCAATAGCCATGGGAAAGGGCCCAGCAGGAGGGTGCCTGGGGCTGAGGGGTTTCCTCGCTGGTGACTGGAAGAAGAAAGAAGGAGAGGGAGGGAGTGAGGACAACAGGAAGAAGGAAACAGAAAGAACTAAAAAAATGCTTTAAATGATGGAAAATACCCCAGTGATGTTTGCTTTCAAGCCTTTTTTTGCTATTCAGGAGCTTGAAAGGCATCTAACTCCCAAGCCCTTGTAGAGCAAGCATAGATTTCACATTATAAAATATAAATAACCTGGTTTTGCTGCTTGGTCCAAGCCATTGAAATCTCCTGTTTTCTCTCTGCAGTGATTTGTTACAAACAGCCTGTAATACACAACTTAATAAAGCCTGAACTCCAGAAGAAGGGAGGCGAGGCCCTGGGTCCCAGGTGCTTGGCCAGCAGGAGATGAGGAGATAGGAAACAACGGGGGGGCAGCTGCAGGCACGAGTCCACATCTCCTCCTCATTACCGCCCGCAGAAGGGCAGCGGGGAGGCACGCGGAGGCTCTGATGGCCGATGCCCAGGCAGTCCAGCGCTCCCCTCACACCCCCACTGGTGCTCACCAAAGGGCTGTGAGGGAATGCTCAAAAGCTCCTGCAGTTTCATGAGTTTGAGGCCGGGTGATTTTCAATCTTGAGTGCTCACGGGAGGAAGTGCCCTGTCTGCTGTGCGGTGTTGGTCTGGTTTCTGAGGCTCCAGTTCCCTGCCAAGGTGCAGGAGCGCAGTCACACAGCCAGGTGAGCACATGCGCTCCCAGAGCAGTCGGTGCACAGGACCGGAATGAAGCAGGGGTTGCAAGGAGTGATTTGCAGTCACTGGGGCTGGAGTTTCCAACCAGCCTTCCTGCAATAACTTCAGCCCCAAAACACCAGGGATTTTACCCATTAGGCTTCCACAGACATACACAGAGAGTCAGACTTCAGGGTTTCAGAGAAACCATAAGATGACAGCCAGTAAGAGGACAAGGAAGGTATTTGTTAGCCTGGGCGTGACAGAGAGAGCAGGCGCAGGCAATGCCCCTGGCTGCCGTGCATGGCACGGCCACACCGCCCGTGCCAGCTGCCGTCCTGCACTGGGCAGCCCTGTCTGGCAGCTCCCCGCAGCCTCCTGTCCAGGACAGCCTCCTGCCTCTGTCAGCAACAAGCTGCAAGAAGTACTAGAAAGCACTTAAAGGAAGCATTATGGGAAGTCCTCGAGGATTTTTTTATCTTAACCCAGTAGGTTAACAGTTGCTTATGCCCTGGGGCAGGGGGGCTAATGTATGGAAGGTGTTTATTTCTGCCTAGTGCCATGGTGCCTTTCTCATTGTCTGTAGAAAGGTCCAATGCTTTTCTATGCATTACTGTATCTGGGGCTAAAAGAGACCAGGCTGACCTGGGCACATTTTCTGAAGCCCCAGGTGCCTGCCCGAAGCCTCAGCGCAGCGTGCAGGGGCTGCAGAGCGGTGACGGCTCCTGCATGGTGCGGTCCCGGTGGGCGTCTGTGCCCGTGACCCAGCTGCTGCGCGGGACGCAGCACAGCACAGCAGCATCTCGGCCTGCGCCCCAGGCATTTCCCCATTGGGATTTCCATGCCTGCCCTTCAGCGTGGCTGAGAGATGAGCACAGCAGCAGCATGCCCCTGCCACATCGCTCCGTCCCCTGCAAGTGTGGCAGACGCCCTGCAGTGGGCAACGACACGGCAGCTCCCAGGAGCAGCAAGGCTGGGCTCCCCCGCAGAGAACCGCGCTGCAGGTACACGCGGCCTGGCCCAGCTCTCCCGCGCCCCGCACATCCCCACCACGCCAGCCCAGTGCATTCCCCGCTGCTGTCTGTGCCCAGCACTCGCCCTCCCTGTGCCAGCAGCAGGCCCGAGTCTCCGCCGGGGGACAGCCCCAGCCACACGCCTTGGTGGCAGCTTTCGGCTGCCCTGTCCCTTTGCACAGGTTCCAGCATGTGGCACCAGGCTGCGTAATGCAGAGCGGTCAGAATCTTGTATTAGTAATACCTGAGCGTTTGGGTCGAACACAATGCAGAGATTAAAAAAAGAAAAAAAAAAAAAACACAACAGCACGGATGCCTGTGCCCGGGAGCAGCGCAGGGAACAGTCCGTGCTGCTGAGCAAGGTGTGTGAGAGTCACCGCGAAGTAGGACAAGCAGAAGCACTGTTACTATATTGGGAACTCAACTAGAAGATTTTTCTCCATTTTTTTAGTCCAAATTTCTACCCCCGCCGGGTGCCAGGATGCCCGGGCTGTGCCTTGGGTCCCGCTGGCACCTCGGGGCCTTGTCCCCGGCAGGTTGCAGTGCCGCAGGGCAGCTGCCGGGCTTGGCGAGCACAGCCAGGGCTGCCGGCCGGTGCTCTATGGCCGGTGCTGCTGGTGTCGGCCCTTCGGGCAGCAAGAGAAGAGGCAAGCATGGCCTGGGTGTCCTCCAAGGCCCAGCAGCCCTGGCAGAGGGCACAGAAGGGAGCTGAGAAGAAGAAAGTCTGGGCTTCCCTTTCTCCGTGCAGACAAAGGAAGGTAGGGATGTGGCAGAGCACACGGACCCCGTTCATCGCCTGGGTTGATGTGCTCGGGCGCGGTGCCACGCACAGACACCCCACTGCCGTGGCTCCCGCAGCTCGCGCGGCTGCTGCTACGGGGAGCAGGGCTGCAGCGCCTGGTGCTGCGCTGCAGGGCGGGGGCGTCCCCCGGGCGCGCACCCTCAGCGCGGTGTGTGGGCAGAGACCCCCTTGTCCCTGCCGTTAGCGATGCTGGGGGGGCATTCGTGGGGTGAAGAGTTAGAAGTGCTTTGGGGGAAAAGGAGGGAAGGACAAGGAGAAGCAGAGAACAGGCCATCCCCTGATGCATTTCAGTAGAAATCAGTCTCGTCTTTTTTATTTCCCAGACCCTGTTTTCCATTTTAAATCAGCCCTGACACTTTGGTTTCATTTTTTTTAATAAGCCAGGTTTGTTCATTACAATCCATTCATCCCAGCCATCACAACCTATTTAAAAGCAAAACAGCATCCGGGGGAGAAGGAAGCCCCAGAGCCCGCGCACAGACGGGGCAGCGGGAGCTCGCCCAGCCACGGCTGGCAGGGATGTGCGAGCCCCAGGAGGGATGCGCGGCTCCGGGCCCCTCTCCACCACCTCTGCTGCCCTGGCAAAGGGCGCAGGGAACCAGGGTCGGTGCAGTTGCCTCCAGCCCCCGGGGGAGCAGAGCTGGCGAGCCAACCCGCCGTGCTGCGCCGTGCCAGGGGATTTCCAGCTCCTCCTGCCTGACGCCAGCACTGAGTCCCCCCGGCGCTGTTGGGAGAGGCTCCCCAGAGCCCGCCCGAGGGGCCACATGGCCGGCTCTGCTGTGCCCCAGCCCCAGCTTTCGCCCCTCCATCCCCCAAGGGGGTGGAAATGCGGGGGGAGCAGATGGGGAGAGGAGAGGAGAAAGGGTATGGAGGGTACAACACCAGTCCCGGGTGACAGGCTAAATCTGGAAGAGAAAGCATCTTGAAGGAAGAAAGTAACAACCAGAAACAGTAGAAAAAGGATGAAATGTGACAGAAAAGTTGGCCTGAGGGAAATAACAGGAGCTAAAAATAAGCATCCAAAGGCTGCAATGGAAGAGGGAAGGAGACGTGTCAATCAGAAGAAACGGGGTTACATTACAGCCCTCTGCCCTGCATGCTCCTGCTGAGCCCCGGCTGGAGAGAGCTGGGGGGGCACCGGGCCTGGGGCAGAGGCAGGGACGGGCTCCACAGCTCAGCCACCGCCGGGGGGACAGCGGGGACAGGCAAGGAGGAGCTCAGTGCGCTGCCATCACTCACAGCTCAGGGCACGTGGATGCGGCCCCGGGGACAGGCCCCGTCGCTCTCCCCAGGTGAAAATCAGCTCCCGGGCCTGCCCAGGCTGCGTGCAAGGACCAGCGCCTGTCCCGCACCCCGCTGCTCCGCGCTGCTGCGTCTCGCCCCGAAGCCCCCAGAGGCTGCTTCAGCCCCTACAGCTCGGCAGGGGCAGGCAGCACGGGCACGGGCACGGGGCTGACACAGCAGAGCTCCCTGCCCACGCGTGCCCGCGAGCCCATCTCCATGATTACATTTCTCTGTTTCCTTCCCAACTTGAGCACAGAAAGCCTCTTTGCCATTCATTTACCCTGGGACTTCATTGGTATTTAATAAACTCGATTAAGCAGCCGCCTTAATTTGCTTTTGTAATGAAAACATAATTGTTTCTGCAGTTACAATGCGGGGACTCTCCACTGCAAGTGGCGGGTGCTAGGGAGCAGGAGAACACAGCACAGAAGAGCCCAGAACTCAGGAAGTTATTTGTCCTTCCCCTTAGGAAACAAGCACGCTATCCTCTCGCCAAGCGCACGGCTGGTACTGGGAAAGAGAAGGGCAGGAAAAGCCTCTGCTGTGCAGCGCGGTGCCACGGAGAGGTGGGCTGGGGCCTGGTTTAGGGAACTCCTGCTCCCCTCGTCCTGGTCACTTGTGCCATCCCGCATTCCGTCCCTCCCCACAAAACACTGCAACCGCAGGGCATGGGTGGTTGCTCGTACTCGCTCACCTTGCAGCTCCCGCCTGCATCCCATGTAGGGCGCATGCATCCTGTGCTCTGTGATCCCGTGAAGGCATGCATGTGAAAATAGAGGCACACCTCAGTGCTTCTCACATGCACCAGCGCACATCCATGCACACACACACGCTGACCCGGCTACAGGCAGCTTGCAATGCTGTGCATGAGTGCACACATAACCTTTAGCACTCACTGTGTCAAAAAAGCTGTGCACATCAGCACCCAGGAACATCTCACAGCAGCCCTGGTACCAGTACATGGGAAAGGAAGCTGCTTTGCAAACAGAGGGTGCAATGGCAACCCCCCAAAGTGAGAAACAAATTATCATTTGTGCTGTTCGTATATCATATGAGGTCTCTATAGAGACCAAAGAGAAAAAAGGCTGCTTGTTTTATACCATTTCTGTTGAGATACTTCTCGTGATTGATGACTGAGAAAATGCTTCAGAGACCACGCGCAAGCAGCCCCGAGGTGGCGGGGCCAGCAGCAGTGGGGAAGCCCAGCACACGTCATGCTCCCGAGGGCAGCCCTGGGGAAAGGAGCCTGCCTTGCGCCCAGCCGCAGCACAGCTCGCGCAGGGAGGAAGAGCAGGGGAGGGGACGAGACAGATGGTCCCATTTTACACAAAAAGGCAGAGAGGGAAGATGTGACTTGGGAATCTCCCCAGAACAAACCATCTGTGAGATATAAGGCCTGTGTTGCTGCTGGTGTAGCAAGGCAGCCAAAATACTGAAGCAGCAAGGGATGTGTTGCTTGGTAAGAAACAGAACTGCATTTCATTACCTCCTTGTCTTCATTTGTGACTTTGAGGTTACAGGTGGCATAAGCAAAACTTTAATCCTGTCTTTTTTTTCTCCTCCCCCCCCACCCCGCTTTTGCTGTTTATTTTTGTTTTGTTTATTTGTACATTTGCTAGAATACATTTATATCTTCCCTTACACTTGTGTGGTGCTAAATGGGATATCTGGGAATTCTTGTGAACCCAAGGTGATTCCATCCCCAGATTTAAGGAACCCAAATAAATTGTTGTTGTGGACAAATGATTTAAAATATCAGAAAGTAGAAATCGGTCTGGAAATCTCACAAGCCAGACTTGGTTCCCACTGAGGCTGCAGTGGTCACTTTAGGAGCTGCTGGCATCAAGTGCAAAGTCCTGAGGAGAAATCAGCACCCAGCGCCCTTCCGTTCCCCAGCAGGAGCAGCTGCTGGAGGGGGGGTCCTGTCCTGTCCTGTCCTGTCCGAGGCTCTGCATTGCTGTCACAGTGCGCTGGCCGCTGCTGGAGGTGAGGTCTGGCCTGAGGCAAGCTCTTGGGTTGTCTTCTCCAGCCAATTCCCATCTCTGGAGATCCTGTTTCCCCAGAAAGGAGGCAGCAGCTTCTGTCCCGCCTGCAGCACGAGGCTGGCCCACACCTCTCGGGGCAGCACCACCCCTCGTGGGTCTCTGCACCCCAAAGTGCAGCGCACCCCAGCGATGTCCCTGCAGCCAGGCAGTGCACGGGGAGGGCAAACCAGAGCATCCATCCTCATGCAGCGATCGTCCTGCTCGGCTTCCCCAAAAGCACCTTCCTCGCAGATGGTTTCCAACGCTGACAGATAAACAGGGGCATAAATCTGGGCAGGGTCACGGTCTGACTGAGAGCCCACCCGTGCGCAGGAATGCAGGCTGCAGCAGAGGCCAAGGAAGGACCTGCTGGCAGCACGCTGGCTGGCTCGCTGTGGGCACTGCCCGGTTACTTGATGTCACCGCTGTTTCATTAATCGAGCTGTGACGCAGACGGGCCCCGGCACTCGTTCGGCACGGTGAGGTGCCCAGCCCCTCCGTGCGGGCATGCCAGGCTGCTGCAAGCAGCCGCGGGGCTGGGTCCCGCGGGGGCCAGGGGGACAAACAGCATGGTGCCCACGCAGACAACGCTGCAAAGAGGCAATCAAGGCAGGGATCTTCTTTGCTGGGCAGGAGGGAGAATGAAAGAAGGAAGGAAAATAAAAGAGACCACCCCTACAAATCACTAATATTAGAAGAGTGTGAAAGGGCTGGGGTCTTCAGACACAAATAAGCCCCGGGTGGGAGTGCAGGAGGCACCACCAGCCCAGCCATTCAACTCTGCAAATATACATCAGGTCTTCCTGACACATCGTTATTAGCTTTCCTACGCTGAATTGCACAGGGATAAACTTGGGGCTGGGAGAAAAACCGCAGAGATTATTGTCAGCCCTAGCACTGCCACGCGCTGTGCTTTTTCCCCTAGCCCCCTGCCTTTTTCAAGCAGCAACACAAAGGAAATTCATGGCATTTCTACGGCTAATACTGCAGGAAGCATTGGTGGGCTTGAAAGAGGAGAAAGAATTAGAGGGCTCATCCAGACAGCGGGATGTGGGGGGCGAGGGAGAGCGGGACGGGGGGAGCGGAGAGGGAGGCTAAGATGAGGCTGCGAGCAGCTGATCTGAGTGAAATGATAGCTTGATGCGTTGGTCGGGGTGGGGGGAGAAACTTCAATAAAACAAATTGAATTTAAATCCGTCGGTAAAGCCGGTTCCCAGCGAGGAAGCACGGGGAATGGCGGGTTTGTGTTACACTTTGCAGCCATGTGGCCTCGAGCTGCAGCTCGCTAAGCAGGCGCGGGGGGAGGTCGCTGCCGCCGGAGGCTTGCATGGCTCAGGGCAGCGAGGAGCAGGCGCTCACCCTGCCTCCCGCCCACCCCCATGTGCTCTGGGTCCATGCCCATGCCCCTTCGTCTTCCTCACACCTCGGAGGAATCCTGAAACACTGCTGGGCACAGCCAGTCCTTCCCTGGCCCCTCGGCCCCTGCCCCAGCCCCTCACAGGTCCTGTCCCCCTCTGCCTCACCCGCAGCCTCCCACAGACCTCCTGGAACAGACCCCAGCTCTATCCCGAGCAAAACTCTGTGCCCCCCCCAGTTTCGGTTCATCCCAGGCCCATGCCCCCCGGGGCTGTTTTGCAAGCAGCCCTTGTGGAGGCCCAGCCCTGGCAGAGCAACTCGCGCTGCCGTGCACCTCCGGAGCAGCCTCCCATCAGCAGAGCTGCTCGGAGGAGTCGTCCTCCCCGGGGGTCTCTGGGCACCAGAGCCACCCGTGCCCCAGGCTGGCTGCGTGGTGGTCCATGGAGGTCAATGGACGAAGAGGAGGAAGCACCAGGCTTGCTTTCACTTGCCATAAATAGGGTTTGATGTCAGGTCTCTGGAGAGGTGAAAGCCTCCTGCATTAACTCCACTGCTGCCAAGTTAACTACCCGTAACATTAAAGATCCAATCAGCAATAAACCCTAAAAATAGCCCAAAGCAATTGTCAGCAGTGTAAATAAAGATTGCTGAGCGCTGTGGAGCGGGGATAAATACTGAAGATTCATGGTTCATCTGTCTCCCATGGGCAGATGACCCTGCCCATAGGGGTTATCTAGGAGCGCTTGTGACGTTGGAGAGGTGTCCGGAGACCTTGGGCTGCACCAGGAGGGCACGAGTGGCATTTCTGCAGCAGCTCACAGCTTCTGGGAATAACGAGGCACTTCTTGGAGCCAGTTGTGACTTATCGAAGAATGGCTCCAAACTAGTCTGGGCCCATGCAAACGCTAAATAACCTCTGGCAGGTAATCTCCCCAGCCACCTCCAGGCACCTGGTGCAGGCAATACTTCCCTGGGCAGCAGGGTGAGAGCGTGCAGCTCAAGCTGCCGGTGGGAAGGATTGAAGATCTTAGTTAGGACTACCCTGAGTGGATTGCCCTGGGAAGAGGTTGCTTTCCACTCTGCATCCACTTGCTGTACTTCGCTATTTGATGAGGCAAATCAATACGCTGTCACAGCACCTCCCAGCCCAGGTGTGGAAAGGGCTCCGGGAAAAGGCACGGATGGTTCCAGCCGGCTGCACGCTACGCTGCCCAACGCGGGAGGCGGCTGTCGCAGAGGGCAGGGTGGGAGCGGGGGCGAGGGGCTGCGCAGCTGCGTGGGGCACGGGTCGCTGCCAGCTCCGCACCCGGAGAAGGGACGCTGCAGCACCCGGGTAGGAGGGGAGGGCACGGGGCAGGGCTGGTGGGAGCCGGGGAGGCTGCGGGCAGGGCTGGGGCAAAGCCATGGGACAGGGGATGTCTGAGGCAGGAGTTTGAATCAGCAGCACGCTTGGGGCACTTCTGGTCTTGGTGTCTCCAGGATGCTGAAAGCACAAGAGACCCGGCGGCGACTCTCGTGTGCCCCAAGCTCGTGCGCAAGGGTTGGTCTCCTCCCTGGGCCCACCAGGCTCCAGCCGTGGGGAAGCATCCACATCTTGGGGATGCTCACTGAAGCAGGAGGAACCCCGGGACCCTCTGCAGGCAGTGTGTGAGCAGCACCCCTCTCCTCCCTCCCACACCGCCGGGCTGGGCTGGCGCAGCCGGGGCTGCTGGATTTTCGTGGCATGGGGAGAAATCTGGAAGCTATTGCGCTGGTGCGTTTCTCAAGCAGGAATGCCATGCCCAGTTCATTTCCTTTAAGGAAACACAACCCGAGGGGATAATTAGAGCTTCTTTGCGTACACAATCCCATACTGTTTATCCAACACAAATTAAAAAACGTGGTCCTCAGGAACATGGAGCTGGGGAGATAAAGAATTGATCGGCTCCCAGACGGGTTTCATTACTGCCTGACACACCGGGCCCCTGCACTGCTTTGTATGTCAGTACAATGGCAGAAAAGCCAGGGCCTCCTGAGCACCAGTGGATGTGCTAGGTTTTAACGATGCACCCGGAGTGCTGTAGATTAATATGTGATGGAAAATCAGATGAGGCTTTGCACTGGCATGCCTCTCTCCCATGCTCCTGTGCCTCTCAGGTCCCGCGTTCAGGTCTCGGCCACACACAAGCCACATGAAAGCCTCGTTGGAGACAGAAAAATGCTGAGGACTTGACCGCGGTGCCAGAAGTGCTGAGGGCCGAGTTGACGGCGTGCTTTGTGCTCACGCCTCCGCTCTCCAGCACTGGGCCCCTGACCCATCCCCACCATAACAGGGATATGCAATGGAAACCTTTTGCCCCTAATTGCAATCCGCTATGAAGCGCTCTACCTGGGGGGGACGCAGGCAGCTTTGCCCTGCAGGGACACAGTGGCAGTGTGAGACACCAAGGCACCTGGGGACAGGTGGCAGCTGCCAGCAGCATCTCCTGTGCCGTGAGCCACGCGGTGGGGCAGGGGCTGGGCAGGGGCATGGGCAACCACAGGGCACGGGCCCTCACCCCTGTCTCCAGCACACATGGCAGCGGTGGCATCCTGTTTTAATCACCCCTCCTCCCAGCCCGAAGCCGGAGCTCATTATGGGCAATGCTGTTTGTTTGTTTTGTTAATCGACACCAAGAGGCCCGTCTGGGTTTGCTCTGCTCAGCGTTGCTCTTCGGAGTCCCGGCCCCGTCCCTGACTGCAAGTAATTCGAAGCGAATTTTCCAGTGTGGTTTCTGTGGCCTGGAAATGTATTTCAGGATCCTCGTTTGGAGACCTCGACCAAGCCTCCTCCATCGCCCTTCTTGCTCTCCATCGCTTCTCCCCCCGTACTGCTTGCAACCAAACCGCTCTCCTTGGGCCAGCTCCACCCGCCTTCACACACAGGCCCCTCCCGGGACCCTGGGGGCAGGAGGACGGAGAGCACTTGGTGACCACCCAGAGGCACTCGCCGGCTGGCACCGGGCCTCCCTGGCCATCCCCGGCATGAGCACCTACGGGAGGTGCTGACCTGAGCCGCGCTGCCGCTCGCCCTCCCGGCAGCCCCTGCTGTGATGAGGCAAAAAGGCGCTTCCTTGGGGTACAGAGCAAAACCCCCGCCTCGCCTGTCACAGTGGTCCATATCCTAAAATCACCTGAGCAATAGGGCACTGCCGGGAGCTTAACGGGACCGAATGATGGATATTACCAAATCTCATAGCAGTTAGCATCCAGAGATCTCCTGCAGGGATCAGTGGGTGAAGGGTGTCCTACCAGAGCTTTTACCGCCTTCTTTGGGGCACTCTGGACCCATCTGAACTCAGTTGATGGGGCGACATGGACAAAACAGAAAGCGCTGTCCTGCAGTAGAAGACCGGCAGCCAAACAGACGCCTTCAGCAGGGGCGACGTGCGGGCAGGGACACAGGCGGGGACTCCTCTCCCGTGGGCAGTCAGCGCGCTGGGAGCTGGGGGTGGATGTGACGAGAAGCCAGCGCAGAACCGCAGCGAGCTTTTGCCACCATAAGCAGCAGTGCTGTGCAGAGACGCAGGGCTGCTCCCATCTCCCACCTACCCCCATAAGACCTCCTTCCTTATGCTGGCACAAATGTTTTTGTAGCCAGGCAATGAACGGATTTGGCTGAGAAAAAGTGTATTTTAAACAAAAGCCACTGCAGATTCTTTTGATGGGATTCTGCTGGCTCCAAACGTGCACAAAGCAGCAGGTCCTCTTGGCCATGCCTGCACCCAGCCCTGCACTCCTCTGTTTGGGCATGCTGGGGGGAGAAAATAAAGGCCAGTGAATCCATCGGGTGCGAAAACCTTTTTGGAGGATGAGAATGGTAAGAAAAGGCTTTCCTCTGCCTCCCCCCAGCCTCCCTCTGCACACACAGCGCAAGGAGCATCTCTCCTGCTCCACCTGAGTGAGATGGGAAAAGCAAATGTGCCACAGAGAGGAGGGAAAGCTGCTGGCAGGTGTAACAGTCCTCCCTCTTCAACAGCCTTGGGGGAATTGGAAGCGCAGGTAAAGGACCATGGGCTCCGGCTCCAGCTGCTTTCCTGGGCTTGCTGGCATCCTCCGGTGACCGCAGCTGGCTTGCAGCAGGGACACCGCACAGCCCACGGGCACGTGTGCCCTGCCCTGCACGCGATGCTCCCCGGCAGGTGGAGAAGTGTCCCTGTGGGTCTTGGAGGCTGGAGCCCGCCCTGACTCTGAGAGCCCGGCATGCATTTCCAGCCTGGCCTAGGGCTCAGCACAGCCAGAGCTTGGCTCTCCCTTCCCGGTCTCCCAGCTCAGGAACATGTGTCTAGCAGATTTTTATTAACTGTGGAGCCTTCCCTTGCTCACTTTCGGTCTCTCTTTTTTTCCTTCTCTCTGCTTGCTTGACAGAATTTAGATTAGACAAAACATGAGATCATTTCTGCCTGCAAAAAAAAGGGAATTACAAGAAAAGAAGAAATTGCCTCTTTTCTGCACCCCCTTTCTACCCACCCCCGCCATCGCACCCCCGGCCCCGGCCCTCTCCCCCAGCAGGCAGCTTTTTGGCTTTCCGGCCGGGACGAACACTAACAGCAGAGTTAGTGGCTGCTCACCACCACCTCATCCTCAAACCATCCCTGCCACCCATCTGGAGGGTCCTCTGCTCAAGTGAGCCCCCAGACAGCACAGGGTTCTCCCTCCCACCGCCAAGCTCGGTGCTCACCGGAGGAGCTTCTCCCCTTCCCCACCCACTCTCCCCAGGAAAAGGCACGGGCAGGGGGCACTGCTGTGGCTTCGGGTTTCCTCCTCACCACTGCTCCCCTCTCCATGGAGGAATCTGCGGTGGGTTTTATGGACACCTGGAGGAGCTGGAAAAATGATCTAATGTCTCTGAGGGATTTGCAGAAATGGAGGGAGGTGTGAGAGAGGGGGAGGAAAGGCAGCTCTGCAGCCACAAGCCAGGCGGGCAGCTGGGAGGTGGGAGGATTTCCCCCTCTTCCCTGGTTTCCAGAGAAACTTGCCTCCTGGGTAGGTGGAAGCAGGGTCTGCGGCTCCAGTTTGCATCAAAGTCCAAATGTTGGGCAGCACCCAGATGGCGGTGCTCCGCATGCTTGGAAAGGCTGTTCCCAGCCCTGTGTGCCCTCCGTGGTGTCCCCGATGGGTGCCCCCCGTCTCCAGAGCCAGGCAGTTCCCGCTTACAGCCCGCCTGCCCCACTGCCCCCAGCGGCGTGGGGACCTGCTTCCTCTAAGCGAGAAAATGCCTCCTGCAGAACGCGCCCAGCAGCTGAGGCTGCTGCGCTGCCTGTCCCCCGCGGCTTTTGTCTGCCAGCCCCGGGAGGGGTATACGCTTGCAAGCAGCAAGGCTGTAACACTTCATCTCAAATCCCTAATAGACAAGACAACGGCCACGTTTTGCCCTCAGCAGCACCAGGAGCTCTTTGCAGCACAGAGCAGCACGGAGGGGAGCTGCGGGCCAGCAGGCTGGGGACAGTCAGGTTGGGTATTGAGAGCCACGGCTCCAGGCACGCCGGCAGCCCCGCAGCGTGCTGCACACCCCGCGGGCAGGCGGGATGCGCCGGGCTGAGCCACGGCCTCGCTGCCGGGTGGCTGCTGGGAGGAGCAGGATGACATCCCGGGAGCGTGAGGACATCGGCCCCATGCTCCAGCCCCAAAGGGACCAGGTGCCCCCCACCACCTCTGCCAAGCCTGGCGGAGCCGCCAGCCCGACAGCGATGCTGCAGGCTGACGGGGATGCTCCAGCTCGTCCGGCTCCTGCAGGGAGGTGCCAGAAGGAGCTTGGCAGGCTCCAGTGCTGTGCTGCCAGCCTCCGGCCGAGGAAGCAGCAGGCAGATGGACTCCTCCAGCCCCCAGTTCAAGGTCTTAGTGAAAGAATCTGTACAGTTTGTATCCAGAGATCTTTACTGTCCTTTTTAAGTGTTGGTCATGCTCACGCACACACACTGTGTTCCTTAATCCTGTGGGTGACCACGAGAAGCATTTTGCATCCCTGAGCATGGCAAAGGATGCATCTGTGTATCTCGCAGGCTCGCTTTTGTTTCTCTTCCATTTCCTTTCCTCTTCCTGACCTGGACAGGACACCTGTATGACTAACTGGAATTTAATAAAGACAAACAGATAAATAAACACGAGCCCAGATTGCTGTGCTGACATCAGGCTGTAACGTGACTGTACCTCCAAGCACCGGGCGCTGCCCGGGGCAGCTCTGTGGGCTGTGCACGAATGCTGTGTGTGCCCCAGAAGAAGGCAAAGGCACTGCAGGATTATTAATTGAGACGTCCACAAATTTAGCAGCCCTGAAGTTTGCTGAGTAACATCTGACTCACTCGTGGGTCCTATTTCCAGCACAGGTGACCTCAGAAAGAGGAAATCAAAGTTTGGCCCAGCCCACACTAACACTCCTGAGAAAGCAGGGAGGCTTTGGTTTGGGTTAAAGGTTGTTATTTAATAACACCACAGTGACAACCCCAAGAGTTTAGAAGTCAAGGCTAACCCAAAAACAATTTGAAAGAAATCTTGACTTGCGCCTCATGAGGTAGAGCAAGAGTGATGGTTTTCCTTCCCTTGCCTTTCAGGGTGTTTTGGGTAATCCTTGATCCCGTTTCTCAAGTTTTCTTTCGCTGTGACCACGACGAGGTTTTTGAATGACAGGCTTTATTTCAGGCCCCTGCTTTGTCCCCAGACCAGAACTTTAGGAATCAAAGCAAAGCCTGTGAAGTACCCCAGTGCATTACATGACTGCAGTTACTGACTGTCCTTCAGATCTCCTTCTGTGCTTCTCGGTGGCTCCTTGCACAGTGCAGGAGGTGGCACATTGGTTCTGTGAGGCTGGCCTGGGCAAGTGGAGGCTGCACTAAACCTCCAATTCCCCCCCAAAAGCTGCCATGTGCTGCTGGTGTACTTGCTGATCCTGCAAGCGAGAAGCATCCTCACCCCAGGGACAATGCTGTGGGGCGGGTGGGACGTGCAGCTCAGGTCACACGTGGACGCTCAGCTCCATCCTATCATGATGTCACAGCATGCAGAAGTGCCAAGAGCCTGGTACATCATCTCACCAATATAGCAGCATGCGCTGTTCACAACAAGAGCAGAACATTTTGAATCCTGAAGTTTCCGATATGTTCCAATTCTTTGCAAGCCCAGTAAAATGTCATCTGCTCGCTTGCAATGCAGTGGGACATGGCTGAATGAAAGCCAGCCCAAGCCCTGGTGAAGGCTGCTGGATCCTTCCCACAGCTGATACCTGGGAGGATGTCACAGCAACGGTAGGTGTTTTGTGAAAAAGCGGCCTGTGCTGACATGCTGGCTCGGTGGAAGAAGAAAGCAATCCCAACGCTTTTCACAGCTCCAGCTCCAGCTGGAGGAGAAGCACGGCACCCCACCGAAGGGTGCCCTCCTAGTGCTGCCACGGGCAGTGGCCCGGCGCGGTGCTGGTAGCGGCACGGTCCCACCGCGGTGCTGTGGCAGGCATGGAGGAGCTGCCGCCAGCCTGGCTCTCCTACAGGTGCCCTGAAGTGCAGGCACGTGTGGAGAGATGAGAGCACCCCAAGCTGTTACTGGGGGACTTCAGTGCCGCCCCCTCCCCGCGGGGCTCCTGTGCTGGAAGGAAAAGAAAAAATTCCCTCCTGTCCAACAAACCCACTGGCCACCTCATTAAAACCTGAAGCCCAGTTCTCCACGCTTACGTTTCCTGCAGGCTTTTCAGCCTGACAGAGCCCTGATGTCCGTTCCTTCCCGCTGCTCCCTCCCCAGTCTCCCATGTTTGCCGGCTGGGTCCCATCCTGCCCCCGCGCCTCTTGGGGCGGGGAGCCCCGCACAGCCCGCGCGCTGCGACGGCACGCTCAGCAGCACACAAGTCTCCTATTATAGCTTATTAGAGGGCTATTATAGACTCACTCATTTAGAGAATTACTCATTTTTTAGGCCTTTCAGGAACTTTAATGAGTTGTTTTAAACACATGCAGCAGCAGCAGCAGATGTGGCCTTGGGATGAGCTCTTTCAAACCCTCCCTCCCCCAGCTATTCAGGTGGCAGTGAGCAAGCAGCCGCGACAGCTCCCTGCTCGGGAGGGAGGGAGAGGGGCAGGAGATGCCTTTGGGGGGCTCCCTGCCCGCAGAGCATCTCCAGCCCCTCACCTCCACACCGCGCCGCTCCCGGTGCAACGCTGCTCACCCAGCCCTCGCCCCAGGCCAGGCCAGTGCTGGCTCCCTGCTTCTGCTTTCACTGCTTTGCTAGACGGAGGAGGCCCAGAGCAGGCAGAAGCGGTGAAAATTGCTGGGAAAACAAGCAGGGGAGGACAGGAGAGTTTGGGCTGCTTGGGGCCAGCTACAGCTTTTCACCTCCCAGGGGTTCTGCCTTATGGGACCTTCTTTCAGCAGGGGAAACGTGTCCGCTGGTGTGTTAGGACCAAGCATCCAGCACCGCTGCAGAAAAGCCAGGATGGCTCAGCAACACCCAGCAGTTTGGCATGCCAGTTGGCTGATGATGGGTGCAAAAAGCTCACATGGCTTCGCATTCCCACCCCTCTCCCTTCCCAACCTCACCCCTTCCCAAAGCCACCACAAAGGATTAAGCTGCAATTTGCTGAGCTGGTGGATGATGCAAGGTACTGCCCCGTGAGAAAAGGAGCCTCCGACAACATACAGACACTCAGCTCCAGTCTCTGCCTCCTTCCAGAAATCTCCTTGGAGTTTTTGTTCCTTTTTTCTCTTTTGGATACTCAACAATGCATTTGGAAAACCTGGACCAAATTATAGCCCATTACCCAATCCAGCTCATTCCAAATCCCCTGCATTACTGCAATCAATAAAGGGAAGCCAGCTCATATCACAGCTGAGACCACGAGCCAAGCACACAGTTCCCAGCCCCGCTACAGGTTCCCTTGTGCACGCGCGGGCTCTCTCCTCTTCCCTCCTCTGGTGCAGGACGCCTCAGCTCTGCCAGCCCACAGGCTGCACAAATCAGTGTGGACTTCAACCAGGGAGGGAAAAAAGAGAGAGAGGAAAGGAGAAAGCAAGCGGAAGCCAAAGGCTGTGGGTGCAGGGGAAATCTTCAGGCCGTGCTGGAATGTAGACTCCATTTAGAATTAGAATTTATGTAAACTCCCCAGATTACAGGTTACGTATGCAGAGAGACTGCACATGCACGAGGTGACCCCACAAGCGGCACAGGGCCACAGAAGCGGGCTCGCTGCTGGCGCAGCTGGGTGGGGGGCACGGTGCAGCAACGCCCTATCCGGGGCCACCACTGAACTCATCCAAATGTCACACATTGCAGGGCCTGAAGACTTCAGCTGCTTGCAAAGACAGCCACATGCAACTGTTCACAGCAGTTGCTGTATACTCTTTGTTTCTTCATATTTTTTTTAACGTGCCACTGAAATGCCACTAGAACTAAGGAAGCGTTTAATTGCACCTACCAACTCTGCCACGAGGCAGGATTTGGGGAGATACAACATGAGGATCAAACCAGACTGCAAAAGCATGGAGTGCTGGGAATGAAGGTGTCAGTTTAAATTGCACTGATAAGAAATCGCTTTTGGTGCTTCCTTGCTGAACCTGCTTTGGTTCAGATGCAAGTCAGCAAGCGTGGAAGCGACTGGTTAACAGAATTGTTTCCATCTATCTGCGGGGCCTGGAGCTTTACCCGCAGCAGCTCTTGCGCAGCGTGGTCACGGCCAGCAGCAGCGGGCAGACGCGGGAGCTGAACAACCCCAGGAGCTGAACGACCCCGGCAGCGGCCCCAGCAGGAGGCTGGGGCAGGGGCAGGGCGGAGGAGGCACCTGCGAGCCCTCCCGCTGCGGCTGGGCCACGGAGGGGACCCACAACCGCAGCATCCTTGGCCTTCGCACCGAGCTGCTGCGACCTGGCCAAGCGCGAGAATAAACGAGCGAGCCAAAGCGGGGATCAGCGAGCCAAAACGACCCACAGCACGGACCCAGGCGGGGCAGGCAGCTCGGGGGGCAAGGGCTTGCCCCGCTCGCCAGAGGCCGCGCGGGGGAGGAAGGCTCCGTGCGGCCGCGGGGTGCCCGCGCTGCACCTCCCCTCGCCGCGGCTCCCCGAGGCGTGGATCGCAGCCCCTGGCCGCCGTGCGGGCAGCCCCCGTCCCCCGCCCCAGGCCCGCGGCTGCGTCCCCGCTCCTCGGTGCCTCTCCCTCAGCTTCTCCTTTGGCTTTTTCCTGGAGCCTGCAGAGGTTCTGCTCCTGCCGCCCTGGGAGCCCGGGCACAGGGCGGGGATTAGCAGCAGAGGCCCTGGGGGGAGCCAGCACAAGGAAGCGACCGGCAATGCCCCGAGAGCCCGGAGCCTGTAAAGGGGCCCCTGCACCCAGCTGCTCCCGGGGTCTTCCCTGCGCGGGGCTCCCCGTGCGGCTCGCAGCTCCGCGCTGATGGGGAGGCAAGTGTTTTGCAGGAAATCGCATCAAGGGAGGGCTCTGTTTCACCTGCTCTTGTGGCCTTCAGGTTAAGCAGCAGCCGCAGCATGGGTCTGGCCAGCCAGCTCCAAAAATACCTGCCCTGTTAACGCAGCTGCACGGCCAGCAGGCTGAGGAGCAGCAATTCTGTGCCCCCCAGCAGCCACGCTCTCCCATCACCTCCCACTCCTCCTCCCCGGGAGCACACGTATAGAAAGTGCACAGCGCTCTGGGATGTCTGCCAGGAAAACATAATAAAATGTAAACCAAAGCTTGCTCCCTAAAAGCGCAGCTTAGCCTGGTTTCTCTTACATTTCCCTTTCTGCTCTGTCTTTCACTCGTTTTTTTTCCCCTCCCATGGCTCAGGTATGGCTGCTGGAGCCCTCCTGGCTGCTGTGCTCTCCCAGTGCTGCTGCTGCTGCTTCCACCTTCCACATCGTGTCCAGCTCCCGGATTATTTCTCCCCCATCTCCCTTCCCATTTCTTAGGGCTAGGGATTTGCACCAAATAGGAACTGACCCAGCCTGGCTTGGCCTGACCCAAACCTGCAAAATATCCCTGGTGGCTTTCAAAGCAAAGCAAACTGCTCCTTTGGCATTTACAAACTTCTCCTGGGCTCTCTGAGTTGCAGCATAGGGCCAGGGGGATTTGTCCCATGTGCCTGCTGTGTCCTGAGGCTCAAGGGATGGGACAGGGACTCCAGGCCTGGGGCACTTCAAAGCATGGCCCAAAACAGAGCCGTTTGTCCCCAGCGTCAACCCGGCCCCACAGCAATCCCAGTGCCAAGCAGCAGAGAAATGACTTCCAGGAGGGAGCGATCTCTGTGGCGGGGGCGAGGCGAGGCTGCCCCCCCTCCCCTGCTCTGCACCCCACATGTGCATTTTTCCAGAGCCCCCACTTAGGCGGGGGCTCCTTTCAAACGCCACAGCTTGTCAGAGCTCGTAAAGAGAGACAAAGGAGCGGCGGAGAGATGTAATGCAAGCTGAAGGGCTGCCGGGAACAGCGAGTCTGGAAGGGGTTGGTGGTGAGGAGGGGGCATCGGCGGCCGGCGCGCTCTGCTCCGCACACCCCGCGTTGTGCCGTGGGTGTCTGGAACTGAGCACAGCCAAATTGAGCCCAGGTTAAGTTACATACCTTGCTCCAGCGAGGGTATGAAATGCTCAGCTGATTAGCAGCGTTTTCCATCGGCCCGTGGGAGCCGAGTTCAAGTTCCCAACAAGAGCAGAGACATAAGGCTGTGGGTGTTTTTCCTCCTTCCCCCCGTGCAGAGCTGGCAGCTCTCCTGCCTCTCTTATCTTTCACCAAACACAGCACAGAATGGTTTTTTCCAGCATGCGAGTTGCAGCTGGAGGCCTGTGTGTAAATAATAAATGCATAAACAGTGAAGGAGCAAAGCGTGAGGCCATGGAAGAAACCTCCACGTAATTGGAAGGATGGTGTTCAGCGAGCGGGAGGGGAGCGTGGCATTTTAAGTAGAATACAAATACATAAAGTAATACAAATAGCTAAAGTGGCCTCATCATTTGCTTATCCTGGGGAATGAAATTCTCCTCATGAGGCCCGCTGCCGAACTCAGAGGTAATTTGCCTTGAGCGCGGGGCATCGCAGGGATGCTGGGTGTGCGGGGAATTGCTCCCTGTTGCCCAGACGCCCTGGATGTTGTCTGCAGCCAAGATGCAGGCCCTGGTTTGTGACACTGCTCGGGTTCAGGAGGGACTTTGTTCTCCGGTTCTCGCTTCCAGGGGATGAGGCGGTCGGTGGGAAGGGGAATTCTTGGTTTATATCAGTGACTGTACAGATATCTTCCTTTTTTAATGCAATATACTAATAAAAGCTGACAATAGCATCTGTTCCCAGGGTTTGATCTGCATTTAGATCAGGAATGCAGTGATTCCAGCAGGAGGAAACAAGATTTTGATGAAAGAAGATAAGGTAGAAAAAATACCATCCGGAAAGGTTGAGGCCATGACAGTAATGGGAGATTTAAAAAATTACATCCTCTAAATCATATTGATCTGGGATCATACCTGGGCTCCCTGCCCATCGCATGGGACACAAAGAGTTTGCTCGTGCTGTTTGGCGGGGGCTCCCTCTGCCTGCCCCGCCTGCTTCATCCTGTGCTCTCCCGTCGTGTCTCCAGGAGAACGGCGAGCGAGGGGAGAGGACGGTCTGGTTTGTGCTTGCTCCAGCTCTGTGCTTTTTCTCCTTCTGAGCAGCAAGTTCAAGGTGAGGTGCAACATCGGGCAGCCTGTCCAGCGCTCGGGATGGGGGCTTCACTCCAAGAAGAGTGTTGTTAAAGCGCTGCCGCGAAGCAAGGAGCAGCAGTGGGCAGAGGCAGGAGAGCTCTGCACCAGAAATCAAGTGCTCTGGGGGCCGGCGGGAGCGGGTGCCCGGAAGGCCTCAGGGAGGGAAAGAGCTGTGGTCCGTGGGCGAGCCACCAGCCTGCCCTGCCCCATGGCCACGGTCTTCTGACATCAGAAACCTGCCCCCAAAGCCAATTACATCATCACGCAGAGGAAGTGACCTCATAGGAAGGGCAGCAGAAGAAGCTGAGACGCCAGGTGATAGTTTCAGAAATATTGTGGCTATTTTCATGCAAATATCCTTAATGGTAAAGAATGAGGGGGGAGAGGAAAACACAGAGAAAACTGATGTGTCGACAGAATTGTTTCTATGCAGAATATTTTTGAAAGACTTCAATAAGGGAGTATGCACAAAGAAAACACAGCTGCATCTTCATTCATGAAAGGAAGGAGGCTGGGTTTGTGGCTATCAATCTTTGCTGGGCGTGGGGTGAAACATCAGGGACATATTGGGGCACATAATGTAAGTGTTTTTCTGCAAATATTTGACTGTTCAGATTAGTTTGCTTTAGCTGCTTCTTCCCCCTTTTGTGTTCCCGCTCCACAAACATTAGCACTATCAACTTTTACTGGCAAAAGTGCTCTCAGTGGGAGACTTCAACAGCTGATTCATTGAGGATTTGCAGGAAAGAGAATTTTGAAGGGAAATTTGCATCGTAAGTGCTTGTCACGTTCAGCTAATCAAGGAGCACAAACACCACCGTGAGACTTCTGCGGCCAATGGCAGCCTAGCTCAAGCACCGGCGATGGAGCCCAGGGTGGGGCAGCCTCCGCAGGCTTGCAGCGTGCAGCTGGGAGGCAGGCGCGGTGCCGGCGGTGCCATGGTGCCGCGGCTCTCCCTCGGCGCAGCCACCCCAATGGCGCAGTGCTGCGGGCAGCTGGTGACCGCCACAACGCCTGCAGCTCCTGCCTGGGGCTGACCCCCTGCGGCTGGGTGCGCTGCTGAGGGCACCGCGGGGAGGTCTGGAGGCACCGGGAGCTGGAGCTCGCTCCTGTCCTACAAGCAGACACCGCTGTAGCAGAGGCTTTAGAAACGCTGACAGCCTGGCTTTGAGGAAGTGCTGACTAGAGACGAGACAAAAAGTTTCAGAGAAGCATGCAGCAGTTCAGATGGCTGTCTTGAACCTTTTTGGTCTTGAGATCACTATGAAACTATTGCACAGAAGTTCTCCCGTGACGTTTGCACCCCATCCTAATTTTGTTGCTGTTGCAGACTCCCAGAATTGTTCCTGGCTTCCCAGCTCAGTGCTTTCATTTCTCATTCTGGGCAAAACCTGGAGGAACAGAGAGGCCTGGGGGAAGAATATTAAACAGGATCTACAGGCTTCTAAAAATGTCCTCGAGTGGAGGTTCGTGACCCAAGCAATGGCTCAAGTTGAGGCCTGGGGAGGAAGTTCTGAGTCTGACTTTAACTTTCCATCCTTTTTGCTTTACCTTCTGGTTTGCACTGCTATTTGGGGAAAAAGCCTGTAATATCTTGCATCTAGCACTTCTGGGATGCCTTCCTGGGCTTGCGTCATGCGCTGCTCGAGTGCAGCGGGACAGCGCAGCGCGGGCACGGCATCAGCTCCGCTGCACCCCGCGAAGAGGCCAGCAGCTCCCGTGGGGCAGAGCGGGGCCTGGGCACGAGGGAGCGCGCTGGGCGGGCCGGGTGCGCTGCTGCTGTTTGCTCTCCCGAGCCTTTCTTGCGTCGTCTGCTTTTCTGCTCCTACTGTGCTTTCTTTGTCTTCCTTTATTCGCCTCAAACTTTTCTTCTTCGGAGCTATTTAAGGCAGAGTTCCGAGGGGTCTGTACCATTTCTTTCAATTAACCTTCATATCAAAGAGATTGCTCTGTGTTCAGCAAGTGTTTTTTGGAGTAAATGCTAAAAAAACACTATCCCAATTTTTCTTTCTTTTTCTGTTATGCCTGGTGGCATCAACACATGCCTGTCACAGCTCTTTCATTCCTAGAGCAGCTCCATCTCTAACACATATTTCTTTTTTCTTTTTTTTAATTTTAATTTTATTGTGCAGCCACTTATGTTTTTCTGCCTCCTTGTTCTGATTTCTTCAGAATGTTTTCTCTCTCTAACTTCCTACCCAATGGCAGCAGGAATCTGCCTGTGCTCAGGGGAAACTCTATTGAATTCTTGTCCGTTACTCGGAGAGCAATGTAGTCTCTTTGAAGCCACAACAAAAATTCTGCTATAAACTGTGAAATATTTTCTTCTCCGAGAGCATTCAGTGCCGAGCTATTTAACACCCACGCAGCAGCACAGAGCCCACCCCGCAGCCCCTCTCGGGCAGGGGGCGGTGGGGCGGCTGGGGGGGATGCAGCAGCACAGGAGGATGATGCAAAGGGAGCGGGGAAATGCCCCGGAGCAAGTCCCAGGAAGCATCCATCGCTGCGAGGAGCCCACCAGTCATGCACAGAGCGTTATCCGAGTGGTGGCAGCTGTAGGCTCGTTAGGAGACATAACATTTCTTATATTATTTTCTTCCCTTTTTTTTTTTTTTTATTATTGAGAAACCTAGTTCAGCTGCTCGAAGAGGAGCTGCTGAGCGCTCTGGGGAGCCTGGCCGCAGCTTGGGCACTGACCTGCCCATTTAGTTCCTAACCACAGAAATCCAGCCCTGCGCACCCCAGCTCTGGCCCAAAGGGTCCAGTCCAAGGGACTTCGGTTCCCGTTTTGCTCCTACAGAAGCTGTCAGGAGGCAGCGCTGACGTTGTGACAGAGGTCCTGCCAAGGCAGAAAGCAGACAGAGGTCCTCCACCTCCCACGGCATCAAACTCTGGCCAGCTGTCTGGCCGGCAGCGCCTTGCTGCTGTCCCTCCATGGTGGACTGAAACAAGTGGTTGAGGGGAAAAATGCACAATTTGGGCAATCGGACCAGCATTGTTTCTTTCAGGTTAGTAGGCGAGTTTAGCGCATGGCTGGACACAAAACCTCCCAATGAAGGAACACCGCATTGCTATGCTTGTCGGCTCAGGATTTCCACAAGAGCCAAGGCACGCACGAGGAGGAGGAGGCAGCAGATGCAGCTCCTGGGGGAGCAGCCCATCTCTTCTGCTGCAGGTCTTTGAGGTGCAGGCAGGGAGGACACGAGGGGGTCGCTGCAGGAACCCTCAGCTTCAAGAGGTGGCCAAGGAGCCAGACTGACCCTGCTGGCTCCCTGGGCGCGGCGTCCTCTGCTCGTGGCTGACGGAGATGGCTCCGTCCTGGCTGAGCTCACCCAGCACAGGGGCTGCGGCTGCAGACAGAGGCTGTTTTCATTTGCGGTGCTTCTTCACAGAGAGCACCCTGCATGGGGCCAAGTAGCCTTAATTACAACTCTTCAAAGGCCCAGGTCTCTGGGCAATCTACCATGGCAAAATTTTTGGTGTTTTTAATTAAAAGTTTCAGAAAGTTGAGCCTGTTATGTCAAAGGCTCTATTAGGCTCTGTTAGGTCTAAAGAGCTCTATTGCTCTGGCCCATCTTCTGCTTGGAAATTGTTTACCTGGCTATATTTTTCCCCCTTTTAATTAACGCTGAATTAAAATACAGGTTATTTGGAAGTGGAGATAATGACCATAAAAACCCATTTGCATTTTCTATTCATTAGGGCTGAACTCTGTATCCTCTACCGTGGGGCTGAGCCCAGCTTGTGGCAGCTCCAGACCGACAGGGCAGAGGGATGGAAATGATGTCCCCATGGGGTCCTGTCCCCTCCTGGCGCCATGGCAGCTGCTCACTGCGGGGGCTGCGTGCAGAGGAGGCAGGTGCTCTTGCTGCCCCTGCACAGCATTTCTCTGTGGGCTGTAGGTAGAGCCCAAGGCAGAGCAAGCCACGCTAAAAAGCACACGGCAGCACCACATGCTTGAGGGTGCATGAAGGTTTCTGACTTTGCTCATCTGTTGGAGAGGGAGAATCCTTGTCTCTGATAGCATTTGTGCTCCGTCCCGGACTATTCCCAAGAAACTGTTGTCATGCTCCTAAAAAAAAAAAGAAAAAAAAAAGAAAAAAGATCCCTGACAAGGTGCTCAGGCCCAGCAGGTTTAAGAACGACAAGCTCTGAAACAGGATTTGCTAGCATGCATAGGACAGTGGCAGGAAGCCCCAGCCTGGTCTGAGCCCCACCGCAGCCCCACGGGCGGGAGCCACCGGGCTCTGTCCCCGCGGTGCCACGGCAGCGGTGTGGGAGCCGCGGCCGGGAGCACGGGGGCCTGGCGGGGAGAAGCGCCGTGGCTCTCCTCACAGCCACTGGTGAATCCACCCCTGCGCCTGCTAATGATGTGGGATCGCGGGCAGCTTTGCAAAAGTAATTACTTTATTTGGGGTAAAAGGCACATGTGAAAAAGCCCTACAAGCAGAGAAAGCATTTCCGTTCAACTCGTGGAGCATCTCCCCGAATGCAGAACACATCGGCGGCTGCTTTTATTTGCAGTTCTGATCCTGGTGCTTGTGGGAATTAATGGCTGTAGGTTTTGAAATGCAATTATAGGCTTTGCAGTGGTAATTTTGTTTTTATTTCCCACTGCGTTTGCTGTTGCTCTGCGGAGAGGAGAGGCTTTAGTTAAAACTCGTGTAGCACAAGCATACCTACAATTTGTTTGCTTTTTCTAGAAACTTTTTCCTTTCCCTTTGTGGGCTGCAGGTCCATGGGATGTTTTGTTTCCATCTCAACACAAATAAATGTCCGGGACCTCGATGGTTCGGACTGGTAATAGGATACAGAAGCTTTCACCTTGAGGTCATTTGCTTAAATCTGAAGCAAGTCAGTGAAGACCAAGAGCTGCTGCAGTGTGGCAGCTCAGCAGGGGCAGCCCTGGCACAAAATGGTGCGGGCGGCTCAGCCAGGCTGAGCACCGGGTGCCCGGCGAGGGGCTGGGCTCTGCGCCGCCGCGCTGCACGAGGGGTTGTGGCCTCCAGCCGGCAGGGGAACGGGAAAGACATCAGCTGTTCGCAACCATCTTCCTCCAGGCAGTTGATCGGGTTGTTTGATTCCTGGACTAAATCGATCAAAGCAAAAACTGTTTGGAAATATTTTTTTTTCTTTGCAAATTTTCACAAATCTCTCCTGGAGAAAAACATAGACTCAACACAAAAAATGCTGGGGAAAAAAAGAGCATATTATGACAAAACAGAAGTGGAAGACTGCCATTCTTGAATGGTTTGAAACCTATTGGGATGGTTTGTTTTGAGAAATTGAAGAAACAGTTGTTTCAGGTCCAAGAAATAGTTTGGGAACTATTAGGTTCAAACTTTGTGGTTGGTTAAGATTTCCTCTTTTTCATCCCACTTAAGGATGGGAAATATCTTCAATGTTTCCCTCAAAACATGACTGCAGTTAAGTAACCCTTGACTGCCCACACTGGCATCTGTGAAAGGAGGGGTCTCTGGTGACCACCATCAGCTGGTGTCTTAGTGCAACTGGACCGAGCCCTGCAGTCCAGCAGTGACGATCTTTGCGTAGGACCAGCATAGCTCTGGCTCAAAAGAGTCATCAGAAATAGCCAGTGGAGTGGAGCAGACCAAAAGCTGGAAGCTGGGAGCCTGGAGGTTTTGCTTACACGTAGGCAGCAGGCTCAGCATGGCCTGTCACTCACAGGAGGGATTGCTTTCCCCCAGAATGTCTCTCTGCAATGGTTCTCACAGTCCCACCAACTCAGCAAAAAGCAGTGCTGGAAACGTGCCCCAGGAAAGCCTTGCTCTCACCAGCACCACACTGTAATGGAAGAAAAGAGAAATCAAGCTGGCCCCTGCAGCCTGCCGCTTCCCTGTCCCACGTTCTTCTGTCCCGGGGACAGCGGTGGCCCTGTCCCCACACCTGGTCATGTCTCCGTTGCTGCTAACGGATCCGGATCGTGCCCCTCGTTAACAGAGCACGCTAACTGCTGGCAGCGCTCTGCGCAGCGCCCGCCGCCTGGCAGGTACTTTGTGCTGGATTAATCATGCATTACCCAAGCAGTAATTTGTGATGGTATTGAACATGTCACAGCCCTGGGAGGCACCAAGAGCTCAGCAACTTCATTATGTACCTCGCCAAGCGACACGTGCTGAATGAGCAAACATCCCCACATCCGTGAGCATCACTGCTCCCTCGCAGCAAGGAGCAGAGACCCAGGAGAGGGAGGGAGCACAACAGGGCTCCAACGCGAGGGAAACAACAAAAACAAAGCACCATGAGGAGAGGGGAGCAGGAAGAAGAAGCAAGAGCCAGGAGCGAGGGGCAGGTGGGGCGGGCAGGGCTCTGCAGCCCCCTGGCTCGCTCAGTAGGTGCTCAAGTGCTGCATGCTCTGAGACAAGCTCCTCAGCTGAAGTTCCCAGCACAAGGCTCATTAAACGGGCCCTGCGGTGCACTTCCCATAATAGCTAAACAAAACACAGCAGCACTACTCACAGCTGTTAGGAAAAGTCTGTCGAAAACGCGCTTTTTGGGAGCAGAGGAGGACGGAAGCCCAGGTACCCCGAGACCTGCTGCCATGCAGCTCTGAGGCACACCGCGCTGATGGGCAGTGTGCCACCTCTGCAGCAGCTGCAATCAACGCTAATTGCATCGCTTGGACGTGCTGAAGTACCACGTGCACCTCACACCTCTCGGTGCTGTGCCAGCATTCGAACTGAACGCAAGAGAAAGCAGTTAAAGAAAGAAAAGTGCATCGTTGGGAGGCAGAGAGAGGGAGCACTGCAAGTTCTTGGCACTTACTTAGACATCATAGCCTGCTTGGGGATAACTAGAGCAGAGCTGTCTTCAGCCATTTGCTCGGGGTGCAGTGAAACACTGGCAGGGGAACGTCCTGATGCAGGTGCGGGCTGGAAGTCCTCCTGGGTGAGGTTTCAACACGATCACTCGTTCGGTCTGGTCCCACCACGCTCAGCCTGGCTGGCCAGTGGCTACCAGCTTGTTGGCCACCTGCCATCCAAAGGCCTTAAAAACAACGGAGGTAGAGGCTTCGGGGCAGGTGAAGCTATTTTTCCCCTCTTCTGCGCTACTTAATGTGCTCATCCCCAGCGCTGTCTCCCAGCATTTGCACGCCTGTCTGTCCATGTGTCCTGCCGCCCGGTGCAGGCAGCTTCCCGCTGCAGCAGGCTGCAGTGTGGGCACTGCTGCCCCGGCCCAGCCCCTACAGATGTTATCAACGTCTTCTCTTGTTCTGTCTTAGCAGTGGCGGCATGCAGAGGAGGTTCAGTGGTCAATAATGTAAAAAAAAAAGGCAGTATAGATTATTCATTGTCAAGACAACACCAATGAGGTAATATTTAGTTTTTATGCATTAGACAAGCTGATATTTAGTTTTTATATATTAGAAAACTAAAAATAAGCGGTTTTCATACAGGACCTTGTAGCTCCCTCCCGCAAGCCCTTTTCCATGCTCAGCCCGAGCTGCCGCGTGTCTGTGAGCCCGGGGTAGCGGGTGCAGCCCCCAGCAAGAGACATGGAGCATGTGCGTGAGTGCATGAGGTCCGCTGCAGCACGTGTAAGCATTGGTAAAAAAAATTATGCATTTATGGAAAGTTGCGGCAACACTTAGTGAGCTGCAATATTTAGCAATGGGTTACAACATGTAACAGATATATGCACATACCCACACTCTGACGCTCAAAGCCCCGGGGGGGGGTGTGCCTCGGCGTGCCCACGCACAGCCCTGGGTGGGGATGTCGCCGGCTGCCCCACGCACAGGGACCCGCAGGTGCAGTGAGAAGGGACATGCAGCAGAGTTGCCAAAAGCTTTACAAGGCAATGGCCTCTCCTGTTTTCCAACTCACAACTAAATAGTCTTGTCTTGTTAGTACTGTCTTGGTAATGAAAAACCAATACTGTCCTTGTTTCGTGCATTACTGCTCTCAAACCTCCACTGTGTGCCGTGCCTATCACCTCTACTACAGCATTTCTGCGTAGAGCCCGCAGGTAAGGGCACGGCAGCCAGCACGGGCCGGGGGCACGTGGCTCCTGAGCCTGCAGGGGGGCTCGGCATCGCCTGCTGGGTCCGCAGGGGCCTTGTCCCTGGCTGGAGGGCAGAAATGACAAATGCACGTTTCTCCAGCCAGTGTACTGCCTTCAACTGGTGGGTTTTTAAGGTTCAAAGGCTGTTTCTTCTCTCCTCTGCTGCTTAAAATAACAGGGTCAATGTATACACACTCCTCATAATAATGATAATGGGGGCTGCTGGAGAAACGCAGCCTCCAGATGAACTCAAGACACAGACAATCAACTGGAACTCAGGGGTAATTTTGGTTTCTGATCAATCTAAAATCATTTTGACCCAAGGTATAATTTAAAATGTTCCTACCTCGGTTATTATAGCCCCAGGGCACTGTTGGTTGTTTTCGCTCACTCGCCTGCTTGTTCTCTCTCTCTCTGCTTATAAGATCCAAGGAACAGTTTAATGAAAAATGAGTGTGTGGCTGGAGGGGTCAATGGTTAGTCATTTTGGATCCTTTAAAAAAAAAATCGGGTAGGATTTAGTCGTGTTCTTTAAACAGGGATTTTCACACTGGAGCAGACTTGCAGAAAGAGAAAAGTCTTTATTCACCAGGCAGCTTTTCTGGCCTTCTTCATTGCTTCTCGTGTTCCTGTTTTCTCTTTCTCACAGCAACGTGCCCTTGCCCCTGAGACGGGGCCTCTTGGAGGTGCCCGCGGTCACTGCCCTGACACCACCGCTGGAAGCGGAGGTGGCAGCTCCGAGCCACCTCCCTCCCAGCCCAGAGACCGCTGGGTGACCAGGGAATGCACCAAAAATAAATCCAGCTGAGCATGGACAAGAGCCAGCCAGGAGGGCACCCCTTCCCCCAAACTTTCCAGGCATTCCTGAAGGGACAGCAGCCCCCTTTTGGGGCTGGCAGGCTGTGACAAAACTATAGGCTCCCTGCGCCTTGTCCTCTTTCACCAGCAAAGGGTTGAAATCCTTTCTGAGAAATAATCAGCCCCTGGGGCCATGCCAAAGGCCCAGCTGCTCCTCCTGGCCCTCTCCTGACCATCCCAGTCCAGACTTTCCGGGGATGCCTCTCTCCTGACGGGAAGGCACAGCTCGGTGGTGGGAAATGGAAGGTGAGGTAACGAGGATGTGGCTAACGAGGGAGGCAATAAAAATGAATCAGCATAAAGTGTGCCGGCAGGCTGGAGCTGGGGAACAGTGGATGCTTGGTGGAGGCACGGAGGGTTTAAGGATGTCAGAGCAAGCAGTTGGCAGGATAATTACTGCAGGCGGAAAACAAAAGAGAGTGACAATTTTCCTGTGGATGGATTCAGCCCTCATGCTTCTTAATTCCCATTGAACAAAGAGCTATAATTGTTCTCAATAGCGAGGAGGGGAAGAACCTAATTTCCAATGTGAGTCAGAGAAGCTTTCAAGCAGAGGGTGGGTGGAAACTATTTATAAAGGACCATTAGGGAAAATCAGATTTCTACGCACAGTAAACAGAAGACAGAAAAAAACTATTTATATTTGAGTCTGGAAAGCATGTCCCATGCCACACAATGCAACGACGTCCACAATGCAGACCCTGAATGCTAACACTGAGGGTTTACCCCTCGGCGCTGCTGAAGGTTGTGGTGTATTTCTGTCCTTCAGCAGAGCTGGCAGAACAATGCCTTCCTCCCAGGCATGCGTTTCAAACAGCAAACAAACAGAACGTGGATTTGCTCTGTCCTTTCTGTGTTGCCTCTAGAGAGAAAAACATTGAACAATTGATTTTGTTTGGCCAAAAAATTGCAGAAAGCAAATACCAAAGTAATGTGCCAAAGTAATTATTGCAGGAGATGTGCTCCCAGTTTACTCAACATTTGTTTGCACAGGTAAACTTGCATCCGTTTGCAGTCAGCTTTCATGCAATACTTGCCATTCTTATTCCCAGAGTAGATAAAAAAAAAAAAAACCACTCTAAAAATAAGTTGAAGAATAGTTAGAATCCAGACATTGGCTTGTGAGGGCACCGAGTTGTAATTTAGAAGGCTTTCCCTAGAATTAACGGATTCCTGGGCATCGCAGACCCAGATCACGGCGTGCTGGGAGCCCTTTGCGCCTCTGGGGACACCTCCAGCTGATGGCCCGGTGCCAGTGGCAGCCCAGCCCCCTGGAGGCAGCGGGACAGGGCGGTGGGAGGTGTGGCAATGCCGCAGGAGCTTTGGCTCCTCCAGATATTCCCTCCTAGTATAAAATGTGTCTTCCAGTCAGTGGGAAGCACTTCAAACCCGGCATATTTATCCGTGACGTGACCCCGCCGAGCCTGGCTAAGCCGTGCGTGCAGATTTCTGGGCTGGAATGGAAATACATCACTGCGTAACGCGTTACGAGAAACCAGAACGTAGGCAGGAAAGTCCTTCTGTCACAGATGAGCGAAGCGCTCTCCCTCCTCCTGGTGCCTCAGAGCAGGACTGGTCTCTGTGGGCACACATCGGGGCTGCGCGAGGTCTCAGGCGGGAGCGCGAGCTTGGCCAGGTTAGCAAGGACACAGAATAAGCTGAGTGATAATCTACTGATTAGTACTGGCTAAATGCAATCTGCTAAGTATCAACTTAACAGCTATCTGGCACTTTTCCTTTGTTACTTTCAGAGCACTTAACCAACAGCTTTAGTGGATTTATTCCTAGTTTATGGGTTAGCCAGTGGAAACCAGTGAGCAGAAGTGACCACAGCTCTCCTACAAGCCTGTCTCCGTGCCGGCAGCCCTTTCTCACCACCACCCTGCCCTTCGTTCTGCCCTTCCCTGCATTAGTGTTGATGACTGCATGGCACGGACCCCGTCTGTGGAGCAAACCCCAGTTAATGGGATGTCTGCCTTCCCACCCCGCTTGTGCTCCCCAGGCTTGGGCCATGAAAGAGAGAGCTGTTCCCTGTGCGATGTACTTTGTACTTGCAGACCTGATTTATATCTCTTCCAACAAGCTGTTCGTTGCTATCATGAGCCAACAGGACCCATAGGGTGTTACAAGACATATTACATGCAGCCAAGAGCTTTAATCCCCCTGGGGGAGTGATTACAAACAACTACACACGTCCCAGAGTTGCTTAATCACTGTTAAGAAATTTCTTTATAATCTGAGTAAATTACTTTAATTACTTGCAACTACCAATTAGCGTTTGAATGCTTCCACTGAGAAGTTTGCAGGCATTAATCTGCTCCCTTGGAATGTTAAATCATCGGCTGGAAGATGGCTTTCGTCTATGCAGCAGGCAGCAAGCTGCCGGGCCGGAGCGGAGGCAGCCAGCCCCTACCCGGCATGCCCCTCTGCAGCTGCCTGGCCGCCGCTGTTATTTATTTAGTGGCTTGAAAGGGGAGCGCAGCCCTGTGCGAGCTTTAGCAGCTGGAGAAATTTGCCAGGTTGCCAGCCCCGGAGCGGGAGGCGCCGCTTGACCCGCGATGGCCGCGGCAGCTCTGCCGCACGGCGCTGAGCTCCCTGCCCGCGCGCGCACGCACACACGGCCTCTGTGCGAGCGTGCCTCTGTGTGCGCTCCCAGCTCGCTGCCTAGCAGCCTGGGTGTTCTCTAGCGTGTGCTGGACAGGGTGGTTTCTGCCAAGTGCCAGGCTTGAGCTGGACTTAATCTTTAGATGCGAATGCAGATGAGGTCTGGACAAGCATGGCTTCGTTTCTCACTTTCCCACCCGTCCGGAATTACAGTAACTCTCAAACCTTGAAAAGTTAGCATCTAGGTCTGAACTTGCTTTTCTGACCGCTTTCTAGTCTTTGCCAGCACAGATCAGGTTCAAACCACTTTTTTCTTTGATATTTAGTCCTGGGGTGGCCACGCTCATCCTCTTTGTCCCCGCTCATCAGTAGGAGCGTGCTGGTGCGAGGAGCCTGGGCAGGAAAGCAGGACGCCGTCGACACCACTCCGCCGGCAGGGCTGCGGAGCAGCTGCCGCAGCAGCGGGACACAGGCTGCACTGGCGCAGGCTGAACGCCGCGTCTGGGCAGCCGGACCAAGGCTCCCCAGGGCCGGGATGCTTCCCAAGCACAGGGGAGGAGGGGTCGAGGGAAAGGGAGGCTGCAGCACTGCAGCTACTGGGGAGGGCATCGAGAAGCAAGACAGCAAGTTAGGAAAGGGGTGCGGAGTTGGAGAGGGAGGCAGGACAGGCACACACTCTTTCTTGCTTCACCTTCTCCTGGGTTGTGCTCTCTTCTGGAAGATGTCGATGAGCTTAGGTTCTCCTCATAATGTAAAACCCACTAAGTCAAACATGTTAGCTGGGAGACCTTGCAGCTCCCACGGCTTGACCTGGAATATGCAGATGATGTTGCAGTCTGGGTGCAATTTTACTTTTGTATAAAACGTCAGAGAGCTGATAATTGCATAAATATAGTTTATGTAATTTATGAAAAAAAAAAAAAAAGAAAAAAAGATCACAATATCTGTGATATTGGTGCGCATTAGCCTCAGAACCAAGGTGATGTTTTGGCTTCTCCCATTTGAAGTGGCACACCCAACACTGGAAGGAAATATTTAGGTCCATTGGAACTGACAATGACTGATTTCCTGCAGTCCTGGGTACTGTCATCATTTTTTTGAGATTAGCCAATAGCTTCCAAAATTGCTGGGGAAAGAAACAGGGTGGGAGGCCATAGATGATATCAAGGCAGACAGTGTGATTGCCTAAGCCTTCTTTTCATGGGAACCCAGGCTAAACGTGGAGTTCAGAGACTAGAGAAGGGGACTGGAAATCAAAACTGTTCTTCTTCCATTTTAGCGTGACTCATGGTATGTTTTGAAGACAGCTTTCACATTTGTTCATTTCAGTTTCTCCATATACAAGCTAAGCATGCCATCTCCCCATTTTATGAACCATTTTAAGCATTTTTAAGTGCTGGAACTGGCACCATCAAAGCTACAGGCTTTGACCACTTGTGTAGCCCATGCCAAACACTCCTGTTCTGTAGAGACCAGCTTCTCTTTCAGATGATGCTTTTCCTCCCTCCCTCCCCCATGCAGAGACATGTATACACATATGTCCCAAATATTTGCATTTCGTAGGTGATAAATAAGTAAATATTGCCAGCCCTGAGTAGGGAGGGTGGTTTTGCTTGTTTCAATTTAAATACGACTTTGCAGGAATGATCCATCTGCAAGGGCTTCATGCAAATCCCTGTCTGAGCCAATCCCCGGGCTGAATCACTGAATCCCGAGGCGTCTGCATGCTGCGGGGGCTACGCTGCCCCCGGGACCGGCTGCACTGCCCGGCCACCCCCACTGCCGGCCGGACGCTGCTGGAGCTGCAGGCACCCCCGCAAACCCTTCCTGCGGCTGCCCCCTCCTTCCCTGGTGGAGGCGTGCGGAAAATGTCATGTGGTTGACCAGACGGGGATTTTCGTACACAGCTTATAAGGTCAGGAGGGTTCTTCCCATGCCCTGAAGGACATGAGCTGTTGCAGGAGGTTTTCCGTTCAACTCCAAACCATACTCATCCATCATCTATGTCCGTGGGCACCTTGCTCAGCTCCCCGGAGGCGTTTCTCACCTAAATGCCAATTTGGTGCTCTGGGCACTGCTGAAGCCCTCGGGATGCACCATGCCGTGTCACCTACAAGCCACCGAGCAAAGGGCTCCCTATGCTTAGGCACGCTTGGACTGGGCGCTCGCATTTGTCCTTGCTGGGTAGCAATGGCAGTGCGTGACCAGGAGAACAGCGGTGTGCTGTATTGCGAAACACATCCCCATGTTACAGGAAACTTCAGATTGCCAGCCAGCTCCAGGTCACTAAAACCAGGAAGCTATTGGTCAAACTGTAGGGAATGGAAGGCAGCGTCGGATCTTTTGGCACACAGAAATGGCAATCTAGCTTAGAGTCCTTAGAGCCTTCTTTGTTGCATCTCAATGAATGAGTATATATATATATATTTCCTTTTTCTTTGGAGAAGACAACTTAAATGCACATAGGTGATGATGAGCACCTGTGTCACCCTCTGCAGCCCGGCCAGGCTGGCAATGGCAGAGGAGTGAGTGGCCCCGCGGCACTCGCCCTGGCCAGGCAGGGCTGGGAGCGGGCAGCACGGCTCCGAGGAGGGGCAGGCAGAGCTCGGAAGGGGCCCCCAGTCTTCATCGCCACCTGTGAGCGTGTGATCACCGCGGTGGACCCGCAGGGCAGCAGCGCGTGGCTGACAGCGTTTCAGATGCTATGTGAAGAGGACTTGTACACGGCACCTGACAAATCCATCCTCCCTGCCACTGCGGCGCAGCACATCCTCCGTCACTGCAGCTCCCTTGGCTTTCGGTCCGCATGCCAGGCCCCTCAGCTCCTCTTTATGACTCTCACATCCATATCACTCAGAAAACGATATTCTTATTTCTTCGAATATACCCCTCAGGGCAGATGTCAACTTCGTATCGGCTTGTGAAGCCGTGGGTGCGGGCACGGAGGCTCTCACATCGCACGCTGCCTGTCTCCCTGACACTCCTACACACACAGCTAAATTTACCCATCGCGTAGCCCTGAGAAAGATGGAAAGGCCTCAGATGCTATCAAATATAATTCCCCTGCATGCCCAGACAGCACATACACACGTGCACACGTACGTATAACACAGGCTTGTGCATTTCTAGATAAAAACGTGTGCGCTGGGGGGGCAGATTCAAACCTCCTGCCTGCCCCCGGAAAGCTCGCTGCCAGGGGAAAGTGTGAATCGGGAAGCCCTGGGAAGAGGATCGTGGTCGTGTCCAGGGGCCACATCCGGAGCTGGCACACGGGAAGCCCCGGCTGGCTGTCCTGGTCCTGCCGGGGGGCTGCTGCCCGCAGGAAGCCCCGCCACGGGCCCTGCAGGCGGGCGGCCCCAGAGGCTGCTCACTCGCTCGCTCGGCCCTCGGTCTCCTCCAGCTTGGTGAGAAGTCCGCCGCAAAGCGCTCCTCTGGGGCCCAGCGGGAGCAAAGGGTGGCCAGCCTGGCCCTGCGGGGCCGCGCCAGCCCGTGCGGCTGCTGCCAGCAAGCCAAGGGTGGTTAGGCAGAAGCTGGGCTGGGCTTCCCGGTGGCACGGACTTCACAGCCCTCTCCCAGCTTGTGTTTATCCGTTGTGATACTTTCACATGAGAAACAAATAAAGGCTGATGATATCTCCTGGAAGAAAAATCCAAGGTTACTCCCCTGACCTGATTAATGCAAATAAACTGAATGGAGTCCTGTCGCCCGGGGCTTGCAAATTTAATATCTGTTAAACTGATTCATTTCATGCTGTTTTAGCCTCTCGCCCTGTGACTGCAATTACCTCTGATGGTCTCTCCAGGCTGCCGGTGCCTGCTCCCCCCAAGCCTCACGTGAAGCAGTTTGGGTTGGTTTGGTTTGGTTTGCTGTTTTGATTTTTTTTCTTCTTGTGGTTTAATTTCCTTTGAGTTTATTAATTATGGCTGGGGGCGGGGGGCAGGCAAGTTTAGATAATGCTTCCTCTTTGCATAGAGTGGTACTTCAGCCCTGTAATTCCCCGTTTGTTGGCAGCCCCGGGACGGGCTGGAGGCAGTGGGGCCAACTGGGGTGATGGGAGCAGATGGGGACAGGGATGGGGATGGGGATGGGGATGGCAATGGGGATGGCGATGGGGACCCCTTCCTTCCCAGTCCAGCCTGGGAGCTCTTTCTCATCTCCTCTGCATCGCTCTCATGGGCTTGCCCTGCACTTCCTGGCCGGCTTCGCCCACGTGAAGTGACTGCTTGGCAGGAGGCTCAGGAAACGTTCCAAACCACTTGATCAGAACAGGGCCTTGGGTGCGCGGTGCTGCTCTCATGTGAGCTGAGAGATGCTCCGAACCCAGGACTGGGTGCTACCAGCAGTACCCCACGCAAGGCGAGGACCAGATTTTATTCCAAGCCCAACTGCAACAAGCAGGATCTGCATTCGTCATTCAGTCGAGCAGGAAAGGCCCGGTGGGAGCAACACGTGGGTTCATTCTGTGGAGGCAGGATTTCTTCCCCCATCAGCTCTTTGGGAGCAACAAACCTGCGGCGCGAATCCCCAGCCTGGTGGCACGTTCGGCAGCGCAGGGGTGCAGAGGGCTGGGGGGGCGTGTGGGTGTACGGGGCAGAGCAGCAGGGCTAAAAGTGGAAGGGGGAGAGCATGAGAGCGAGTGTGGTACGAGCATAAAAGATAAATGAGGCTAAGGACGTCAGTCAGGTTTCACTTCACTTTTCATCTAACTCAACAGTGAGGGAGCACTCAATGAAATTAAAAGGGAAGCCACTTCAGGCGGGTGAAGGGCCGGCTGCTTTAACCACACGTTGGCAGCTTACCGTTGCAGGATGTTACTTAGGCAAGGACTTCGCTGCAGTGAATCAGGATGAGGTGCTGCGAGGACCAAGGGCACTGCAGGGCACGGTCCATCCAAGCTCTCGGTGCCCCATGAGCCACTGCCATGGGGCAGGGCAGCAGGAGGCTCGGCCCGGCCCCCCCCAGCCCTGCATGGGCCCCGTGGCTCTGGGCTCAGCTGGCTGCCGGCAGCCCCCAGCCGCTCTGCGCGGGCAGCCCTGGCGTGGGCACAGGAAGGCAAGTTCAGAGCTCAGCATCCCTGGTGTTTTTCTGAGACATGTCACTCCCCAGGAGATGAAAGGTGGCTGGATAGGCTCCACTTCTTTCTTTCTGCCCCTAGGAAGCATTTAGGCTGCAGAAGTACAGAGAAAAGCTGAAACACCAAGTGCACTCTCTCAGGGCTGGCAAGCCAGAATGAAAAGAAAAGGAACTGATTTATCTCCTTAAACAAATAATAACAACTTAATTGCCAAGCCACTGTCGTAGTAGCCTTGTCGGGGATGCTGGTGATCAGCAGCACTGGATTTCCCCAGGCCTCCCGCTGTGCTCTTTGCTGCCCTGCTGCAGGGCCGGGCGGGCTGCTCCCCGTGCCTGGCCACCAGCACCGCGCGCCCAGCGGCAGAGCCGAGCCGGGCACTGCTGCAGGAGGGCGTTCACAGCCCTCCACGTGCTGTACCTGTGCCGGGGTTAAGCAGGGCTTCCGCCTGCCCGGCTGCCAGCCTGCCTTTCAGCGGCACAAAATGCATTTTGAAGAGAAGAAAAGCACGTCTGTGAATGGCCCTCTATAATTCATGAACGGGACTGAGAACGACAGCTTGCACCCTCTCTGTTTGCTTACATCTTACTTCAAGTCCAGAGCTGTCATGGGAAGTGAGAAGAGAAGGGATGCTGACTTCCTGAGCATGCACACGCACACACACGTACATGCTCACACACACCGTCGCACACCCTTCAGTTTATTTTGCATTTCTTGTTTAGTTTCAGGCACTGGAGCTGCCAATCTCGCTGTGTTTTTAGTGCCTCTGTGCCGAGTCTGTCATGATGCCTTAATGGCTGTATCACCTTGTGAGGCTCTCAGACATCCTTAGCTCCTTTCATCAGCTGTGGGAAACCTGCCAGCCTCTGACAGGTTCTTCCAAACAAATCACAGAGCGATTTAAAGCGGGAGATGTGCCCGGCGATTTGGCAAGCGGCCAGGCGCTGGGGCGCACACATCCAGCAGCGCTCGGCCGCGGGCTCCGCGCGCAGCCCTGGCACAGAGCATCCCCAGACTGTGCCCCGGCCTCCTGCTGCCTCCTCTCAAGGCTCAGCTGCATCTGCCAGGGGCCATGCTCTTGGACCCCAGGCTTCAGGGCTTGCGCTGACCCAGTCTGTGTCGCTTTGGGCTCAAAGCATCCATCCTGCTGCAAGAGGCTGGCCCGGAGCAGGAGCTGTGGCGAGCCTGCTGGAGTGCTTCTGGAAACAGCAAAGGACACGGTATTTCATCATTTTGGGGCCCAGACTGTCTCTCCTGCACCAACAAGGGAACTATTTGTGTGGTTCAAAGACTTATTCATTCTGTTGTGTTTTTTTTTTTTCCAAACCACCCACTTCAAGTTTTGGGTGAAGGTTCAATTTCATTTTTCTTATTCCCAGCTCATTTGCCCATCCCTAAAACAAACATATTAGAACAAGCATGGGGGGAGAGGGTATATTAATCAAACCGGAGGGTAGGTGAACTTAGCACAAACAGAGAATGACAATGCACGGAGTATTTGCATAATCCAGTGAGAAAGCTTTCTTGCTGGAAAAGCCAAAGCTACTGGCATAGAAAAGTATAGGCCCGAACAGGAACTCTGGTCCTGAGCAACTGCAGACACTGGGGGTAATAAATCAGGGATCTGGGTGAAAAAGGTAGTGGTTCCAGCATGCTTTCCAAACTTTGCATTTCATTTGCTTTGATAGAGGGCCCTATCCTGCCCACTTTGAAGTTAATGGCCAAGCTCCCTTTGATTGCAGCAGAAACAAGCCCAGGCCTGAAGAACAGGTGCTCAAGTCGGAGTCGCAGCGGAGACTAAGCTCATCAGCAATCAACGTTGGCTTTATGCAAATGCTGCCAAATGAGGAGAATTGTCTTGCCAGCTGATACAACCAGAACAAAGCCCCAAGCACCAGTAGAGGGTAACGTATGCAATTTCAGGGCTAAGAAGTCCAGGGAGGGATTTAATAGCAGTTGGCATTTTACAAAGGAAATAGCTATTCCTGCAAAGGGATGATTAGAGGTATATATTAAAGCATGGTTTTTAGGAGTGCGCTGGCTGGCATTCCCCACTTCTAGGTGACCTTGGTCAAGTTGTTTCACCTTGCTGCTGCTTGGTTTTCTGCTGAGCTGCTTCCTCAGTGGGATAATTTTCCCTGCTTCGCAGATGGGATGTGGCTGCATTTGTTGATATTTGTGGATAGTTTGACATCCCCTAACAGAGTATATTCGTGAAAGGGAAGGAAAATAGAGATCCAAATGGGATCCTGACCTGGCAGGAGATGCAGGACCTGTAAGGGCTGTATCCTCCTGTGCCAGTTGCTGCTGGGGTGAGGAGGATGAAGAAGTGTCGAGGAGGAAGCAGCAAGTCACACACATGACCTGTGCTGAAGGATTTGCATCTGTTTAGCCTGGAGAGGAGAGGTCTGAGACAATGGTCTTTAAATACATAAAATGAGGCTGAAAAAGAGAGGGAGTAGATTGTCCTATTCATTATGCACCTGTAAATAATGGGCTTGAATGACAACAAGGGAAAGTCAGGTTAGCCACTGGGAAAAGCCTTGTAACAGGGATGCCAGCACAGCCCAGGGGCGACAGGTCTGTATCCGGGAACGAACCAGGAGGCAGGAATTAAACCGAATTAAACCATGCAGGGACTGCAGCTCCGCAGCCGTCAGGGCTGGGTCCTGGGGATGGCGCAGGGCAGCGGAGCAGCTCTGCCGGTGTGCGATGGGCAGGGCCGGCCAAACCTGAGCCCGGCTCCCAGCACTGCCCGTGTTTTCTGCGTGTGAGTCGAAGGCACTGCTCACACGGAGCCAGAGCACATGCCTGAGCACGGGGCTGGAGGCAGCTGCCTGTCCGGCACACAGTAAGGCACAAGTGGGTAATACCATATGTTTCCTTCCCCTGTAATTTTATGGCTGAAGGTATTTGATCAGACCAGCTATTCACTAACCATCTGTCCCTTGCACAAATACAGCTGATTTTTGTTATAACTCTCTGATGGCGAATGCCCTTCTCCAGCGCTACAGGAACGCGCTCAGGTTAACTGCATTTCAGCCATTTCGGAAAATGCATCTCTTTTTAAGAGCTGGTGCTGTCAAGCATTCACATGAATGGCAGCCGATGTCTGCGCTGATTACAGTGGGAGGATATTTAAAGCCCATTCTGCAAATCAGTGCCTTGGATACTAATATAAGTAACTTTAAAAAAAATAGAAAGAAAGGAAAGCGAGGAGATAAAAACCCCGTCATTTACATTTCTAAGGAATATGAAATTGTGCTTTTGAAAAAAAGCAATTTGTAAACTTTAGATAGCAGCAAATTCCTTGTTTTTTGGATACAATACCAGCTTTGCATATGTGCTGAAAGAAAGAGGGAGAGAAAATAACCCTGAAGCATCCTGCCCACTGCATTAGCTTTTAAAATAAAACCCATTTATATATAAATGTTGGCTTTTTTCCCAGTCTCTGTAGAAAAGCTTTTCTATATTAAATGCTACAATGAATTAAATTAACCATAATGATTTCTTTGTGAATGGAAACCCTTTTTCCTGTGTGACATGTTTTTGATCATTTTTTTTTTCCTAGTTACAACAAGCCACACTCCTATCAAGTCGAGGATTTTGTTTGTTCTGCTATTTGCACAATGCAATACAATTATTATTTGCACTTTTTGTTCTTAAGAAAAATAAATCACAGCTACTCCGCGTGCTGTCCCTGCACAGAGCCCTTTGCCAGACCCACTCCCGCCGGTCGGCGGCGGGGCCGGGACAGGCCCCTTAGCTCTGGGGTTCAGAAAGCGAGAACAAGCAGCCCTGGGTGAGGGGGAAATCGCCGCCACTTCAATCCCCCTCTGCACCCCAACAGCAGAGCCAACAGCAGAAATCATCCACCTGCAGCTCACGGCCGCTCCTTCCCCTCTGCTTTCCACGAAGGCACTCGGCACAGCTCGGTCTTTCACTCATCATGCTACGTTTTGCTGCTCTGTGGCACGTGGCCGGGCTCCCCGGGCACCCACCGCCCTCTGCTCGCAGGCGGCCTCACGGCCGTGTGCCCACGCATGGCGCTGGGAAGGGAAATTAGGTCACGTTTCTGGTTGGAACAACATGGACAGCATCCCATTTATTCTGGATTTCTCCTAACAAGCGACTAGCTTGTATTTTCCTCCCACTTCATTTGGCTGTCTTTTTTTCTTCTTCTTAATCATTTCTTCTTTCACTCACCTCATTTTCCCCAAAAACCGAGGGGTAGGGGGCAAGCCTAGGGAAAGCTGGAGAAGCCCATGGCTCCCTGTGCTCAGCCTGGGCTGACACGGGAGAGCTTGGCCATCCCCTCGGGCTGCTCTGTTGCAATCGTCTGTGCAGGGCAAAGGGCTTCAAAAGTCAGTTCAGAGCAGCAAAAAAAAAAAAGGAAAATCCCCTTCCATGTCCATCTGTCCTTTCATCCCAGTAAAAGCTGTCTTGTGCCCCCTCTAGCAAAACCGCGGTGTTAACATGAAGTCGGCTAGTCATCTGTAGTTTCCTTTGCTGAATCTTAGCTGTGGTGTCCAAAGCCCCAAACCCCAAGCAGAGAAGCCTTGAAGATGTTAGGATTATGGCCCGTCTAGGTGGATGCTGGGCTCCATCACACCCTCTTCCTGGGGAGAGCTGCAGGTTGCGTGTGGCACAGCACCTCTCCGCTCTAACCAGGCGAGCCTGCAGCCCCTGCTAAATTGCTCCCTATTGTCCGGGGCAGCCTGTGGCACAGTCTGTGTCCAGCTCATTTTGGAAAAGATTTCAGCTCAGCAAGAATCATCAGAGGGATTTTTTTTCCTGACATTCAGCCCTGATTTACTTGTGCTGGATTTGATTCCATCTCTCCGCCCCGAGCCCCTTGAGCAACCCTCTCCTCTCCCGCTCCGTGTCCTCAGATGTTCTTGGGCAGCAGCAAACCCCTGTCCCTGGAGCCGCCCTCCGCCCAGCTGCAAGGGCTGTGTCACAAATAAAGCAAAAATCAGTCAAAGCTGGAGGCACTTCAAATTGTTTGGTTTGTGCATGGGCACTTAATGCAAAAGAGTCTCTTACTAGGGAAGGGCAGAAGAAATTGGCTGCAAAGGTCCTGCTCTCCCCATGCGTGCTATGTGTGCGCCTGCTTCTCTGCAGAAATTTCTGAGCTCAAACAAATGACATGTCATTGCAAAATCTGGGTTTCCTAGGTAATATTTTATCTCTCATCTGAGTGATCAGCATAATGAGCGTTTTTGTTCTTGCATAAATAGCAACTGAAAGAAACCCCATTTAGTAGAGAATTACCAAATTCAGAGAAAATGCCTGACACTGAGAATCCCCTCAGGACTTTCCCTCAGGATGGGGATTGGCCAATGTTCCTGGAAGGACAGACTTTCCAACTCTTGCTGGAGTAATAAGGTAATTGTGGAATGAGTAAGAAACGGTTGCATCAGTTCCTTGGGGGAGCTGTGCATTGCATAGATGGGAATATTTTCAGGCTGGGGTCAGAGTTTCTGCTGCCATTCACAAAATCAGCGTGAACATTCAGAAGTGGGTACGCATTGTCCCTCCGAGAAGGGAAGAGGAGGGAGATAAACTCTGCTGGGTTTGAAGTACATTAAAGGAGGGTTAGATCTGACATTAGCTCCAGGTCCTTAAAACTATTTCTCAGCTCTCTGCCAGAAGCGAAAACCCAGGCAGGGGCTTGCTGGCTGTGGTTCCCAGAGCAGGGCAGAGCGTCCTGAGGCGGGCTGGAGGACCATGTACACACACTGCTTCGCAGACACTTGTCCCTCCGGACATCACCTGCACTTTCTCTAGCTGGGCCTGAAGGGACAGCCCTGAACCCGGCTGCAGCCAGCCCCTGCAGGGCAGCTGCAGCATGCAGTGTTCAAGGGGGTTTCTGCAGCTCCCCCAAACCTGCTTGTGGCCTGAGCTAAGGCAAAAGAAATAGGTCCCTGCCTACATTCAGCAGCAGGGCTGGGAAGAAAGCAGTGATATTATGGTTATTTGCTATGAGACTGTGGCACTGCACTGTCCTCAGAGCTTTAATTTAGATGATTTAGGGTCCTTTTATTTAGGTTTAGACCATTTACAATTGTAAAGAGGCTGTGAACCAAGTCGCTGGTCTCTGCATGTATCGACAGAGCTGATCAATTGCCTACTTCGAGGGGCATGATGTGGTGAGGCAGGAAAAAAACATCTTTTTTCCCTCCTAATTAGGTGCTTCATTCGGCTCTGCAGGCACACGTGTTTTCAGTGGCAGGGGTGACATTTCCAGCTCACCGGGGCGATGCCGGGGGAAGCAGAGCATACCGAGAGCTGGGGGCAGGCACGGGATCTGCAATCGGCCCACATTTCCACACCATCCCACCCGTGTTAATGCACGGCCCCACTCAGCGGGGTGCTCACACCAAGGAGCCCCGCCGAAGCCCAGCCGCGTTTCACCCCGCTGCTGCCGCAAGGAGCAGCGCGAGGCTGCGCGGTGCTGCCGGCCAGGGGTGCTCCTGTGCCGCCGGGCTGGTGCCTGCCCTGCTGCCGGGGGGAGCCAGGAGGGGAAATTGGGGGAGGAGGCAGGTGGGGACGGGGCTGGGAAGCTGGGGGCGCGGGGAGGGGGTGGGAGCTCCCATGTGCGCTGGGACCTGACCTGGAAACCGGCAGGAAGGAATTCATGCATCAGCAAACAGACAAAAATAATCACGCACCCAAGGAACGCATGAGCAGCAAGAATGCAAAGTGCTTCACATGTGAAGACTAGAGGCAAAAATATCAACATTAGCAAATCAGTGCCATTATTCTCCCCCCCAGACTGCCTTCACATCGCCTGCACGCCTTTAATTAATTCAGCTGCTTTTAAAAGCAGGCTACAGAACCCCCCTCGCCTATTAGCGGCGCGAGCTGCATCGCAGGCAGGAGAGCCGCGGTGTGGGCAGCTCGGGGCAGCTCTTCTGCCCCATGCCAATGGCCGGGGGATGCATCAGCCACTGCTGCCGGGGCCGAGGTGTGGATCCCGCACCTTTGGGTACCCCTGCTGCTGTCAGCTTCTGAGCCAGAACGCACACCTGGGAGAGTTTCATTCGTTCCTCCCTCTGATAGGTTTTCAAGACAAAATGTTGATCTGAGATGAGTGCTAACATCCTTCTCACTGCTAGTTAGGAGCAGCCAGAGTCCTTCTCCCAGTTGGACAGATTTCAGGTATCTGTCTTCATCTGTTCTGTAATTCCACTATCCAGGCAAACAGACCCAGAGCTCCCAGTGTTTCTAACACGGGAGAAAACAAACTTTTGCAATGTGCACACCAAGTGGTTCTCTAGGCATCCCCGCACACTGGGGATGAGACACTCACATCCCAGCATGGATTGCAGCCTAGGCAGAGGCAGGCAGAAGAGCACCCACTTTGTGGAGCTGGGATCAGGATGTGCAGGAGCTGGAATCTGGCTCAATGCCCCATCCAACTAAGTGTGGACATAGCTGTTGCTTTGGCTTTGGGATTTAGAAATATTCAGAAAAAGTTTTCAGGCCCTCAGGTGTGATCCAACAGGCACTGACATCAGTGAGAGCTTTCCATGGGCAACCAGGACCTGAGAGGAAGACTCCAGTCCATACGTTTGTTACAGCACGGCAGGCTCCGTGATGGAGCCCGGTCATCCAAGCACACAAGGGAACAGGCTTGCAGAGCAATGGGGCAGCGCATCGCTCAAGAGCACACACTTCTGCCCATGCTACATGGCAGGAAGGCTGCTAATCCCTTCCAGCTCCAGCCCAGGGACAGCTTAGAGACCCGATTTCGACCAGGGCAGGATAACCTGGGGGAAGGTGCTGTCCTGAGGATACGGACTTCTCAGCATCCCAGGAGCTGACCGCTCACAGGCTAAGTTTCCAGCAACCTCCACCTTTGGGAACCAGCTACTTCAATGCTGCCCTCTGTAAATTGAGGGACAAGGTGGGAAGCTGGAGGCTCTGTTGTCTTTGGTCATCCCAAAGGAAGCCATCCTTGCAGGTAAAACCCAGTGGCTGTGACCCAGTATGGCAGAGCTAGAGAAGTTAATGTTGGAAAGTGTTAGAGTCAGCAGAGATTCTCAGTGTCATCTGTCTTGTCCTGAAATCTCCCTGGCGATTATTCTGACTTCACGCAATAACAGGAGCTTTTTGTTAAGTAGTACCAAATGCACCAGGTTCTCACCGGCTCACTGCAGGCTGCTGTCAGCCTGGCTTCTGGCACCAGCATGGGGAGACGTGTGGGGTCAAGGCAAGGAGAGCACCATCACCCTCCTGACTGTGAGCCACTGGTGAGATACGCTGAAAGGTAGCACACAAGAAGCTGCTGGTGTTGTTGTTCTTGGTTTCCTCTGTTTTTTTTTTCTTACCATCTTCCAGATGCTGCAGAATCCCCAGATGCAGCCACAACAAAGTTCTTGCATTTTTAACTTTAAAAAACATAATTGGGTAACTGAGAATAATGACTAAACAATGCAATAAATCATGTCTACACCTGGCTTGGAAATGGGGGGAGGGCAGTTCAGAGAGAAGTGCTTCTTCCCTCATTAACGAACGGAGCTGAAACATGCACACAAAATGCTCCCAGAGTCAGCAAATCTGTTCCAGGCTCCACCGGTGAGCCCCTCGCGTCTGTGTGCGCCCGCCTCGGGGGGCCGGAGCCACCAGCCCCAGGGCTGGAGCCCCCAGAGCCGTTCCTCAGGCTGGGGCAGAATGGCGAATGTAAAGTGAAATGTCACCGCTTTAATAGCTGAAGACATTTTTATGTCCCAGCAATAATTTTTGACTGCACGGTGCCGCTCACCTTTTCTGCTGTATAAACACAGCAAATAACAATTGCTGCACTGCCGCGCTTAAATCGGGGTAATTATCTAGGACAGGAAACTGCGATAACTGCGTAGAAGTTGTTAATGTTCATTTTATTTGCTCATTTATACAGCTAGCAAGACCTGCAGACCTGCCGCCAGTGCAGGAATCCCTGCCAGCTGAGCGAGGCGGTGCGGGGCGGTGGAGGGGGCCGTGCCGGGGCCATGCCGGGGCTGTGCTGCTGCTGGTGCTGGTGCTGGGGCTGGGGCTGGTGCTGATGCTGCTCTCCCACGGGCAGCCTGCCCTGGGCTCTAGCTGAAGCTGCAGAAAACGAGCATTTCATTTTGCTGGGTGCCTCCTCCCTCTCCCCAGATTGCACCGGTGCTGCAGACTAGTGGGTGCTGCTCTCCTCTTTATGAAGCCCCGAATGACCATGCAGACCCGAGCGGAGCAGGTCAGCATGGAGTTTGTTGGAGATGCCTGTGGCTCTGCCCCTGGTTTGTGCTGGGCTAAAAGAGATGCCCGCAGACATCCTGGTGGCTCTGGGAGCCCCAGGAGCACTGTGACTCACAGGGAAGCAGCAGCACACTATGGCAGCATCACATCGGGCTGCCAGAGCCTCCAGCAGCTCCTTTTGGCCACCCCGGCCCCGTGCCCCAGTGCAGAGGCTGAGGATGCTCCCCATGGGCATCGCACCCGGGACAGGTCGTTCGCGAGGCGCCAGGCCGTGGCACTGATCCTGCCCGAGGCGAGTGACGGGGAAGGTGCAGGGGATGCCGATTCTTCCACCTCTGCCTGTGCTGCTCTTCCCCCACCTCGGCTGCGGTCTGGGAAGATGGCTTACGGTGGTCCTCTGCATGGGACAGCCCCCACACACCTCTCCAAAGAGACATCTGCGCACCCAGGCTCGGGGCTGTGCTTGCTCACATGTGCTGGTGATGTGCTCTTCCCAGCACGTACTTTATCTGCTAGTTCAAGGCAAGATGCTTATCTGCTTGAGCCTCTTCAAGCTGATAGATGCTCTTATCTCTGCTGCTCTCTGAGTGCTGTAGGGGCTGTGAAGTTTGTGGCAAAAATGCAAGGAAAAAGTTGTGGGTTTGGAAGTCTAAGCCTGAGGTTGCTTTCTGGGTCTTTCTCTCCCATTCTTCACTGCTCAGACTCCCCTGGACAGCCCTGCTGCCCCAGAGCCTCCAAGGACCTCGTGGCTGTTTCTGTGTGAGATGGGCCTGGGAGCAGATCCCTCCTCCCAGCAGCCTGTGCCCACCACGGGGCACACAGAGTCAGCTCCGCGCCACGGCAGGGAGGTGGTGGTGGGCACAGTAAGGCCATAAGGCGATGGGCACAGCAAGGCCAATTGGGAACATTATTAAAAAAATGCAGTGAAAGCTCAAAGTTTGACTGGTGGTTGCATAAAGGCCCCATCATCCACCCCTACAATTAAAAATTTTGTTCTTCAGCGGCTCTGATCCTCCCGGTTTATCCTAAGCTCTCCGACTTCCACGACTTTGTCTCCTGACCTTCTCTGTCCTCCTGCAACCAGCAACGGGTGCTGGAGAGGCCGAGTGCCCACGGGCAGTTCCTGAAAGCTGCAAAGAAAACATAAACATAATTGAAAAAAATAATTGAAACTTGTAACAGCGTTGATGAGAGAGTTTTCTCCTTGCCATTAATTGTCGGGAAATAAATACCCTCATGGCCTCTGTAATTATGGCCTAAATACAACTGAGAGAAATTTTCTATCATTAAACATATCCTTAATGATCTCCCGCTTCCACCTGCCTCCCTCAGAACACTGCTTTCCCAGACCTTGCCCACCCAGCAGACGCAGAAACAACTTTCCAAGACACAGGGGTCACGTCTAACCTCAAACAGGGCAAAATTTTCCAGGTTCTTCAGCTGACCTTCGCCCCGCTGACTCAGCCTCGCACCACCGTGTTGCCCCACAGCAGGCTCCGTGTCGGGGCAGGCTGCAGCCCCGCTCTGCCCGGTGGGACCAGTACAACCACTTGGCCTCAGCCAGCTGCCCTGTGTTTGGGCAGGTGTTGCAAGGTGACCGCTCCTCCTAGGGCAGCAAGCGACGGGACTGGAGTTTGGGACACCGAGCCGCAGCCCCGCGGCTGCCCGAGCCCCCGCGCCGGGGTGCTCAGAGCCGGGAGGAAGCGGCCGCATCACCTGTCCCGGAACATCGCGTCTCAGCCGGCATTCGGAAGGGGAGCCGCAGCTCCAGCTGCGGGGTGAGAGCCATAGCTAATTGGACAGTTTCTGAAGTGGCTGGAGCCCCTTCGGCAACAGAGCCCTCGGAGAGCAGAGTGTTGCTGTATCTATTGTATTTATAAGCTTGTTAGTTGATTAACCACACTCGAATGCTGGCAGACCGATTGTTTCGCTGAGTGGCTTCAATAAGAGCCTGGAACAATAAGATACACACAGACAAAGGTTTTAATGGGTAATTAATTGTTCCAGTGTGTAAAGTTTCTGTGCAAAGATCCTAGTGAATCAGAGTTTCCGATTCCCACCCCCTCGTACAGTGTGACGAAACAGTAACACAGAAACCACGGACCGGATCGGAAATGTTTTTAAAAGGGGGGCAGAAATGCAGGAAGCCGTGAGGTCCGAAGGCAGGGAGCTGCGGCACGAGGACACTGGGCACGCTGGCAGCGCCAGCACAGGCTCCTGGTTACTTTTTCTCGTCTAGGAGTGGATGAGCACATTTTCCAGTGCTTATCTCCTCTGAATCCTTACACCCAGCTGGTTTGCCCCCTCAGCCGCAGCTTCCGAATTAGAGCAATGGCCAGAATGGTCCAAGCGGCACTTACCAGCTCAGGAACGCGGGTTGCAAGTGCAGGGTGGTTGTAAAAGGGAATTTGCAAGAGCCTGGGGACAGGACCTGTACGATGACAGACCTTGCAACATTTGGAGTCTTTGGGGGACTCTTGCCAGTGTCTGGGACAGTCTCAGGCAGGCAGCCTGTGACAAGCCGATTCATGGCTCGTCACGCCCCGCAGGTACAGGGGGTGGCTGCACCGGCACCACAAGGAGCAGGCAAAGGGCAGCATCCCTGAGCCAGGCTGGCCCCCGGGGGGGATCGGGCTGCTGGCTCCCCACCGCCACAAGGCCAGCCTTAGGGTGAGCACCTGGGATGCAATGTGCCTCTCCAATGGTTAAAAAACAGTGGCTAAGCAAGCAGATCGGCGCCTGCTGCCTGCCCCACAGCAGCAGCGGAGGCTCTAATCCCTGCCTGGGAACTGGCTCCTCGCAGAAGGTGGGAGCTGATATCACGGCATCTTCTGAAGTGTCTGGAGTCGGTGCTGGGAATGTAATTGACCCCATAAGCCCATTTGGTGTGGGGCATCCTGGTGTGCACCACTGCAGCTCTATAATCGCCTCTTAATCCAAAAACAGGCTCAGGGCATCTTGCACACTCACAGAAGGTGCTTCTTCAGGGAAGATTAATAAAGAAAAATGAGAGAAAGCGAAGGGACGGTCAGGGATGCCCATCCCTGCAGAGGATGTTGTAAAGTGCCCAAGGGGGCGGCCACCTCTGCCGTCCTGCTGAGCTGCTGCTGGTCACCAGCGTGGGACCTGGCACAGGAGCATCCCGCTGGCAGCACACCCGTGGGGACAGCAGGCCATCATGTCCCCCATGCCCCGTGGGAAACGCACTGCCGCGAGAGGCCAAAGCCACAGCAAATCCCGCTTACAAGCACTGAACTCGCTGGTATGCGTCATGCGCCTTGTGTTTGCACCCAGACGTGTGCTCCCTGAGCCCCGACCGCCCAAATGCAGCACCCACGTCTGCCGTTTCCAGCGGCTGCTGCCTGCGGTGCACTTTGACGCCTGGCAGATGCGCAACGTGAGCACCACGCAGCCGTGCGACACGCAGCATTGGCAAAGGCACAGCCCCGGGTGGCTGGTGCAAATGCACATGCTCACACATATATTAGAGGCAGACACATGCTAAGCACACACACATGCATATTAATCACTTGGTTCTGTCTGTCTCCCTCGTTGTCTTTTCTAAGCTGTGCTTAAAGCCAGAGAGATTAGCTGATCACAGCCAACTGCATGCTACAAAGCAGACTTCAATGGAGTCCGAGTATAATGGTAGATTACATTAGAGAGAACAGACAGACGTGTCCTTGTCATCCCAGGTTAATATGACTATAGATTAATGCTGTAGCTGTTGATTGTTATGGAAATCCCTCCATTTAGCTCGTTCCTAAGCATTGACAGTTCTAGCCTTGAATTCGGAGCAGGGGTGGAACTTGTTAATGGATTTCATTTTCCTGCAGGAAGCCAAAGCATTTAAAGGCAGAGGGAGTGCAAATTTGCTGACTTTCTGGAAGTGTTCCAGTGTGCATTGAGTCAGTGTGGACATTTAATCCCTTGTTCAGATGCAAAGCAATGCAAAGAGCCACGTTGGTCTTGCCTCTCTAGGAAAAAGGAAGAATTCAGGTTTGGGGAAGTAAGCGCCCACGGGGTTGTCTCCTCTTAAAACCTCTCCCAACCCAGGACCAATGTCTGGGGCACGTCCCCGCTCCCCGCAGGCAGACACGCACCTCGCTGCACCTGCAGCAGGGATGTTCCTGCCGAGGCTGGTTGATGGATACCAGCTCGGGACTGTAGCTGCTGTTACCTCTCTGCTTTGTTGTCAACTTGTAGTCGCTGTGTTTGTTTGCTTGCTTTCCCCTTGCTGGATGGGAACGCTCCGAATCCCAGGAGCGTGGCTCAGCCGTGATGCTCTCTCCCTTCATCACATTCCTCCTCATTCATCGCTTTGTCGCTGTACCCCTGAGCAGTAGGAAAATTTCCAACAGCCCCTGTGCAAACCCACAATTTCTCCACAGATCCCTGCCAGTGAATTATTTAGGTTTCAGGCGGTGAGTCGAGTGGCAGCAGACATGCCCCAAAGCGGCAGGAGGAAGGGCTCTCCCACTAGCATGCAGGGAGCAGAGGGATTGCTGGGGCAGAGCCACCCTGAATTAAGGTTTGCTGTAGTGATATTTCTGCTGTGTTTAATACCAGGGTCTCCCCTCCCTCCCCTCCCTGCTCCCACTCACCAGGAGGGATAATTAGTCCTTGCACAATCATCCGAGGAGCAGAAAGCTGCTCTTTGGCTCTTTCAGCATCTTTTACTGCCTGCTGGGGAAGTTCAGGGCTATTTCGTGTTCATCCAAAAGGTCACCGGTACCTGCGAGAAGTGACGAAATCCCACCAGGTCCCTCCCCCCGCCCTCATTGCACAGCAACAAAACAAACAAAATCAAAACGAAGCCACAAGAAGTGCCATGGGTTTTTTATGGTGGTCATCTTCAGGCTGGCACATTTCAGTACAGCCTGGGGGGGTGGAGCAGCTGTGGGAGGTGGCTGTGAGCCCCCGGCAGCAACGACAAATAGCTGGGTGCCCTCCACTTTCTGAACTACTCCATCTTTTAGGGAAGCCTCATATAAATTTGAATTTACAGAAGCAAAGACCGTGTTTTACAGTAATTTTGTACATGCCCAGCATACAGGATACTTGGTCTCGATGGGAGCTTTGGGATACTACTGCAGCACATGCAGTGCACAGCAACAACGCTAACAAAGTCCCCTTCCCTAATTGGTCCCGGTCCCGGGGGTGACACGTACTCACTGTCCCCAGCCCGCTCGGGGCGGTCAGGAGGGCTCTTCCGTCACCGCTGCCACTGCCCGCGGTTGCTGTGGAGATGCCCGGGTGTCCCGCACCAGGAGCCTGGCTTCAGGTGGAGCAATAAGCAGCAGAACGGACCAGAGCCCCGAGAAACAAAGCTGCCCTTCTTATCATGCAAATGGCTCTGGTGGTGACGGGAATGCGAGGGAGGGAAACACAGGGGCTCCTAGATCCGATAGAGATGCTGCATTGTTTCTAATTAATTAGCATGTTTTTCAAAGCTTTCCACGAGGCGTCAGCAGCTTTTTAAGGGCATTTTGCCAAAGAGCATTTAAATGGAAATCCCCCTGAGATACACTATACTCCTTGCAGGGTCTCAGAAGGTGGATTCTTCCCAGGGGAAACCAGCCCCTTCCTCCCGGCCGCATGTGTGGGCTCATTCTGACCTCAGGCCCGGGGACGGCGGTGCGCAGCAGCGCAGGGCAGCTCTCCTATGGGCGGCAGCTGGGCCCTGGGGCTGCTGCTCCGCGTCCTGGGTCCTGCACCATGGGGCTGGAGCTGCCGGGTGTCCACTGCCTGCCCACGCCCACTGGGATGGGCACGGTGCCCGCGCAGCGCAGCTGGCCCACCCTGGGGGCTGCCCAGTGATTTACAGGCCGAGGCTGTGCACCAGCATTGGGTCTAGGTTAGCAGGGCCAGGCCCCTAAATCAACATTTGGACATGCAACTGATGTAGTCCCATCGCCAGAAGCGATGAGGATCCCCCTCCCGCTGAGCATCCCGGATCCGCAGCAGAGCCGCTGGCCAGCTCGCTTCTCCTCAACCCAAACGCGCCTCCAGGCAGCCGTCGCTTCACAGCAGCTTTGTGCCATTGGGACAGCGACTGCAGCCCCGGCCGCTCATCTCAGGGTGGCCAGGCTGCTCCGCATCAGATTAAGACAGTTCTGCGGTCTGACTTGGCCCTTGCCACTTTCCTTCCCTACCATGTGGCAACTCAAATGTTCCTTTCCAGAAAAGATTATAACTTCCCAAGCCAAAGGTCTCAGTGATGTGCCTGAAGCCAAATTGCTGTATCTGACTTGAACACACACATTTTCCTATACAAAGGAAGTTGCAGTTGTGCTACTTTCACCAAGGACATGGAATTTCATATTAGTTTATTGTGCAGGCATGCATTTGTAAGATTTTCATGGCCCTGTGATTTATGCTGGGGCCTGAGTTATAACTCACATTTCTGTTTAAAAGCTAAACACTCTAATAGTGGTGGCTATTACTGTCATCACGTACCAGCCGCACTTCTGAGATTCAATCTAGCCAAAGCTGGCCTACGTGATATTATCTGTGTGTTTGTCTGTCTGATGGAGCTGCCTTTATTTTTTCTCTTTCATATATTGCTGTCTCAAGGACTGTTTTCAAAGCAACAATTCATGTCTTCTTCAGTCATCAGTGAAAACAATCAAGCTCAATTTTATTTTTGGCAGAAATCAAATGCTAAATGAGATCATGGAATCATAAACAAGAAAGACGTAGACAAATTGGAGGGAATTTGGAGAAGAACAGCATAGATGATGAAGGGGCAGGAGGAACTGGCTGATGGGGAAAGATTAAAAGGAGTAAATACTTACAGGCAGACTCAGGGAAGACTAATGGGGGACGTAATAGCTGTCTAGGAATATCTGAAGGGTGTAAACACTGAAGAGAAAGAAATATTGTTCAGAATGGACCAAAACCAGGGCAGCTAAGAATGAAGGGGATACAACTTGACAAAGCAAAACTCAGGCTGAACACCAGCGTAGATTTCCTCTATTTCTGCTGATATGCAGTGCCATGGACTTTCCGAAGGAAAGCAGGAAAAACACTTGCTCGAGTGCTCTGAGCCTGCCGAGGAGATCATCCCTTAAATAAATAATTGGCAGTGGAACATTTTCAGCTTTATGCTATCTTTTCTGGTAACTAGTCTAGATGAATGAATAATCCATGATGGATAGCTTACTCAAAGAATTTTGCCGCTGACATTGCTCACAGTTTGCCAGGGAACAGATCACATTTTCCTTCAATTCATCTATTACTTCAGGTTATCTGATTCATTTTTTGTTGGACTGCCTGCCTGCAGTGCCTGCGAGTGCGTGGGGTGCAGCCCCAGGAGCTGTGCTGGACATGGAAGTCACTGCTGCCCCAACCCAGGTGAGCACAACCCTTCTGATCAGGAGCACTGGATGGAGGCCCCCGGAGGTTTGACTCTGCCACAAAGAGAGTCGCCTCGGGAAGGAGAGAAGATGAGCAGAAGCAGAGTCTTTTACAAATTGAAAGACCTCTTCCTTCTGGGTAATGCCAACCTCACTGAGAGAGGGGGAAAGGAAAAACAACCAGAGCTATTGCTTGAAGAAGCCGAGTTGCATCATTTTTCCTGGCATTTGCAGAAAGCCACACGGTTCCTGCTTTGTGGCATGTATGGCTGCATCCTGCTCTGACTTGTGCAAATGGGCTCAGCAAGGAGTCTGATGCTTGTCCTCCTTTGTTGGAAAGTAACACCCACCTACACAGGCTGCATGTGATGGCCCATCATTTTCTAAGTCACTGGAACCTAATAATTGGATGTCAGCACAGTTTTCATCCTCAGCCCTGACCAGGCCCTTGGGTCCTTCTCTGTCTTGCTGGCTCAGTTCCCTGCTGGGAGAGTGGAAGCGAGTCTTGGAGAAATATTGTACCTGAGCTCTATGAATCAGTGTCCCATAAAAGTACTGACTACTTTGATTGCCTAATAAAACATGCCGGGTGGATAAAAATAATTGCAATGGCAAGAGGTGGCGAAGCAGGGCTGGCCTGCAGAAGTGCTTGGGCCCAAGGCTCTGCCCAGCCGCTGCCTCCAGCACGGTCCCTGCTTTCCCAAAGCGGCTATCCTGGTGCACAGCAGGAAGCAAAGCTGGACCGAGCAGATTAAGGTTTAAATTCAGCTACAGTCTCAGATTTTTCCTCTCAGGCTTCGGTTGGCATAGCTAATTAAACTGCAGGCACACGGGCTGGTGAGTTCTTACTGTGCACCTCCCGAGCACTGCCAAGAAGCAGCGCGTCCCCTGTGCGTGCAGCCCCTGGGGTAAACCCAGCGCTTTGAGCCAGGCACTAAAACACCCCAGAGAAATGCTTGTCTGGGGTGTTTCACCCGACCATTTCAAAGGAAGCTGTGCAGTGCTGAGCTCTGGAAAGGTGCTGCTTTGAGCGGACAGGTTGTGATCTACCCTCGGAGCGCAGCTGTAAATCCGGATGCCACGTCTGGAGCGAGTGCAGTTCATTGGGATTTACTGCGGCATGACGGCGAGCGGGGTGCTGCCTGGTGCTCACTCAGCTCAGCTCGCAAGGGCAGCCCGCGCCTGGCCAAAGGAGGGCATTTTCAGCAAAGATGCCAGCAGAAGAAGTGTCTGAAAGATGGGAAATGTCCCCTGTCCTCTTCACCCACACGGCTGCCCCCAGGACACGGGGATGCACGGGGAGGTTCATCTTCCAAAGGAAGGTTGGTCCCTGCCCCAGCTCACGTTGTGTCAGGAGCTCCTGGCTTTAAGGTCTGAGTGGGATGTTCAGCCCATCAGCAAAGTGACAGCTGTTTGGATTACTTAAGAACTGAGAAATGGGCTGTTAACCTGGCACTGCTGGCCAGCAGACAGCCAAAAACCTTGCGTCAAATAAACACCAGCCAGCATCCATCTGGAGTTCTGCTAAGATGTGCAGAGACCTTTCGGACCAGTTGCTCCAGACAATAACACAAGCAGGTCTCTCCTCCAAGCACTGCGTCTGCTCCAAGCTCGGATGCCGTAATCCTCTCCTTGGGCTTTGTGAAGGAGATTCTTCGCCCCACTTCATGCTCCTCATCCATCCCTTCCCTTTCCTTTCTCCCACCTGCATTAACCTTGCCATTGCCAGGGTGGCCAGGTTTGACCTTCAGCATTTTTTGGCTTTGTCCCTGCCTGCACAGGCACCCCTACACCACTGCCTGTCTGCCCTGCCATGAACAAAGGGGAAGGAGAGCTGCTCCATCTTCCCAGCTGTCTCGGGCTCCCCTTTGTAACAGGCTTTTCTTCCCTGAGCCAGCAGCTGCTGGTCTCAGCCCCAGCTACTTTTGAGGTGCATGCTGCTGCCACGCAGGGCCCTGTGGGGCAGGACCCATACCACACAGGTAAGGGTCGGCACTGAATATGCCAGGTCACCCAGTGCCCTCAGCACTGCTTCTGCTCCTGGAATGGCTGAGCCGCAGCTTTTCAGGGGAAGGAGCTGCACACTGGCAGGAACGAACATGAAAACTGCCAGCCCGTTTTTTGGCCAAATAAACATTGGCGCAACAACGAGAAGGATGGGTGGGAATCTTGAATCCTCCCACGGGTGGGCACAGGCGTGACAGAAGCACAGCCCGGGCTGGGGTCCCCTCCCGCACCGCTCCCCGCCGTGGCTGCACCCCCCCGCCCCAGCCCAGCCCCACTGCCTGTCCTGGCGGAGCCACTCGGGGCACCAGGCACCATGCGGGGCTTGGGGCACGACCCTGCTGGTGCCCAGCCCCTGCGCGAGGGGCTCACCCCGGCTGCTCCGGCACCGCGTGGAGACCGAGCAGCACAAATAGGAAACACATTGGGGATTAGTGGGAGAGATAATAGCAACAGACGGGGCCCTGCCTGGCCTTGATTACGGCAAAATCACGGCAATCGCTGCTGTTTATAATTCCAGCAGAAGTCTTTCTTGTTTTTCTTATTGTATTTTCTTGATTGTGTTTTAGGTTTTTATCCCCTCCATTGTGAAGTTAAAGGGACCTTGACATATAGTTTAGGATCAATCCGAACCTGACAGGGAATCGCCGTACTCTGATTACACGGGAATGTCCCCCAGACCTGAAGCAAGTAACCACTTTATTTAATTGCATTTGACCTGTCCTAAAACATTATTTCTTTATTTTTATTAAACAAACAGGTATATTTCAGGCTAATATATCTTGGGTTGTTATTAAAAATCAGGCCTTGGTCCTGCTGTTGCACTGCAAGCATCTCATAGCAGAGGGCACTGGTATTGCAGTCATTTCTTCCAGGGTCAGGCAGTACCCACAGGTGGACGATTTGGGCAATAAAAGCAGCAGGGTGACGTTTGAGCCCCGGGCAGAAAACATGGCTAGAGCAATCAGATGTGGAAGCTGGTGGGGTGCGTTGGGCCCAAGCATCGCCCTGCATGGTCCACGCCAAAGAGACGTGGGTGAGAAAGCAGCCTCCTCTGCGTGCCCAGCACGAGCACCACTGGCAGACAAGGGGTGCACGAGCCACATGCTGGGGCTGGTCCCAGCCAACGCTGCCCATCCCCTGGGGCACAGGGAGGCTTCCCAGGGAGCTGAGAGCCCCCCGAGCAATTAAGGCACCAGTGCAAGCGGGGGCTCAGCGCACAGAGCACATCCGTGGCTCAGCCAGCCGCTCGAGGCTCCTTTATTTGGTGAGCTGGCCCAGAGCCGCTGCCCGGGCCGGTAGACCCAAGCATGGCCAAGTATCACAAGACAGTGAGCAGAGGGGTTTTGCATCATGTTGGTCACCAGATAGCTGCTTTCATCTGCAGGTACAAAGAATGACTGCTGTGCTCCCAGAAGAAACAGACATGAATTTTGCATGGGGATCAGGCTGGAAAAAGAGGAGCCTCTGCTCTCTGTGCAGGAGTTCAGCCTAGGAAACAGCTCCTTTCCTCATTGCCTCTCCAAACATCCCCTTTGTCCAACCTGATCTATTTTGTTTGTCTGTTCATTTGTCTCTACAGCCATCTCTCTCCCCCTCCCTGCCTGTCAAATTTCACTCTCCCTTTATACCTGGAAAGACTGAATTAGAGGGTTTTGAAAACCACTTTAAAAGACAGCCATCACCCATTGTTTTTCCAATGGCATATGGTGATAATAACAGTGCAGCAGCCCCAGACCTCCTGGCTTCAATTACTTTACAGGATCAGCTAATCCCAGTTAAAATTACCTATGTAACTGAAGAATAATTGTAAACCAGGGTCTCTCCTGGACTCTGGTTTTCTGAAAAATCGTTACTGAGGTGCTCCCTGTGCCAAGGCTGCAGAGGATCAGTGGATGAGTAACAGGTTCTGGGAGATGCTGTCCGACAAGATTGCTTTCTTTTTCTTCTCAAAGCAAACTCCAAACAGATGGCCACTTCTTTTCCTACAGCTCTGTGGAGAGGACAGGATTGAGGCAATGGAGGGAAAAAGAGAGGTTTCAGGAGATTATCCGGGTAGGGCTCAAAGAACCGAACTTCTCCCGGACTGTCCCAGCCTGACAGACCAGTACCAAGGAGGCTGATGGGGGCTTGCTGCGGGAGAGCTCTGCGGCAGCAAGGGCAGGTGCGGCTCCAAGGCAGGGCCCGGAGCCCAGCTGAGCACGAGGCTCCAGGCAGGGGGCATTATGTGTGCCAGGGGCATTACGTGTGCATTACCTGTGCCAGGGGGCATTACGTGTGCCAGGGGCATTACCTGTGCCAGGGGCATTATTTGTGCTATAGGGCATTATTTGTGCCAGTTGTCAACTTCATCGCTCTTTGCTGCTCTCAGTTGTGACAGGAACAGGGGGAGAAATTAACAGAAACTCACTTATGGAGACAGCACGTTCCTGTCCATGGCACGAAGGGGACTGGCCCTGGCACCCCCAGACATCTCTTCGCTGGCCGGGGCTCCCCGGGCTTTCTACCCGCTGCGCAGTCTCAGGACATCTCTTTGGTACCTCCACGGAGTAAATCTGCCTGTTACCATGACAAGACATGATTCTTCCTTAGATGGGTGATAAAATCCACCTGAACCACAGAGATGTGTTTTATTTTGATTGCTTTTATCCTTATGGCAACTTTCATGACAGTTTTCCTGCAAATTGCTCCTTTTAAATCTAAAATTCCCTGGATTTAACCCAGCTCTCGATGAGGTCACCTCCTCATTACCATTCCCACTGCCAGCTTTGCCCAGGTATTTGGCATCCTGCATTATTTCACCAGCTGCCTCTAACTAGCAAATGCATTTTCCCCGGCAGTTTTGTTGTAGGCCTTGATGAAGGATCAGACAGACACTGACGGCTCAAAGACTCAATAAACTTTATTAACTCCCTGACAGGCTGCCTAACACACTCCATGCAAGACTCCTCTCTAGCCCGAGGTTTCTGACTCTGCTTGGTGCATCCTGCAGGGCGCCCCGGTCCTAACATTGTTTGGCAAAACTTGTCAACAGCTGTAGATCAGATCTCCACAGAAAAATTGAGTCAGGTGTATTCCAAGAGATATCATCTGCTTGGGTACCGCCAAGAACAGCATGCGTTTCATCCTAAGCGTTGCACATAATTCTTCCAGCCTGCTGCGGCTGACACTCGTCACTCCCAAACAGCAAGCTGCTGTGGGGCTGTGCCACCTCTGTCAAGCAGATGCTATCAAAGCCGTTCTGGCTGCCCTTTGGCTTCCCAGCCCAGTGACTGAGAACATCTCCACATGCTTGAATGTGCCGTCATCTCTACGGATGGCTACGTCGTTATGCCAGAAAATCAGCTCTGCCAACCGGTCTCATAGTGCGGGCACAGCTGCAAAACTGAAGATTGCTCTTAAAAGCGGTGACGGGGCTGATGATTTGTCAGGGCAGGAGGGGACTGCCCATGTGATTTACCTAATTAAAACAAGATTATCTCTAAATAGCATAAGCACACTTAAAAGGTAAAAAAGCAACAATACAACTTTCAGCATCTAATTGCACTGTGGCTTAAATGAAGGTTTGTATTGTCTGCAGTTTGCTGAATACTTTTGCAAAGAAAGATAAAAATGGGAAAACAGTGGCATGATCAATGTTGCTATTTGGTCCTTCTCAAATTGTTTTTCTTCTGTAAGTGTAGCCCAGCACTTCTGTTACCATTATTACTCTCCCCTATTTTTCAGTCTGGTTTATGAAAGCTATTGATCCATCAGATGCTTGAAGATCCTGCTTCCCTGGCTGGGATGTCTCATCTGAGGCTATTATAGACTCTGCACGCTGCAGTGGTTTAGGATCAATACCATCATACGCGCGCTCACACACTAGCCAAAGTGTAAGTTAATTGATATGTTGGTTAGAAGATACTCAGGGATACTCGCGGTGCAACGAGTGTGTCTGAGGAAAAGGGGAGCGTCCGTCTGCTGGTTTGTATCGCATTGCAAAGAAGTGCAATTCTGACAGCCAGCATCCGGCTCTTAGCTGCTAGGCTTGCCTTAATGATATTTGATTTGCCTCTTACCAGCAGATAAATAATTGCATAAGGCCAGGAGCTTGCTCAGAGGAAGGATGAGGGGGAAGGCAGAGTAATTTTCTGATTTCCAGTTGCAAACTTGTGGTGTTCTTCTGGGAGGAGAGTGAAGCCATGTCCCCGCTGGGGACTTCAGCNGGGGGGGGGAAGGATTAAAAGGTATTCACAAGTTATCCGGTATGGATCTACCCAAGTTTGTTTTAAACACAAGTCTGGTGTGTTTTAGCTAATTCTGGTCTGTGCTTGTGGGTCTGAACAAGCTGCAGCCAGTGCAGCAGCTCAGGAGGGGGGCACAGTGCCTTCCAGCCATCTTTTCCTTCCGATTAGCATGGGGAAGGACTCAGGTTGCCCCCACGCGCAGGTACCGCACGAGCCCCCGCAGGGCTGCTGCTGGCACCCCAGGGACCCGGCTGTCCCCCAGCCCCAGCCACGTGCTCCCACCCACCTGGGAACACCCCTTGCCCCTGACGCCAGCCCCACACTGCCTGGGGCTTTTACCCTGCAGGGGCTGGCTCTCCTCCTGGTCGGGGCTCGGTCCCTCTCTTCATGCAGAAATTGCTTTGCACATGTGGAACAACTTATCAAGAGACGGCACAGGGCTCCTCTCCAGGTCTAGACCACTGTTGTGCCAGATGAACCGCTCTTCTCTCTTCCCCACTTGCCTTCAGGTGTTCAGGACTCTTTGACATTTTTACAGACATTTCCTGCGAACATCTCTGTATTTTAAGTTGAAAAAATAAATGACTTATGCAGTCTCCCTTCCTGCCATCTGCAGGCACATGCTCTTGTCCAGGACTTTGGAACAATCAAAGCAACATTTACCCAGAAAATACATCTCAGGTTTTCGTTTGGTCTGTCTGCACTGGGATGGGAGACCGCGAGGTGCTTTACCTCAGATGGAGATTGATAGCCTAATCTGAGTCTGTGTGAGTAGCAAAGTGGATGGCAATCTACATTCATGTTGGAATTAATATTAATTCCAAGCAGATGAGGCCAAGCAAGCCACACACCAGGGTTATTTGCACAGTAGATTGAAGGCTCAGTGACATGGAGACACTGTTGAGCTTTAATTCCCCTTGCTGCTGTGGAAGAAGACATTGTCACTGTCAGGTCAATGGAGGCAAGACAAATCTGTGGCATTGTCACACTTGCGGCATCCGGGAGAGCTGAGCAGCATCTTGGGAAGGACAGGGAGACGGGGACTGCATTGCCTGGAAGAGATATTAGGAGCTCAGACGGGAAGGTGCCTCCCCCAGGACTTAGGAAGCTGGTAGTGTTTCAGACATAAATGGTCTCTCATCTGCTGTGCCGTGCTGGGGCTCGGAGGAGCGTGGTATAAATAGAAGGTAGAGAGCTGGAATAATGTCGAGACCTCAGTAACTCCTTGCTGGCATGGAGGAGCTAATGTGTTTTTTGCCTGTGGACTGGCAATACTCTGTTCACTGTTGGGGATTTCTAATGGGGTCCCCCTCAGTTCTGCTCCCAGCCTTTCAAACCAACAGCATCCTTTTGTTTGCAGAAACAGGCAAGTTGCTCTGGAGAGAACACACTTCGGTAAGGATTTTTATCGTCCTATTGTGTGTGTTCAGGCAGCCTGTGGGAAAAGTTGAAGAGTTTATGGAATTATGTTTTGAAGAGGGTATGTGCCAAGTGGTGGCACCACGTGTAGTCTTTCTGCCCAGAGGAGAGAGGCGGAGGTCAAGGCAGGGACCTCCCTCTCATCCCTGCTCTAGAAGTCTTTTGAGATCTCGCTGGGCTTAGCGCGAGAGGAAAGGACAGACCAATCCTCACTGCCGATCAGCTTGGTAGGCACGTCACTGCTGCTACAGGCAAGCAGAGATATCAGCACACTCATTAGCAGAGAAGGGAAAACAGTTCAGGAAGGGAGCTGGAGCTCCCAGCTATATTTCCTTCAGCTTTAGGAGCTGATGGCACAGGGACCTCCACATGAGCAGTACGTTTTGATGCCAAATGTATTTCATTTTTCCTCCTCCACTCTCAGCCATGCTACACATATTTAAGGCTTGCAGGTAGGCCCGTACACCAAGCCCCTCTCCCCGCTCACTGTGCCTGGCTGCGCAGCACCCGCAGCAGCCGTGCCGTGCTGGCCGCGGACAGGCTGCTGGGACGTTCGGGTGGGCTTTGCGATGTTCTTTCAAACATCCGCAGTTTTGTGATGCTTAATAAGAATATTCAAAGCCAAACCAAAGGTCTAATGTATTTTTGGCTGCAGCAGAAATAATTATCCCCTGTTCAGCCCGGCTTCTGAAGTCAGTAGCTTGCAACAGCTGCCTGAGGAATTAGTTCCAAATGCGGAGAGCTGTACGGGGAGAGAATGGAGATTTTGCTCACCCAAACCATGATGCTATCCACCCGCTGGAGGAGCAGGAACAGCCTCTTCTGCATAGCAAGGGTGTCCTGGCGTGGGATTGGGCTGGCAGCAGCCCAGTTCAGAAGCATCTATTAGCAGGGCTTGAACTGATGTCAGGCAGGGGCTGGGCTAATTCCACTTTCTGAGACCTCACTGGGTTTCTGCCCAAAATCCCTACCTAAAATAATCTGAAATGAATCTCAGGTTTTATCTGCAAATATAGGAGCATTCTTGCAGAAAGTATAACTTGATTTTATTATTGAAAAAAAGGGGGAAAGTAGGAAAAAAAAAGCCTTCTAAGGAATGGATGGCCTTGCAAGACTGAAGTAATGCAGGCAGGTCACCACAGCAAGCCCCCAAAGGGTGATGCGGATACACGCGGGGGTAGCAGACCCCCACAGTGTGCGTGCGTCCTCCTGCCACCCACGCTGCCCTGCAGTGAGGCAACGTCCTCATCCCCACACCACTGCTTCTGGCTGGGCAGCCGGGCTCGGCTAGCCCAGGAGAACCTTATTTCACAAGGTGGCAATTAAAATTTTATGCTCTGAGTTTTCCCTGACTGATTTTAAAACATCTTTTCTGATGACTTCCTAGTAGCGAGTTGAGTAAATTAGAATCGGAGCGCAATCAACATCCTTAATTCAGATGCCAGCCCGGGATCCGCCAGGGAGGCTGCGTCTGAGCAAGCTCTGCCTCCCTAAGAAGGTCAAGGGCTGGGCGTCCTCGGAGGCTGTGCCCTTGGAGCATTGTCAGGGAGGAAAAGAAGCATCAGAAAGTAGGACACAGTCCCCCAAGTAGCACAAAAATCCCGCCCTGCTCAGCAAACTTTACTTCTCTCCCTCATGCGCATGTTTTCTGTCACATGTTAGGAGATGTGACTTTGATGATATATGAATAAAGGAGCAGCACTGACAGCTGTAACAAAATCTGCCCGCTCCCCTCCATGTGCCCCAGGGACCAGAACGGAGGAGCGATGCCCATCACGCGGCAGTGCAGCTGGGGCTGGTACAAGGTCACTCCTGCCGGTAGCTGGCCCCGGCAGTGCTTTGGCTTTGGAGCCGGTTTCTCGGTTCTGCTTGGTCCTGCACCCATCTCCTCCACCACGGCACACACTGAGGTGCTCACGGATCCCGGTGCTCACGTATCCCAGTGCTCCATGCACCCTGCAAACAGGGCCATGTCTTGCACGGGAAGGTCCAGACCAGGCCATCGCTCTACAGATGCTCCTCACAAACCCTGGGCACTGCAGTGAAGCACTTGCTAGAGCCCTGGTCCTGGGTTTTTGTACAATGGAGCAAATCAGCCCCTTCGTGCTCTGCCCCGCTGTGAGGTGGTGAAGTCCTCGGCTGGGGTTTGGAAGGCACTGCGGACCTGCAGAAGGGTTTGTCCATGGGCACGGGACCGGCAGAGGACACCGGCTGTGGTGTACGCTGTGTCTGCACCTGCACGCGGACGTGCCAGGTCTGCGCGGCTGGGGAGGCTGCGTCCCGGCACTTCCACAAACACAAGCAGTTGTGAAACTCCCTGGAGTGCGGCCCTGAGGTGAAACCTTTGGGCAGAGACAATCCCCTCATAGAGGAGAAGGGTGGGAGAGTTTTTCTTTCCAATTAAAAGCTCGGCAGCTCTGATACACTGCAGCTGCAGAGAAGCTGGGTTGTGCGTCCCATCCCTGGTGTGCACAGGCAGGGCTGGGATGGGCCCAGGCTTTAACAAATTGCAGAGCAAACGGCACACAGAGGTCAGGCCGGTGGCTCTCAGCAGCCTGCATGCCTCAAAACGAGTTCACGCGCATCGTCAGCAAAACTCTGCACGACGACCCACACCGCTGGGTGACAACAGGGACGGGCCCCCCGCAGTGGCTGTTGGCATTGCCCCGCAGGGCAGGCACCAACCGGAGCAGGGAGCAGGACCCTGGAGCCTCCCGAGGAGCAGCTCAGCCAGCCCGGGGCGATGGGCACTGGGCGCGTGGGTGGGACGGGCACCGTGGTCCAGCTCGTGCTCCGGCTGCCGCACTCCCCACTGCTGAATGAAAGCTGTTTTTGTTTCGCCTCCTGCCTGGGAGCCGGAGGTGTGTAAACAGGAAGAGGCACTCCCTGCGCACCCGGCGAGCGGGGAGAACGAGGTGTTGAAAAGATGGCAACTGGCTCTGCCAGGGCCTTCACCTTGCTGAGGACCGGGGGAGGTGGGGAGACCGGGGAGGGGAGGGAAGGTGGGAGGCTGCAGAAGAGGAGAAGTTTGGAACATTTTATCTTTTATTTCAGGAGGAGAAAATATTCTCTATCACTTCCTGGCATCAAGGGTTTCTCGCTTTCTTCCACCCTGAAAAAATAAAGCCAGGACCAGCAGCCTGATGAGAGACGGAGGGGCAGCGGCAGAGCCGGGGCAGGCAGGAGGACAGGCAGGATGTAGCATATGAAAAGCGCTCTATGCAGCTCAACTCTCCTGTGGGCAATAAGGGCTGTTGAAAAGCCCAGAAAGCCGCTTTATCATGGAGTGTTTATCGCTGAGGTCATTTCTGCCCTTCCCCTCTTCCAGCCTCCTCCTCCCTCCCTGCCTGGGGACCGGGCGCGGGGTTTCCGAGGACAGAGCCTGTGATGTCCCAGGTCCTTCCAGTGTCCCCTCAATGCCACCCGGGTGTCCTGTGGATGCCTGTCTGGGGGCAGCCACACCTGGGACACCGTTACATCAATGAACAGCGAGCAGTCGGTCCCAGCAGCGGGCACACAGTGGTCATGCAAAGCCCTTTTTCTCCCCGGGCCCCTCATCCATTCCGCCCCAGCAGTTACATCTGCTGGCAGGATGGGACACCTCCATCCTCCAAAGCCACCCCCGTCACGCTGCAGCAATGCAGGGGACCCAGGCTCCGCCGCTCCCCGGGGCCCGCAGCCCAGCACGCCGCCCCTTCTCGCCCACCCCCTGGTGCGCAGGAGCGGCCCGAGTCTGGGTGGCACCGGGGGGCAGCCAGCTTGTGGTGCCAGAGCTGAGATACACGCTGTAACCACCTGGTGGCACCAAAAAAAGTTGTCTGAGGAGGAACTAATTAATACCAGTTGCAGCCCTTGGCCTGGGAATTCCAGTGCAGTTTTAGTATCTCTGTGGCTCGCTGTGCGGTTGTGGAACACCAAGCCATGCTTTATAGCTGGAGGGTTAACGTCTGTGGGCTGGAGTCTCGCGCAGGGGATGGGTTTAGGCTCAGGCTGTGCAGCAGAAATAGAAGGTGAGGCAGTGCCCGGTGAGAGGGGCCGAGCTCAGCACCCGCACCGCTCCCTGCCGCGGTCCTGCCGATCCCGGCCACCCGTTCCCTCTGCGTCACCTCGGGAGCGCTTCCCCCGCGCTGCTGCGGGGAGGGCTGTCACTTACAGCGTCCAGAGCCGGACTCGCAGAGCCGAGTGCTCACTCTAGACTTCGTTCAGAGAAATCTAAGATCTGCCACAGCTTGCGCTAGTTTGTCCTCCCTCGTTGGGACAGGACCTGGGAACTGTGCAGGGGCAGGACCCGGCCCTGTCAGTGGGGACCTGGGGGTGGCAGTCTGGGGCTGCGCGTGGGAGCTGAGCACTCACAGCCCTGGTCTGCAGCACTGGGTCAGAGAGAAATCCCCGTCTGCCCCCGAGTGGGACCCTGGGCAGCGCAGGAGGGCTGAGGCGCACTGGCCACCCCGTCCCATCCCGGAGCATCCCCCAGGCTGCAGACAGATGGAGCCCGGGGGCTCCCATCAGCTCCTGGTGCTGACAGTCCCACACCCTCCTCTCCCAGTGGTGGCTCTGCCAGACCTTGGAAAAACACGCCAGGACACACCAGCAGATCTGGGGAGATGCTGATGGCACGGTGGAGATTTAACCCCGCCTTGTGCGGTCGGTCCTGTCTGCCATCGACAAGGCAGACAGATGCTGGATGGAATTTTTCTCCAGGTCAGTAGGAGGTAGATGCTTTCCTGCTCCAGCACCAGCCCTCGGCCCAGAGGAGGCAGCAGAGGTGAGTTGATGCTGAAGCAAAATGCCTTCCACCTGCTCCTGGAGCCGCTCCTGCCACAGCAGCCCCCTCCCCAGCTGCCCTGCTCCGTGGCACCTTCCCCACTGCTCTGACGCCTTCAGCAGACAGTGCTGGGAGCCATTTAAAAGGAAAACAAACAGCAAAGCCAGCCCAGCCCCAGCCAGGGAGAGAAAGACCTTCGCTTCACCCAGTGCATTTTTTCACCAAGGCCATTTTTCCCCGAAAGAAGCAGCCGTGCTCCATTTGGGAGGACAGTTTTCCTCGCGAGAAGTCAGCCTGTTCTGAGTGCTGTTTGCACGCGCGTCTGGCAGGTGCCTAGGGGTGCAGCACCCGTGGGGCACAGCGGGCTCTGCACCAGCTCCTGGGGAACACCCACGGCCAAGGACACGCGTGGGTGTGCGAGGGCGGCGAGGTGTGGGACTGCCCCACGTCATGCACCGGGGCAGCACTGAGGGCTGCTGTCCTCGCTGCCCCGNGGGGGAAAAACCCGCAGCTATGTCCCCAGCCAGGAGGGAGGCTTCAGGGCTGCGGGGCCCCACGGGTTGGACCTCTGGGACAAGAAGTCCCTGCGGTGGCTGTGCTGGCCGTTTGTTGATAGCAGCTGGCTCTTGTGCAGCCTCGAAGCAACCCTTAAACTGTCCAAACAAACCCTGATCTCACAGCTTTCCTGGCCAGCATATAAACTATGGCTGGCTCTGCTTTATCGCAGGGTGGAGCACCACACAGCTGTGGTGCTCCCTCTGCTCCAGGGAAGACCCTGCACTGAGCACTGGGAGCAGCAGTGGCCTGGCATGGTTGGTGGGGAGAGGGCTCAGGCTGCCCCGTGTCACAGCATCACTCGTCTGTCCGTCACTGAAAAAGCCCCTCTGCATCCTCCGGGGAGTGGCATGGACGAGCACCTGGGCAGGGTGAGGGTGGGACGGTGTCTGATGGAGCTGAGCAGAGAGGACAGCGTCCAACCCTGTGAGCAGGGCACCACCTCTTAGTACGGGCTGAGAAGCTGCACGTGAGATGGACCCTGGTCCATACCTATGAGCATCACCAAATACCCCCAGCCCTCATCCCCTCCACTGTTGTGTCCCCACCCTGTAAGTGCTCTCTACTTTCCAAGCAGCCTTGCTTCCCTCCTTGCTGCACAAGCTTGCGCTGCGTGACGACCCCTGCAGCCTGCAGGACCAGCACCTCTCCAGCTTTACACCGGCAGCCAGCTTCCCTCCGGAGCCGTGAGGTTACCATGGGCAGTGGAGGCTGCAGGGACGGACCAGCTCAGCAGGACTTGCTGTGAACTGCACCACAGCCATCCCAGCCCTGTTACCAGTCTGCAGAGGCCTCCCGCATCCTTCATTTCTCCATGATATTGCTAAGCAGGAAGTAAATTGAAGGCAGGACATCCGATGAAAGAGAGTTTAATTGCTTCAGGTTTCATTCAAAAAGCATAGCTTAAATAAAGTTTAGGGGTGGAAGGTAGCAGCTCTTGATAGCTTGACAGATTTATGTACCTCAGCTGCTCCTGATCAGCCCTGGTCACCTCCAGCTCCCCATCGCGTGTTTTCCACCCTTCCAGTGTCATCCTGCGTGTTGAAATGTTTGGGTGTCTCCGGAGGACTGAGCCTTGGCCCCCATTAATCCCCCCTCACTAACCCGACAACAGGGAGGAAATTGGCTTCAATTAAATGTGTAAGGTTTCATTTCCCTTTGAAGTGCAGAGCAGCACAAGAGGCTGCTCTGGGAGGTCTGGAGAATAACCAGATAAAACTGGGCCCAGAACCTTAGAGGTGGGCACTTGCAAACCAGAGATGGGGCTTGTTGTCAGGACCAGACCCGAGCCCTCCAGGCAGCCCGGTTCCTGCTCTGGCTCCCTTCGGGAGCGCCCACGTTCCCACAGCTGTGCCTGAGCAAGCAGGCACCTCAGGACAAAGCAGCAGGGAGGGGAGGGATGCAAAGATGACAGAAGGAGCAACGTGTTGGGGCCAGCGCAGCCAGGGCAGGGCCTGTGTGACGGTCCTGTGCAGAAAGCTCCATTCACAGCAGCATAAGCCTGAGCTTCCCCAGTCCATTTCAGCCACTGAACAAGGGAAGGAGAAGCATCCTCTGCTTGGGGACATGCTGGGTTGGGCTGGCTCCTTTCACACATGTAGAGATGGCACAGGATTAGGGTTAGGGTCTGGGCACAGGCATCTCTGGAGCATGGGACTGGTGCTCCCAGGTCCCTCTGCCTCGGATGAAGTCTCCCAGCCTGCACAGCACCCTTGCAGGCAAGTGGGCACACACAGCCCTGCTCTGCTGCCCCTGTCCTGGGGACCGGGCACTCCCAAGTCAGGGAAGGCTTCACCCAGCCAGGAGACACCCACTGTGCGCTCAGTGAAATGAGGTCTCAAAGCACCCAGCCACATCTTCTGCATCTTCTGGCACATTGTGGGAATAACAGATCACCAGCTACTGCCTGTCATCCATCCTGCTTATTTCCTGCGCAGGACCTGATTTATGCCTGCATCTCTTTTCTTCATGCCATCAGTGCATGCTGATAGATGGCCCCTCTCTCTGCTCTTGCTGTCCCCTTGTGCTACATCAAACCATTAATTCTTTGCCAATGTAAACCTGTCTCGCTTTCAAGACTTTAATTTTGCAAAAGCATAAACACCTTATAATCTGTCTGTCTTCATCTAGCTGGCTCTGGAGCTCTCGCTCCCCTTCCCTTGGCCTTAGGTTATCTGGGGTGACAACAGGGCTGCGGGTGAGGACACGGCAGGAAACGGCCTCCCAGCTCAGCTGCCCCAGCCAGCTGGGCAGGAAGAGATGCTCACCGTCCTCCGAGCTCCTCTGAAGCAGCCAGCAGCCGGGGCACACTCCTGGAGAGATGGGGAGGGTTCAGCAAGGCCCAACGAGCTGTTAAGCCCAGGGGTCCAGTGGTCAGCAGGCCAGCTAGGGGGCTGAGCCCAGCTGGGGTCTCTGAATAGTGCCCAGGCCTTCTGTGCAGGGAGAGTTTTCATCCTGAATGAGCAGGCTGTCGTTTCGTGGGTTTTCAGTCCTGGTGAGAGACTGAAAACGGAGCTTTGGGATGACCTGGGAACCAGACACGTGCTCACTGCCCCAGCCTGCTCCCAGCCTGGCTCCTGGTCATGGTGCCAAGCTCACGAACAGATCTGGGGATAGCAGCTGGGGCATCTCCGGCAGGACTTGTGCTCACCTCTTGGAGTTGCTCCAGGTTAAATGAGAGTGCCCCAAGGTTCCCAGCAGTGGCAGCTCTCCTACAGCCAGAAGGAAAGAGCAAACTGCAGTGCAGTTAGGAAAAGAAGCTTTGCAAGTCCTGGGGCCATGCTAAGAGACACGCGTGTCACTTCCCTTTTGTACGCTGTAGAATGGGTTAGTTTGGAAGGAGGGACATAATGCACAAGGAGCGCCTGGCGAGGCTGCGCAGAGCCTCCAGCACGGGCGGCAGAGCCAGACCAGGGACAGAGGACAAGCAGGGTCCTTCCTGAGGACCGACCGGTGCTCTGCAGCAAGCGGCGGCCCAAAGCAGGTCTCCAGCAATGTTCAGACCTGTCAAGCCTGCAGTGACAGCCGGAGCCAGGGGGAGGGCGGCCAGAGCAGAGCTGATAAACCAGCCTCTAACGGGGAGGTGTGAACGCATCGGTCTCAGCCCACAGCACCGACCCGTGGCACCCCCGAGGGCTCGGGAGATATGCCAGCCCAGAGGTGGGTTATTTCAGACGTGTGCTAACCTTGCCTGGCATACCGGCCAGGTCCACTGCTGACCAGCTCCAGCACCACCCAGCCATCGCGAAGTCCCCAGTGAGTCCCTGCAGCACTTTGTCCTTCCTCCCCTAACTTTCCTCTTTCCCCTTTCTGATCCTTATTTGAATCATTTGTCCTGATCTTTGGCAATTCCTACAGCATATAAAAATATGTGCCATTTTTCCCTTTGGGGAACGACATGAATTCGGTTTCATGGCTGTAATCCATTTAGTGCCAGGTTATTAAAATGAAGATATCTTTCAGCACTACAGACCTGTTAATCAGGGGAATGGCTTCAGAGGGCTTTTGTGGGCTCTGTTAATTTGTGCTGCATTGAGCCACATAGAGCTGAGAGGAGCATTAGGGACGGGAGTGAAGGGAATAAATCAATAAAGTGGATTGAAGAGTGCTCGGCTGGCTTGCTATTCTGCGGCTGCTGTGTTCTGACTTAAACGCTTTACATCCATCACAGCCTGCAGATGTAACTCTGGCTCGCAGGCAACAGGTTTTGTCCTCAGCGGTGCAGTGCAGGTTTGCCGGCACGTCCAGCTGCCCAAACTCCTCAGCATCACCCACCCAGCCTGGCGAGGTCTTCTGCAGGGGCTTTGCTCAGCAAGGTGGGCAGAAAGTGCGGTTTGAAACCATGGCTGCAGGGCATGGGGAGCAGACTGAGGCACCTTTCCCTTCAAGGTTGCCGCCTATTTGATGTGTAAACCAAAATGTTGCTGCTGAAGGCTGTCAGGTATACTGTACCAAGCTTCTTATCCCATCCAGGTCCTTACGCTGCATTTGCGGTACCTGAGCACTTGCCGTGGTGCCGCAGGTCCCCGCAGTCGGATGTCCCCCACACGCACTCTGCTGTCTCAGCTGGACCTCGGGAAGGTGCTGCCCAGCGCGGAGGCTCCTCGGTGCTGGCGCTCCTGCCTGGACACAGCTTTTTGCTCTATCTTGGCAGACACCACAGAAACCGGGCTATCAGCGAGCACAGCACTTGGTAACAGTCTGCGAATGGACACGGAAACCAGTGCTTCTGCCCAGTTCATCCAAACTGGGCACCTGTGCCAGAGTTTGGCCTCCTTCACAGCCACTCGTAGGGTATCTCTGTAACAAGCAGCTCCTGGCCTCCAGATTAGAGCCCAGAGATGGGAGATGAGGTCTGTGAAATTTCTGCTGCTTCTGCTCAGCCATGGTGAGTGTAAGCAGAGAACTTGGGTCCTCTCATCTTTCTGTTTGGCATTTGGAAAATAAAAAGCTTGAGCACACTCTGAGAGAACCTCTTTGCTGCAAAGAACAAGAAGACAAACTCTCACCTTTTCCCTGGGGTGCCCCAGCACTGCGTCGGGGCTGCCCACAGAGGGCCAGGCTCCCGCAGCCAGGCTGCTTTCTGGGCAAGCATCCCACGGTGAGGTGCAGCTGGAGGTGAGAGCCGGTCAGTGCCACGCAAGGTGCGAAGCTGAAAAATTAACTGGGAAGAAAAGTCCCTGCTCCCACCTTCCCACTTCCATCTGGGTGGCACCTCCCGGCAAGCATCTTTGATGCAAGCACAAGAAGGGAGCAGTAATTCAAAGTAATCAATAATTAGCACTGCCCCCCTTCCAATCCTATGCCAGTAGGTTGACTTTTAGAAATTCATGACTTCTACTAATTGGGACTTTCCTTTTATAATAATGGCATTCTGGCAAACAAAAATGCATAATGCTACCTCTTCATTGCCTGTCTATCTGTGCTTCCAGGGGGAGAATCTCCAGAGCTCTGGTAAATAGGATGGGATCACGCAAAGCCCTCTTTGCAGAAGGACAGGTAGTGTTCTGCCTTTTGGCATTTCTGATCATTTGTAGCTAATTTGGGGCACTTGTCACTCTCCATCCTCCTTTTGGCTAAGAGGGAGCTCTTGTTTTTGAAGGAAATACTGCATTTTCATTGGGTTTAATTCTTTAGGCAAAGAAATCATTCATGTCTTCTGATGTTGAAACCTGGAAGCCTTATCGTCTTGCTGTTAAAATGATCTTTTTTGCTGAAATATTACAGAGCAGCAGCTTTTAAGTCTTCAGTATGGTCAGACAATGGAAAGATGGCATCAGCTCCGTGCCTGTGGGTAGCTGTAAGGGAATTTTAGGGAGTTAGATGCTGGAAGTTAAGCACCAAAGAGATGGATTAGGATTGTTATCAAGTCAATGGTGCTGCTTAGAATAAAGCTTCATATAGAGTTATGACCTGCCTTGGGTTTTCCCACACAATTGTGAGGTGGAGAGCGAAGGCACCGGGTGCAGGAAACCCGTCTGGGTGTTGAGACCCTGCAGCGAGCACAGGTGGCAGGGAGAAGAAACCCAGCTGGCTTTGGGCATCTAGAGATCTAGCCCCTAAAACTGCATGCTCCATCGACACTTGCTGGAGTTTGCCAGTCTCAAAGTTTCGCAACAGTAATCTGTAATTAACAATCTCATTTCCCTAAAATTTACTCATTGGCACTTGCTCACACTGAGAATAACAGCAAAACACATTTGCGGTGCCCAGACTGAGCTGTCTGAGCTGCAGTGCTCCAAAATCGTATTATGAGACTTTTCCCAGCGCAACAAATCTCTCAGCTTTCAGGCTCCAAAATCTCCAGGTTATCTTTATCTACTTAACCTCAAACTTTGAAGCAAAAATAGCCCAGCTGGAGGACACGGCCGAGATATTTCAGGCTGGAAGTAAGCCTGCCGAGGCTGTTGGGAAGGTGTGCCAGCCGGGCTCACGTGGGGACGTCAGCTCCTGCTGCTGCCAGGAGGCAGCGGGGCCGCTCTCACCAGCAGCGAGGTGATAGAGGAGCTCACAAACCTCCCTGTCTCATGGCAGCTCGGTGAGGATGGAGCTATTGAGCAGCTAGAATACATGGATAGCTCAGGGCTGAACCAGCTGCTCCAGAGCCTTTTACCAGCCGTGGTTTTGCAAGTGTTCACCTTTTGGACACAAATGGTATCACTGGTGACTGCAGTGGTTAGCGGGACAGGACGACCCCAGCTGTCTACAGGACCAAGCCAGGCTGCAGGCGTACCCCAAAAAGCCCCTGCGGGAGGGAGGATGGGGAGGTGCTGGTCTGGGACCGGGGCTGTGGGTCAGCTCCTCCCGGGGGTCCGGCTTTGTTCTCCATTTGTCTGAGGAGGCGATGGGCAAACCTATGAAATCTGATTTGGGGTTTTAAGCGGTGAAGAAAGCTTGTGGCGCCTTTGGAAAAGACATCAATAGCTGGCATGCCTGCAGCCTGCCCTCCGCCTCCCTTCCCCCCGGCCGCAAGAGAGAGAGCGCACGCACGAAGCTCTGGAGCTGAGGTTGTGGAAAATGCTCTTTGTCAGAGGAGGAGAAGAGATTTTCATGCATTCTGTATACATTCCTTCTGGGCTGGCTCCTGCTTTGTATTTAAAAATCTCCTGGTAACTCTCGTTTTGTGCACTCTGTCTGCCTCTCAGCTTTTTTTTTTTTTTTCCTTTTTCTTTTATTTCCTCTAGGTTGGTTTATCTCATCTGGTCTCGGTCCCCCTCCATGCCCACCCCTCGCAGCCGCTCCTCACGCTCCCTGTCGCACCAGGGCTGTCACCAGCCGTTCCGGGGGCAGCAGCACGCCGCGGCTCTCGGGCGCAGCGCTCCACCCTGCTCACCTGAGGAAAGGAGATCTCTGCCCGCGAGCGACCACGCACACTCCGGAGCGATGGAAGGTGGGAAACCCGCCTGCTTGGGCTCCCTGGGGGAGGATGTGACATGGGTGCCCCCAGCAGCACCCAGAGCAGCCTGCTGGGGCTGGGCGGCCATGCAGCAGGAACCTGGCCCATAGTCCCAGCTGTGGCCATGGAGGAGAGACTGCGTGGTACCCAGGGCGCAAGCGATGCGGTTAATGCCACGTGGCAGGTCAGCGATTGAAGAACAAGCAGAACATGGCAGTCCTTAAGCACAAGGCTGAAGTGCCTCCTCTGCAGCGATAAATCTTCTGTCCCAGCTGCAGGACCCTGCGGGCTACTCCTGGTGACTTTGCTGACGTGCAGGCAGTCAGGAATACATGCAGTGTGTTTCCTTCCCTTTCTGAACTCAATTTGACAAATATTTTGACGTTAAGAGCCATCATGGGATTAAAAAAATCAACATGCTCCATTCCAGCCAGGTTACCAAAACTTTTCTTTCTTCCAAAGGAAACTTAACTGGAGGTACTTCTTTCTGTGGAAAGGCCTGTTTTCAGTAAAGCAGTGTTGGCAAGGTGATATAAAACCTTATCGACCAACTCTGTTTGGGAATCATTGGAGACACACTTGGGAGTCATTGGAGACACACCGCAGCTGGGGGCTGTCAGGGCGCTTGGTGAGGTGTCTGAGCTCCTGCAGCCGCTGGGGTCCATCGTCCTGCCGACTCCAGGTGCGCTTTGCTTTTCCCTGTCCCCTCCTTCCCAGCACCATCCTGGTCCTGGGTTTACTGGCAGGATTCAGAGCTGTGTGATGCCCTGACCACCACAGAGGTGCCTTGGTAACCTTTCCAATGCATCTTCTGCATTGTTTCCCACACCACTGCAGAAGGCTTTCCGTCCGGGCTCTCTCTGAGCAAGCTGGCAGCACGGCGCGTGCCTCCTAAGAGGTCCCTCTGTGCCTCACGGAGGAATGCACCGCTTCCCAGGCTGGGCTGAAGGAGAAAAGCCTGGGCTTCCCTTCACCTCATAGGATTTTGTACATTTGTCTTGTGGCCCTCGCCTCAGCTTCATCCTTCCAAACTCTGCTGCCTTATTTTTTTTAGCAAATTCTTTTCACATATATGATAAATGCCAGCCAAGACTTGGCCATTCTCTTCATGCCATTCACCAGACCGTAACACCAGGCTAGAGCTGCAAAATCCTCTCTGGGTGGCAACCTAAAATTAGCCGTGATGTATGAGGGTCTCCAAAGAGAGATACTGAAAGATAAGTTGCTCGAGGGGCTTAAAAAATGAACTGGGAGGATTCAGGGTAAAGAACAAGCCAGCGTCTGCCAGAAGGGAAGCAAAACCACGCTGGTTTTAAGAAAGCCCTCTTCATTCAGCCACTTGCTTCAGCAACATTAGTCTTAATGTCTGCACAGCTCTGAAAAGAAATTGAGATCAATTTGTGCCTCTTTTATGACTGCACATAGTGCACTTAATTTGTAGGTCCTATGCAAATAGCAACCACTGTTTATTTGTTTTTAAATTCTTATCAACTGTGATATATTGTTTGTTTTTAAACAAAGAAAGGCTAGCATTTGAGTGATATTTCTCACTAATTAGAACTTATTTTGTGGGACAGAGCAGAAAGGGCAGGTTGCCTTTTAGCTGAGACCATACGTAAGAGTGCTCTCATTTTAATAAAGCTGAATGCCGCTCACTGCCAGCTCCTAATCTCAAAAAGCAAAGTAAATATTTCAGCATTTAACAGCCACTTTTCCATGCTTCAAAGCTTTGGGGGGAGAATACATTTTCATAATTGTACTTCATAACAAAGAATCCGAATATATCTGGGGGAAAGGCAGAGAAGTCGGCTCCAGCACAGGCATGGGGCTGATGTGGCCCCGCGCTGTGTGGGGGCTGAAGGAGCGTGCCGGCAGCTGGCTGTTCCTGCGTCCCCAGGCACAAGGACAACCCCCAACCTCCTTGTCTGGCACAGCAGGCACCTGGACAGGGCTCCAGCCTGGTGAGGTGGCCCGGTGGCTCCCCAGACACTCCTGAAGCAGGACCGTTCGCTGATCTGCAGACAGAAAGGGCAACCCCTCTCCTCCTCGCTGTGTCACGTGTCGGGGGGCTTGCCCCGAAGCCTGGTTGCTCCTGCTGTCCTGGGGCACAGCGAGAGCCAGGAGACCAGCCCCACCAGGAGCCTTCTGGAGGCTGAGGTGCGCCCTTGGCATGCAGGTGTCACCTCAGCTGCCTCTCCCAGAGAACTGGGACTGTGTGACCATCTTTAGATCTCAAACCTTTTTTTTTTTTTACTGCAGAAAACTTCATTCTAAAGAGAATTCTTCCAGTTGCCGTAGCTGGGCCCAGTTCTATTGACTTGTAGGCCTTTTGTGAAGCTCATTAGCTTTCTGCGGTCTTTGCCTTAAACTTGGAGGCCAAGGGAATAGGCCTATTAAATAAGATGGCATAATCTCAGCACAGAAATTTTGCGGTAGATGCCAATTAACAAATTTGATGATGCTTTTAGCTTTTTTGTGTGGCCCAGAGACAGTGGGACAGGCATACACTGTAGAGGTTTGTGTGCATTTAGAAAGGGTAGGTTAATAGCTAGAATAGCTGCTTCGATATTGGAAAGATTTTGAAGACCCCGTGAAGCTGTGAATGCAGAGGAGTGTGGGTATGATGGAGGACATCCTGCAGAGAAAAAGGGAGCGCTGGCCTGCAGGACATCCAGGGACAGGGAAGAGCGAAGCAGATTGGCTGTCTGATGGCCTCTGTTGGAAATTATCATAAAATCTTTAAAGCAAATAAAGTTCCCTTAAATTGGAAAGGTATTATTTGAATGCTTTCTGAAAGAAGAGGCTTGAACAGCATGATCTATTCTGTCTCCGAAATGTCACGAAGCATTTATACAGCTGCTCAGCTGGCATTAAAATCTAGGTCTTCTGCAGGAACATGGCAAACAGCTCCAGGTCTCTGGGATGAGTCCAAGAGCTCGGGCAAGGCGCGGCCAGGCCCAGCGGCCGGCAGCTGCTGCAGGAGCAGCGGGACGCTGCTGTCACTGCGGGCAGCAGGTGGCCACACGGCCGCTGGCAAGGGCCACAGGCAGCCCCGCAGCCACCCACCAGAGTTTAGCAAAGAGCCCAGGCTGGAAAGCAGTTTCCCTACGTGGTGCCAAGGACTGCTGCCTGCGCTGCAGCACCCAAGGGCTGTGGGTCCAGGAAAGGCTGGGGAAAAGAGCCAGGAGAGGGAGGTGGCAGCAGGCTCAGAGATACCCCTGAGATATCCTCAGCTGTCACAGCAGCAGTGCAGGAGAGGCGTTCCCCAACGAGCACACAGCCTCTCCTGAGGGTGGAGGTCAGGACAACGTCAGCAAGGTATTGCCACAAGTGCAGACACTTTGCCAGCTGCTTATCTCCTCTCTCCACTGGTCTCCATGCAGCCTGCCACCTCCCTCCTGTCTCACTGCCCTCTCCTCTCCCTGTGTCATTTCCTGACATGCTGAACCACGCTGCGAGACACTCACAGCCCACCTCTCCCTTCTGCTGGGCTCCTCAGATGCCCAGAGGCAGAGGGAGGCACCACTGCCATCCCAATAACAGCCGAGAGGAGGTGCCTGGAGCTGCGGGGGTGTTGGGGCAAGGGTGATGGGACACGTTCATGTCTTCCGTCCCCTCAGGAGCTGCTCTGAGCACTCAATAACACCCCACTGTTTGCTGCCAGCACAAGAGTTTTCCTTCAGCCCAAGTGGTACGGGCCTGTGGCTTTTGGTGAACATTTCTTCTTTGATCCTTTCTCATGGCTGTGGTTCCCTGTTTACACAGACGACCACAGACCTTTGTATTTGCATTCATTAACTCTTCTGAAGCATTTTTTGATCACCATGATAAGGCTCACAGTGTCTAAGCAGGGACCGAGCCCACATCTCAGCATTTCCTACCTTGCCCCAACAGATCCCTCTGAGATTCTCACAAGTGATGCGGGTTTGTTGATCGTGGCAGCCATCCCAGACAAACCCATGGGAGCATGGATGTCTCCTCCCCAGGCAAGCACGCCTTTTGTTCCCCAGAAGGCCAACGCATGGGGAGACCCACCTTGTGAAGGCTGGCCGTGGGCGAGGACCCTGCAGGTAGCGCTCCCAGGGAGGACACGCCTCAGTGACAGAGCTTCTCCTTTTCGTGCGTTAGGGATTTTTTTTTTGTTTGGTCGCTTTTATCCTCCTTGCCTTTCTGGCAGGCTTTTGAACATACATAATGACTTGGAAGGTACAGTAAAGGTTCTGGCATCCGCAGAGTGCGGCGGGAGCGGAGCCAAGACACTGGCCCGCACAGTGGTTTCATCCCATTTGCAAACTATAAGGCTGCCTTTGAGCAGAGGGGGGCAGTGCGAAAGAACATGTGCTAAACATCATGTTGGGAAGCTTAGCGCATTAAGGGGAACAGCGTGCTGGCTACGGACAAATGGAAACGGTTTGCGATTTGTTATAGGAAAAGGGGAGGCAAGGAACAGTCTCTTTTGATTTAGGGTGCTAGACGCAGGGCAGGTATGATGGTCTTCTCTAGGTATTTTAGCCAAGCAGCTGTCAGAGTGGCATAAATCAGAGTTTTACCCAAGTCTATCAACCATTTGAGAAGAACTCCTTGGTATTTGAGAGTTCACACAAAGAGGTGTACAGACACAAGGTAACGAGACGGAAAGAGAGTCTTTGGCAAAATAAAAACCCAGACACCAACCCGCAACATGTGCTTCAAGCTTGGGCTCTGAGAAGCCTCTCTAAGCCACCTGGGATGGCACGGAGCTGAGCTGCTCCTGCTCAGCCCTGTTATGTCCTTAACAACGTCACATGCAAGTGTGACTGCTGCCTCTGACAGCTCCCTAGTAAATGAGAGGCCAGCTTGTTCGGCGTTAGTTCGCCCACAGTGTTTGCGTAGTTCCCTTCTTGCCACAGCAGGAGCCACAGCATTCGATGCCCCATGGCAGCCCTCGGTTGGCCAGGCTGCTCTCAAAACCAAAATACCTGCAGGAGTGAAAGACCTAATCCATCATCATGCTGCTTGGGATGGTGGCATGGACGGAAGAGCAAACTTCAGAGCTGGCGTTGTGGGCGCTGACTGATGGGATCGGTCGGGTCAGGTTCCCTGGGATTTGGGAGGAAGGTTCAACGCTGCGGTCAAAAGCTGAAATCTCTCCTTCAAAGGAATTCCTGTCTGTCCCTGACTTTCTCCAGCCCGAACCTGCAGGAGACTGTTTGGTCAATGCTGGGACAGTGGGCAGGGGTCTGACAACAGCTGCAGCCAGACGAGAAGCCCCAAGGTCCTGCAGAAACAGAATTGCTTTTCCAGGCCTTTCCAGACTCTGAGCATCCACAAAACGGAGTGCACTGGTATCAGTTTTGGGAAAGAAAAGGGTTCCAAGAAGAAGCAAGCCGAGAGTCTTCCAACAAGCCAACTTTCCTTGACACCCAGCTAGCCCCTCTTCTTGTCCCGCTGTGACCCTGTTCCCGCTCACAGCTGCACCCGGCAGCTTTCCCGGGGTCCCCTCCGTGCCGCGCCAGCCCCAGCGCAGCAGGCACAGCGGCACAGCACGCTCCTGCCCCGCTCCGCCCCGCTCTGCCCCGCCGTGGATCGAAGCATCAGTGGCAGCCAAGTGGCCGTGGGGCTTCCCCAGCCGCCCACCTGCATGCGCCCAGGAGCTGCAGGTCTCAGACTGATGCTGCATCGCTGGGGGCGGCCAGATGCGTTTCCTGGAGCCACGTGAACAGAAGGCGGTAACAACTACCTGTGAAACAAAGGCTGTTGCTGCCGGTATTTTTGTGTGGTGCCAGTGCAACAGCTCACCAACCCGTTTTGTTGCTTTGCAGCACTACAGATATAAATGTTTAATAAGCAATACTACAACACTGGCTGGGTGGTGACATACATCAAACCGCGAGGCATACACCAGACTGCTCCTGAGTGGGGAAAAGCCTCTTCCCCCTGCATCACTTCCAGCTTTAATGGATATATCAAATAAGTCACACCCGACAAGTATAAAAATGGCATTTCCCCTCTGTGATCTCACTGGGAGGCCAGAGCCGTGGTTCTGACATCACAGCCCATGAACGCGATTCTGCATCGCACAGGGGACCTGGCGCTGCTTCAGCCCGGCAGCACCACGCACGCTGGGCTGCATGGCAGGAGCCCCCGGCCAGCACGGTGACAGGGACACCACTGAAGGTGCCATCCAGCCCCGCTACAGCCCCTTCCCGCCAGCAGCTCGAATGCTCTGCTCCACCAATTCCCCCCCCCCCCCCCTTTTTTTTTCCATTTGTTTGTTCATTCTTTCTTTATTCTCTGCAATTGTCCTTAATGGAAACAGCATCTCAGCAGAAGTCACCCTGCAGGAAAGCTATAGCACAGAGGGATTTTTGTAGATGGCTTTAATAAAAACATTGAAGGTCTGTTGTTGTTATAGTGCTGTGTGATCCATTAAGTCTATTAAATACAACACAGGGAAACTGTGAAAAAAGCCAGAGGAGGCCATGATGTCACAAAAAACAAATGAGCCACGGCTGCTTTCCTGGTCTTCTTCAGTCGGGTGGTGCCACAGCTCTGCCCCGCGCTTCGCCGCCCATGCCAAAGGAGCATCGGACCTGCATTTGCCTGCCCTTCCTTCGCCACGTGCGCAGGTGTGTGCACATTCGTGCTCCCATAAATGCGGAGTCTTCAGATATTAAATCCAGAGGATATTAAAGCCGAGGGCCCCAGGAGATCTGCTCTTCCCTCTACAACACACGTGTGCTGGGTAATTGCTAGCTTGTGTGCGGGCGTGCACAGGTGTCTTCGGGTATCCGCACACTGCCGGATTTGGGTGGCCCGCAGCAGGAGCAGGGACCGGGTTCACTCTCTCCTCCTCATAAAACACTCATCGGCTGCAGATGGGGATGGACCTGGCCATACGTGCTCCTCCTCCACCTGCCAAGGCTCAACTCTGACTCCTCAGCCAGGCTGAAACCCAGCCGTAACACGAGGACAGACTTCCCGTGCCGCTCAGCACATGCAGTGCAGCACGGTGCTCCCAGCCCCGGCCAGGTGCAGTTTCTCAAGGAAGAGAGCAAGAAATAACTCATGGAGAGCGTGACTGTATCCCACGTGTGTCCTCCCATGTTCTGCCAGGCTGGGGTTTACACTTCTGGAGTTGCTTAATGACCTCTGTTGGTCCTGCCTTCAAAGAAGTCATCTAATCCCTTCTAGAAACCTTTTAATACCTTTGGCTACTTCACTATTTTGTGGCAATGCATTACTATGCAACTGGCCAGTCCTTTCTCACCACCAGGCCTTCTGGCCATCTACGGTCCGTGACAAGTTAAAATGTGTACATGGACTTTAAATAAACCCCCCAAACTGTTATCTCTGTTCCAATCTCTAGCTATTATAATTATAAGTAGCAGCTGTGGCACTCAGGAGGCTATAGACAATACTTGGGAACAAAGACAGCAGCGGAGAAGAAGGTCTCTGTACACAGACTCCAGCACAGAAACAATTTGTAATTCTTCCGCTGTTATTGTCCCGGTACACAAGGGAAGCATCACTTTCGCGGGGATTTGTGCTGCAATGTATTCAGAAATGTCAGTTCTGGCTTTTCAAGTAAATAGAAGTAAAAGTACATCTTTCAAAACAATAGCTGTTCAAAACCTGCAATGCAAGTTTGGAAGCCTACTGATCAGATTATGATTTTAAATACCCGAACACAAGGAATTAGACAAAGGGACCCTCCTTGTGTTTATCGGTTGTGCCTTTTATGCTTGTTTTTCTCCTTAGGAGGGCTTTTTCAGTAGTCACGCTTTCCTTGGTACAGCGGCAGGCCGTGAGACACGCGGGAAGTGCAGCACGACTTGCTGTTAGCATGAGACACTCTGAGAACCTAAACTTACTCACTTCCTGACTTCTTAGGGCTTCGGCTCTTAATCATAGCATTAAATGGGTGGCAGTGTTTTTATTTGAACATGGCACAGAAAGCTTTCCTGGCTCTCCAGGCCTGGCTGCACGATAGCTCAGACAGATACATCACTCACAGACTGAGTGCCTCAAGGAACTGTTGGCCAGTCTGGTTTTGCTCGGTAAAGCGGAAGGCTGGAGTGTCGGATTTTGAGCTTTTTGAGCTGGACGCTGTGCTGAGCAGAGCGTGGGGACACAGGGACAGCTCCGTGCCACTCAACCTAGTGCCACAGGGCGCTCGTGTCCGAGAGCAGAGGCAGAAAGCAGGGAAGGAACATAAAACCCATGTTTTTGTCTCTTTTCTGAGGGGAGAAGCTCCAGAGCAGTGCCCGGGAACCAGCCATCAGGGGCAGCCCCGCATAGCCCCTGAAAACCCATCTGCAGCAGAAATACTGCTATTTCCTCTTTGTTTCTGAAGGTAGCCACAGAACGTGTATGGCTGCTTGGCTGGCTCCTAATCCACAGGTCAGGGCTTTTTAAACCACCAGGCTTTTTCTTTTCCTTAAGCTAACTGCAGTGGAGTAAATGCAGGTCTCTCTGCTCCAAGCTAACTCAAGCAGGAGACTTCCTTGACTGCAAAGGAGTATTGCCAGAATTGGGTCAGAATAAAGAAGTCTGGTCTTGGAATAACAATATTCACAGCAATAGACTGTATTATATAATGTACTATAATAAAAGATATTACGGTATTACCAAGGGACGGGAATGCAGAGGGAAGGAAGGAACAGACGTGACAATGATAAATAAATCTGGAGAAGAAATACCAAGTGCAATATACTTTTTGTCTCCTTTTGTTTGAGACTGTGATAGATGTTTCCCGGTTCAAATAATAGAGCTCACAGGAACATACTTCTGCTCCTACTCTCCTACTTACGCATTAAGCTGATTTTATTAAACCACTCCGTAAACAATCATTGCAATGTATCTTTCCAATTTCCCCTTGACATTTCTCTGGCAGCTGTTATACAGATGTCCACCATTGTTGAACAGGAGTGGCTGCACTTATAGGTAAGATAATTCAGCTTAAAATTGCCCTTGATGAAGATAATGCGGGACTTAAGGAAGCTGATAATAAAATTGGTTTAAAGATAGTCAATTAGGGAGCGAACGGTGAAGGAGGCGCAAGGAGGCTGAGCGTGCGGAGCAGGCTGGGATGCAGCGCCCGTGCCCATCGCGTGCCCCGGGCTGTGTCCTCTGTGGTGGGGAGGAGAAGGCACGGCTGGCTGCAGAGTGCTTCGCTGGGTGCTTGTACGGGAATGTAGCTTCCGAGGCCCCAGTTCAGCAAGGGGCTTAATCACCTGTTTAATTTCAAACATTTAAGTAAGTCCATTGACTTCAATGATTTTCTTCAAAGGAACAACCCAGATATTTAAAGTGGCAAGCCCTGCTGAATCAGGGCCTTGGCTCTTTTCCCAAGTCTTTTCAGTTGGTCTTCAAATTGACCAGTCCCTTTTATGTAGGGTATTTTCCCCCCCCTTTTTTTTTTAATCTTTGATGCTGTTAATTTACTTTTCTTATGACTTTTAACCAGAGGGTACAAGAGCACTGCAAGCTTTTTTTCAGCTGTGGAAATTAGGGGGGAAAAATGGTGACCTGTGACTTCATCAAAAGGCATTAGGTTGTCATTTCACATAACATCTCCCAGAGTTTCACTTTGTCTGTCACGCTGTTCTGGCCAGGCATTTTAATACCAGTGCTAAGGAAAAGATGGGATAACTACCAGGGGCTTGAAGTGCTTTTTTAAGTAACATTCTTCCGGCATTACTGAAGTATTCCAGGTAGATTTTCAGCTCCTTGCAGTGTTTTAGGGCACAGCCTGATGTTCGGCATGGGTAGTGCTGCCCGCCCATCCCTGTGCTGTCCCTCCTCTGTCCAACAAATGTGCATGTGGGGACAGCTGATGGATGGCACCAGACAATGAGAACAAGTTAGCACAGACAGCCCTCATTTCTGTGATGGCCCGTGACCCCTGAAAGCTGTGATGAGTAATTGTGATTAACAACCAGGGGAAGACGACTTTAATGGGCTTCAGCTCTTCTTTTTCCTTATTTATCTTTACCAATAAAAGCAACATTTATTCCTCTTTTTGTTTTAATGAGCCAGGGGAAAGCCTGAACAACAGCATGGGCACCTCACAGCCAGTCCCCAGCAGGGACAAGGAGCCCAGACCGAGTGGATCCGGTCCCTGCCGGCACCCATCGCACCTCGCCGCCCGGGAGCATCAGCGGGGCTGGAGACCTGCTGGTGGTGGGATGGGACCTGCGCCCAGAGCTGCGCCAGCCCAGGGCTCCCGGCCAGGCCCCGCTCTCCCCAGCTCCAGCACCGCACGCTGCCCCGGGCACCCCGCTCGCCAGGGAGCTCCGGCTCTTCTCCTCCTGCAGGGCCAGGGCAAAGCCCGCGGGGACGGTGCCCTGGGCCCCCTCCTCCCTCCTGCAGTTCAGTTTCTCCCAGTCTCCCTTCTCCTCTGCTTTTCTCTTCCTCTCCTTCTATTTCTGTCTCCATCATGACTTTCCCTCCCTGTCACCTCCACACATGCCCCCCGTATTTTATCTCTGGATACGAAAGAAGATTAGACTTTCTTTAATTACATATCTGTTTGTTGGTCGTGTCTCCAAGCTTCGCCTAAAAGCCGCGCTGGCTCAGATGTTATTGCGTGCAGGCTTTCTGCTTGGTTACACTTGTTTATTACTCGTTCATTAGCTTTTTTACATTGCTGGAGATCTGAGCCACTCACATGGCAAAGGAGGCTTGAGCTGACAGCAGAAAAAGCCTCTGCTAGTGAGATTATAGCTGCTTGCTGGCTTGGATGGGAGAGATGGAGAGGGCAAGAGGAGCGCGCTGCCTTTGTGCTCAGCTGAAAGGCCCTGTCAGTGTGCGGCAGGCAGCCTCCTGGAAAAAAGGAGCTTCCCAGTCCCAAGGCCGGTACCTTAAACCCTTCCCTGGCTGCTGCCTCCCCAGAGCCCATGGGCAAAACAGCTCCCTCTTGTCCTTATGGCATTAACTCCCTGCGTTTGCTGTAGGTTCATGCAGGGCATCCAGCGCTGCAGGCTCCTTGATGGTGACTCCAGATACCACTTGCTGCACTCCCACAGCCATCCAACACGGCCACTCAATTCTCTCACGTGCTCATTCCTCCAAGAGCTGCAAGGTGAAAAGGCTGAATGGTCCTAGTCATAGAAACTACCTGCAGGACAGCCGGCTGCTGTGCAGAGCAACAGCATCCACCATGGAGAAGCGCACCCCTGCTGCGGCGTCTCCAGGCTCCACCGCTGAATGCAGCTGCTGACACCAAGGCGAACCTCTGCAGGAGCCCCCTGAGCACCCGTGGGGCTGCCCCAGCTCCCCAGGCAGCGCTGCAAGCCCCTTGTGAACATCTGCAACAGCAAGAGCTGCCCACCAGCGCGGGAGCCCAGCCAGCTCTCTGTCTGCCCTTCTCTCACTCACAGGACCACTGGCTGTGCATTGTCCACAACCCCTCATCCAGATTAATTCCAAATTAATAGCTGATACTGGAATGCTGTGAAACTGGCCCGTTCTCATGGCATAGACAGTTTGCCCTGGAAGTGAGGACACTGGAGAGTCCAAGAGGAGGGGGAGCAGACAAAAGGCTGAGGTTTCAGGCAGCAGCAGGCAGAGATGTCGGATGTGGTCCCAGCAGGCAGGAGGAAAAGGGAGGCTGATTCTGGAACACGCAGATCAAAACAAATTGTGTCAAATCGTGCACAGGATGGCAAATACCACAGACATTAGCCAAAGCTTCTCCTCCCTGGGCAGCTGCGCTGTGATGGGGATGCAAAGCAGGACGTGTGCTGCCCATGCAGGTCCATGCAGGCTCATCTGAAGCTGTGCGGTCAGAGCAGCGTGTTAGTGGGAACCCCTCGGGGACACCTCCAGCATGCTTGGGGGCAGGAGTCCCACCACAGGGCAGGAGCTCCGGCACCATGAGATGGTCACCTACGGTAAAGCAGATGTCCCTTCATGCACACAGCAAGAGACAAACTCTCTGCGCCTGGTCCAGCCTTTTCCAAAATGTTATCAGCATCCACGAGAGCTGGACAAAGCCAACCACGGCGGGTGCACCCAGCTGGTCCACGTGCCCCGGGCAGGGCCTGGTCACCTCTGTAGGAGGAAGCAGCTTCTACCAGAATGTTCCTCGTCTCTCCCCAGATCATTCTTCTTGGCATTTGCTATGGAAATGGACGCTCCCTCTGCCAAGCTTTCTGCCATATATGCGGGTGGTTGGTCAGGGATGTGCCTGCCGCTGGGACACTTGGCATGAGGGGCAGTGTCTGCAGAAGCCACGTGTCCTCTGCACTGTCCCAGGGCTCTGTTCAGGTGCCACGTGGCGTGGCATGGCATGGTTCCACATGGTGCGATGTGGTCCCATGTGGCGTGGCATGGCACGGTCCCACTGGGCACGGCATGGTGCCCGTGCTGTGGGGTGACACGGTGCAGCAGGGTGCCACAGCCAAGCTGCCATGGCTTGGGGCAGGAGCAGTGCTGGCACAATGAGCTCCCTACTTGCTGCCAGCACCGTGACCTCCCCCAGCGCCTGCCCATGCCGGTCGGGTCAGCTGTGCTGGGATGGCCGCGGCCACGCAGGGGCTGCCATTACAACCGCGCTGCCACAGCCCCATGCCGCTCCCAGTGACAAGCCCTCTGCACAAGCCACATGACCTCTCAGACTTCCCCGTGCCCCACCTCGGAGGCCAAGGAAATTGCCCTCAAGTAAAAGAGAATAAACAGGTGAAGAGCCCGAGAAGACAGGCTCTGACATTGTGCTTTCTGCAGAATCGTTTCATGCTGCCTGTCGCGGGCTCGGCGCCTCCTGCCCAGCCCTTCCCCGGCAGCAACAGCTCTAATGAACCAACCCGCTAATGGGCTTGAAGGCTTTTAATTGCTTCCCCACCAACCCCACCACGGCTGGAGTCAGAGCTCCAGGGCGCACAAGTGAGAAAGGTTTCCTTTCACAATTTGCATTGTTCCAAAGGAAGCACATTTTTTCCCAACTCCTAATGAATATTGCAAATTCCAAGGGCTTGAGGAGATAAATACTGCCAGGCCGGATCGTGCTCTGCAGAAACACTTTGTCACTAGCTGTTCCCATCATGTGCTCTTTAAAAGCCTGATAAAGTCTAACTCATGATTATGGACAGCTAATGTCTTCAAAGCCCGCACCGACAGAGTCTCTGGTTTCAGGTCATGGAAATGCCACTGTCACTTCAATGTCTGAATGTCCCAAACACATTGTCAATAGGGATGTAAAATGCCCTGAGTCAACGGAAAGGAGGACAAAGGGAAGAGGGGCAGTCAGCAGCTTTGCCCCGAAACGCAGCGGGCGAAGCCTTGTCTGCTTTCACTGGAGCGCGGTTTCCCTTTCCTGCAACCAGAAAGTTGAGAGGGTCACTCAGGCACCCGATCTCAGTGCTGCCAAAAGAAAAATAAAAACAGAAAAAACCTTATCCTTCAGAAATGTCAGATTTGCTTTAACCCCTTCCTGCTCTCCCCACTGGTTTATTCTGCGGGATGCTGGGCTCGGTGCTGCGCTCCCGCTCCCCCCGCAGCAGAGCCCGACCTTTCCTGCTGCGCACCCGGGCAGAAGGAGGTTAGGGGGTTGCTTTGCTTTGGGGCCTGATGTATATAAAAATGACAGGAAAACTAGAAATTCCAGTGTAATACATTTTTTCTCAGAGCTGAGTGATTTTATTTTGTTTTCCTCCACTGCCCCACGGTGCCTGTGCCAGCTGGGATGCTGCACACAGGCGGGGGCCCCAGTGCCCCCTGGGCGGCACCGGCGTGTGTCACACCATCCAAACACAGGACAAGATGCAAAGGTGGCTTCTCCCTCGTGGGCACACTGCCATGATACAGTGCTGTTTGGGAATTTTGCTCTGCCCCTGTCTGAGCAGGGGCAGCCAGGAGCCAGGGTGACGGGCAGCTCTGCTTAACCTTCATGGGCGCAGGCACACTGGCTGCAGGGGCGAGATGCAAAGACAAACACAGGGGACGAGCACGTTAGAAATACTACTAATAACGATGATACATTTAGAACTGGAAGAACAATTTCTACCCAAGTTAATGTGATTTTAAGGAAAGCCAAAACGACTTGACAGCGCAGCAGAGTCCTGTTAAATTAATCGCTATCTGACTTTGCTGCCTCTTTTTTAGCTGAGCTAAATAATATCGCTTAATCTCCAGAGGTGAAATGTTTCTCTAAGGAGCAGAGAAGCGAGGGACAAAGCCTATTGTACCTTGCTTAAAGGTCAGGATTTGTATGAACAGAGCGGGGGGGTCCCTGGGCTGCTGTCGGCCGGTACAATGCAAGATCGGCTGGTGAAAAGGAAGCTTGGTGGCATTGTGCCTGCGAGAGTTAACCGTGCAGAACGGGTCTCAGGCGAGGAAGGAGCCCCGCTCCCGTGCTGATGGGGACGTGGTGCTGCTAAGCGGGTGGTTTGGGAAGGAGAGTGCCAGGCAGCGCAAGGCTCGCTCTGAAATGCAGATTTTGGCTTCCTGGGAAGCACCGGCAGGTCAGCATCTGTGGTGGTCCTGTCCTGGGACAGGCACTCATGTGTCTGCTGCAGGAATCAGTGCAACGGGATGTTTAGATAACACTGAGAGCACTTGGATAATATTTACTGATAATGCTTGGATAATACTTGTCTCTTTCGTAGTGTCAAGTTGTCACAATTTATGATAAACCATTATAATATTTGCTGTGAGCGTATTAGATGTTGTACTCTATTCATTTAAAACTCAATGTATCTACAGATATCAACTTAGCATTAAAGTACCTGGTAATATATCTTGTATCATGGAAGGATGCTCGTAAGTTGCCACTGGTATTTACTGATAATATCTAGAGATACTAAAACAAGTAAGTAAAACCTTGGCCCATTGAACCGAAATGTTTTGCCACCACAGAACCAAACACGGAAGCATCAATGAGCCGTTGAAGGTGAGCACCTCTCCTTCAGGGGGAGGGCAGAAAAGCAGGTCTGAAATATTCAGCATCATTGTGCACTAGAAATAATTACATCCTCCCCAGGTTGGCAAGAGGAAGGAATTAAACTCTCCCAGGACTTGGGAGCTCAGCGGGCCGGGCTCAGGGAACGAAGTGGAGGGCAGCAGAACACGGGGGCTTGCAGGGGGCCCCTGGGAGCAGGGGCAGGAAGGCAGGGGCAGGAAGGCAGGGGCAGGAAGGCAGGGGCAAGTGCCCGTGGGCAGCCCGCGCCGCGAGGGGCCAGCAGGGCTCCGGCCGCCCTGGACATCTCCTCTAACATCAGCTCTCCGCATGGCGTGAACGCTCCAGCCCCGCTCCTGTGCACGCTCCCCCCGCGGCCTTTCGAGCTCTGTGTGAAACAAACACCACAATTAACGCTCGGTCTTAATCCCATGTATTTTTGGTAGTTCTTTCACACTGCTGTTCCTTATTTCTCCTATCCATTTCATGGTAATCGCATCTCAGACAGTATAAACACTTTCATTTTGGAAATGCTCTCCCAGGGAAACAGCAGACAGACAAGTTGTTTGAAAACCCTCAGCGTTATTCGCTTCCTGGTTTTATTTAATGATTTTTTTTTTGTTTTTAGAACTGTCAGTGCAAAATGAGCTGCGGAGGGAAGTAGCTATAGTGGTGAGAGGTAAACAGTTATAAACAAAAACCAGAATTCCTTATTTTGCAGCACCACAGGGCCAGAGCCGGCTTCTCCCTTCCCAGGGCAGGCACTGCCCGCGCAGCCCCAGCGCGGCGCGGAGATGCCAAGCAGCGGCCTGTCCGGGCGTGCACCGCCAGCAGCGAGCTCGCCTTGCTGCCAGCCAAAAGGAAAATATTTCAAACAGAAAACTGTTCATGGAAAGACATTTGGGGGCAGTGTCTCTTTGCAAGGACGCCCAGGCACCGTGGCCACTGCCACGGCCAGAGCTGCAGCTCGCCGGACCTAACAGGCAGGTCCCTAACAAATGCTTGTCTGACCATCTGCAAGCATTTCTTGGAGGCATTCTAGTTGTTGTGGGGGAGAAAATCTTTCATTTGAACTCCAAAATCAGATTTGAAGGAAGAAATAAGAATACTGGTTTTCTGGTTTGTAATATTATAAAATTACATGAGGAACAACCATACATAGCCTCATATTAAAAAAATGCTTTGAATCAATTCCCTTTGACTGAAATTAAACCAAAAATAGTTGAGTTCGTACAGCAGCGGGCATGCAGAGAGGCAGCACTGGGGCTGCTCTGCTGGAAACAGTCTGCGCAGGTTCCCGGCGTAAGGGGTGTCTGCACCTCATCCCGTGTTTGTCACAAGAAATGATGCTGGGTTTTCATTCCCTTCTCATGCCCAGACTGAGTCGCCAGGAGCACAAAGGGATCCCACTTTGATCATAACAAAATACTTGCCATCCCTCTGCTGCCTGGCAGAACTGGGCGCCGTTCTGCGCGAGACTGCAGGCAGCCTTGGAGTAAATATGAATAATACTAGTCATTATTACTGGAAGGGGCAACTAAATGCAAAGAGCATGTGTTTGTTTTGTTGTGCTCGGCGTAATTATTTCTAGTGGCCTGGAGACTGATGGGTGAGAATAACAACGCCATTTCAGCACGAGCTAAAGGGTTTTACCGTCGCGGTGTGGGGATGCTGCTTTGGTTTCCCCCAGAGACAAGCACTGCCACAGATGGCTCAGCATCCGCGGCCGGCCCCAAGCCGCTCGGTGCAGCACGCACGGCTCCTTTCAGCAGAAACTGGGTCAGTGGCACGGCCCCATCCCGCGCGCCCACGCTGATGCGATGGGATCGGCGGTGGCAAGGTCGCTCTTGCGCCACCCCGCTCCCGGGGCACTTGTCCCGCTGTGGCTGGGCGAGCCCAGGGCACGGCACAGGGGCTGCGGCACCAAAGCCACCACTCGCTCAGTACCGGCCCCGTGCTGGCGGCATCGCCTGGCCGCAGCCGCTCCATGCGGCGGCTGCCAACAATTCATCCACCGCTTCAGCTCGTTATCGCTCCCAATCAGCCAGCATGTGTTCTGGAGAGAGTATGTGGGTCAGTGGGTTTCACAGGCATTTCCTAGAGGGGCCCCAGCAAATATCCAGTGTTCGGGGTGGGACTGGCCACCCTGTCCCATGCCTGGTTTCCCTGCAGCCGCTGGCTTCATAAGGGCCTTGCAGGGACACAGCCGTGTCCCGCAAAGCCCCGGGGAGAGAGTGGGGAGAGGGATCTGAAGGGTAGACAGAGCTGGGATGCTGTAAGTCTCCTCCTGTTTTCTTTTGCACAAGACAGAGTATTTTTTCTGGCTTCGTACATCGTCCCTGAACTTAAAAATAGCTGGGTTCCTTCCTGGTGGAGTGGAGCAGTTTGCTTTTTCTAGATTTATCATTCAGATTTCACATTCCCCTCACACCCAGTAATTGCTCCTGGAGACAGAAGGGCTAGGGGAGCGTTTTGTGCGCAGATCTGCCTGTCCCTGCACACACGCGCTCTGTCAAGCACAACTGCACCCCTTCGTGCCAACAAGGCTGCCCGTGCACAAATGGTGCGCCAACACGCAAACAAACCCTTCCAGGAACGTGGCTGTCGATGCAGCAGGTTTGGGCACGTAAATGCTTGCAGTTTCCCCTGGGCTCAGTTCATGATGGGAAGTTCAGAGGGGAAGGGCACGCGGTCCGGCACGCCGCCGCCCAGCTGCTGCTGCCTGCCCAGGCTGCCCCACAGCTCTTCGCTTCTCCCCAGGTGGAAACAAAGCCCCACAGAGGGACACCTGGATTGCTATGGGGCACGCTGCTCATACAGTGGGGAAAGGTGCGATGCTCGCCTGTTAAAAATAAGTGGAGCTGTAGAGGTGTCTCCTAAAGTTTGGTCAATTCTCCTGATATATCCCATTCTCCTTGACTTGCAAATCAGGCTGGGATTTCAGGAGAATAGTCTTCCAACTGACATCTCAGGTATTTCCAGGAGCCATCTGTATTGCTACACTTCTCTGATTATTTCTCTCTGCTGTCACCCAGAAGCGGAGGGACCGAACTCTTTGCAGCCACACTACAGCACTTCAGGTCGGGTCCTTGTGCTGATGATTTAAAGCGCTCTGGAGCATCTCCTTGCGGAAGCAGCAGCCATGGAGAAGTGGGCTTCTCCTCCCCGCCTGTTAGATCGCTTGCACTGCTGCATGACACAGCCTCAGGATGGCACTTGCCCTAATTGCTCAGCACTGGAATGAGTTTCAGCTTTGCAGACAGATTAAGTTTGAGTCTTAGAGCTAAGGGCCAGGCGAGCTGCTTGAAGAAAGCACAATTCCATTTCTCTGCTTCCTCTCCTGTCTTGGGGAGGTCACTGCTATTTGCTAGCACCTTCCATGGTGATCTCACCCACAGCCACCGTGAGGAGCAAGCACAGAGTTACAGACACAAAATCTCCCTTTCCTGTTTCCGTGCAAGTGTTCTGGACAGGAGCAGAACAGGGGGGAAGAGAAACGCGGAGCTCTGGGCCAGGGGAGCAGCGCTGTCGCTAACAGGCCAGCTGTTTGCCCATTTTCTGCACCAGTGTCCCCAGCATCCCTGTTGCCTCTCTTCCTCACTCGGAGAGGGATGTGTTCAAGTGGGGGCAATCAAGGAGCAGCAGTCATTAGTCCCGCGCTTCGTTTGCAGAGCAGATGGTACATGCATGCGTCTCCTCCTTTGTCTGGCGGCACGTTCAGGTCCATCCTGCAGGAAGATGTCGGTGAAGACAGAGGAGCCTTTTGCAGTTTGAAAGGCCCTTCTGCAGTGCACAGGATGAGGGGCATTTGGTCCCACACTGCCCGGTAAGAACTAGCATCCTCTTGGCCTGTGCATTGTGAGAGCTGTTTCTAGAGCACCTAGCCAGTATCGCAGCGTGTGAATGAACTGGCATTCCCATCACGCCTGTTTGCAGCCCGGCTCCACGCCTCCCCACAGCCACTCCTGGGGTTTGCACCCCCTGTGCTCTCCAGCCCTGCTGCTGCGGGCAAGGAGAAGCTGGTGGAAGCCCCCATGGGGACCCACGTGCAATGCCGCCGGGAACTGGAGCCGCGTGTGCCAGCCTTGGCAACCCCCTTGATGGCTGCCCCTCGCAGCCCTGCCAGAGCTGCTTTGACATCTGTTGTTCCAGCTTGAATTTTAGAGGAGTTTGTTCTCCTAGCAGTGCAAAAACCCTCTCCTGGGCTACAACTGCTGGGCAGCCTGGCCTGTAGAGCTGCCTGTGCAGGAAGCCTGTCCCCTTTCCCTGGAAGCTCTGATCCAGGAGAGGCAAGAGCCCGTCAGAGCCCATGCCTGAGGGGACCGGCTGGATGGAGCAGGAGGAGCTGGGCAGCAGCACAGCCTTTCCTAGCTGGTGCCCGGGCAGCGGCAAAGTGAAACCAGGTCACCATGCCCCATGCTCCGTCCACACCTGCACTTCCCCGGCCCATCTTCTGTGACCCAAATGCAGAATTTTTCCCTGCCCAGGGCACTGCAGCCACCCCAGCCTGGGAGCAGAAGTGCACTGGGTGGCTTACCTGGGCACTCAGTCCCCGGGCATCTGCACCACAGCCTTCAGAGTCTCAGAAACCCAAAACCAAGCCAGCCCCTCCCCTTCCCTCCTCCCCGTGCAGCTTTTGCTCTCGCACGGCTGGAGTGCTAAATAAACGTGAACCTGGGCCCCTCTTGTTTACAGGCTTGTGTGACCGGCTCCCA
>VXAA01007441.1:270490-329493 GCA_013399115.1 Anseranas semipalmata | reverse complement strand
GCCCCCGGCCCGGGCTCTGGCTCTCGCCCGCCCGGCCGAGCGCTGCGCCGCGGGGCCGGGAGCTGCGCCCCAAGCTGCTGCCGGCTGTCGGCGGCGGGAAGGGCGCGAGCCCAGCTGCATCCCCTGGCCCAGGGTGTGCCGCGGGGGGCGTCAGTGCCCCCCTCCCTCTTATCACCACCCGAGAGGGGCAAGCAAAAGGCGTTTCTGCTGGCTCAGGAGGTCAGGCCGCAAAGGAGCACCCTGTGCCAGCCCCACGGTGCTGCGGTCCCCAGCAGCCCCACCGGCCACAAATCCCAGCAGACCCACGGCCCGTGCGATGCGGGGAAGGCCAGCGGAGCCCTGCTGCCGGCACGGACACGAGGGACACGGCCAGGTGGGAGCACTGGGGTGAGACCCTGATGTCCAGGGCAGCATCCCAGAGGAAACGAGGTCAGAGCCTGGGGTACTGTTTTGGCATCCCGCTGCTGCCCACGTATTAGAGCATTGCTTAGGAGGAAGCTGCCCTTTCCCACATCTCCTTCACTGGCAGCGCTGGAGCTCTGTGTCAGGATATGGCAGTGCCTGCTCCAGGGGGTTCTGCAGGAGCTCCCGTTTTTCTGAGCCCTTCTGCAGGAGGCTTTGCTCCTGGCAGGATGCAGGCAGGGCACGTAGTTAGCTGAATGCATTTAGCAGAGGGCTTAATGGGTTGTGGCCTGTTCCTCATCAATTCATGTGGCACATGCTTCAAGCAAGTGACTGAAAATTAGCTTCAGAGTTGTTCTAATCCACATCTTGGCTGCATCCAGCCCTGGAAGCCCTTTCCCTCTGTCATGGCTGGATCTGTCAGGCTGCGTGCTGCGTTAGCTCAGAATTTCTCTCTGCTTCATCGCCTCTGCAAGGTGGGCTCTGACTCACATCTGCCGTGCACACACCTGCCCATCCTCTGAGCGCTGCAGCCCCACCGAACCGAACTGGGCTGCGAGGGAAGAGCAGCGGCACAACATCACCAAGCTGTGACACCCATCACTTCCCAATCCCCTCAGCTCTTTGGAAGTCTTACCCTTGCTTGGGTCCTAAAGGCCGTCTTCACCTCTGTCCCGTGGGGAGGGCATGACCCAGAACAGCTCAGTTTAATGAGGGTGAAGCATCAGGGAGTGAAGTAGAAGGCAAGAGGTGCAGCAAACCCGCTGGGCATTCCCTGTGGGTTTCTGGGGGGAGGATTCTGCAGCAGCATTTCAGGCAGAAAGCACAGAGGGGTGGAAAACAGCACTTGCCCCTTGCAAAGGGCAGCCAAGAGCGCTGCCCTGGCAGGAGGTGAGCCCGTGACCACTGGTGATTTGGAGATGGCAGCAGAAGCCAGGCCTCTGCATGCGCCGAGGTCTCTGAACCCAGTCAAGAAAAGTCATTAGGAAGAAAGCATCCAGGCTGGGAAAGAGCCAGATGGCAGAGGTGGTGGGGAAGCAGATGGGAGATGTAAAACCTCCTGCGCATCTGAGCGCGCCGAGCCCTGCACTGCTGCGGCTGCGCGGATCCACGCAGGGCACGGCCCTGCAGCCCCCGGAGCGGGCGTGCGGAGCCGCCGGGGCCAGGCTGGAGCTGCCGGGGCTGCGAGGCAGCGCACCCAGCACAGCCTGCCGGGGGTCCTGCCGGGGGTCCTGCTGGGGGTCCTGCGCAGCTCCAGGCTCCTGGCAGCAGCTCCACCTCCAGCAGCCGTCCCGCTCTGCCGTGCCCTTCTGCCAGTGGCCGGCTACCTTTGGGAAGCCTCTTCCCCTTGGAAAGCCTCTTCCCATCTCCCTGGCGGCTTCGGGAGAGAGGTCCAAAGCTGCTGAGCAGTGCAGCAGGAGCACACAGCACGACACGGCATCTGCACGGGCACCCATGCCACAGAGCCCCAGGCCAGCTGCTGGCTGTGGCACTGTGCTCCCACGAGCTGCAGGGGACAGCGCTGCCACCGCTGCCACCAGCGCCCTCCACCTCCCCACGCTGCGAGTCCCACGTGTGGCTGAGTGCATCGATCGGTGCCCCAGGGGCTGAGCTGTGAGCAGAGACATCGGGAAAGAGCCTGGGTCTCTGACAGGGGAAGGTGTTGAATGCACGTGCACAGAGGTGGTGGGAGGAGGAAAGCAAGCAAGAGGGGGATAGACCCAACCAGGCGGTGTGAAGGTATAAAACTACGAGGGCTTGCGAGGATTTGGCCTTGTCCCACCAAAACTCAACCATCATCCGGCACAGCTCTGCTCCTGTACAACACAAAGGAAGAGCTGGAGAAGGGTCACCTGTATCCCAGGGAGTGCCCGACACCCCGAGCCTTGGGCTCCAGCATGCAACGCTGCCTACTTCTCATGGTCGTTTTGTGCCTCTAGCCCCAAAGTAACAAATTCTCCAACTGGAAGTATTCAGCAGAATTAACTGAAAATCCTGAATGGGTGTGAGATGGCTGAACTTACAATTTAAAGCAAATTTGTCATTTGCGAAATGACTCTTGCCTGCCTCTAGAAATGTGTGCAGGAGGCCCCCGGGAAGAGGGAGCTGGTGAGGAGCCAGAGGACGGGGCTGGACCAGCAGCGCTGGGGCCGGGGCGCTGGGGCTTGTGCCGGGCCAGATGTCTCCAAACGCCTCGCGGCCGCGCAGCACTGTGGTAGATCCTGCCCGAAGCCGGGGCAGCCAGCTGAGCTGAGCACTGAATCGCCCTCTCTGGAGCTTTATAGCCAGTGAAATTAATTTTTTAAAAGCCCCTCTATGATCTCTGGTGTCTTGCATTTGGCTGAGGCGTCGGATGGTCTCCAGCCACTCATCCCTGCATCCAGACGGCAGGGTGAGAAATGGGGGGAAGCAGGGCCCCCCAGCTGGAGGGATGGGGCATGGGGGCCCAATGGAGCAGGGACGGCCCCATCCTGCCTTGAGGACAGCCCAAGCCTGACCTGCCCTCAGCTCCCGTTCTTCTCAGCTGTCTGGAAGTGGATCAGTCCCCTCCTTGCTCCGCTCCTGCACTTAACTTGCATCCCCATGTTGGGGAGCACAACGCCGCTGGAGGTGTGCAGGCGTGCGGGGCTGGGGGTGCACAGCACCAGCAGTGATGGGTCCCCCCCACAGCTGCTCACCCAGGCTGCCGGATTTACCTGCTGGCCTCCTTGGCAAAACCTCCCCAGGGCACCGAGGAGAGCTGGCTGGTGGGGCAGGAGCCCATCAGGAGGCTGGTTGGCGTGGCGGGGCTCCCCGTGCCCGGGTGCTCGCTCTGTACTCAGAATGGAAACCCAAGGCCCTCATTACCAGCCGCCTGCAGCATCCAATTAGGCATTTGCAGATACTTGGGACTCAGGTAGCTTAATTATCATTTCTCTTAGGTCTGAGGCACGGGCACCCAGATGGCACACCGCACATCCACAGGCTCCTCTCCAGTGTTTTGTTTGGGAGCCTCACCTCCTGAATATCTGGTTAGTGAGCTGAAGCATCTTTTCTCCTCTTTGTGCAGTTTGTCGGAAACCTTCTGGAGACACGCGATCGACATTTTCCATCCGCACGCGGGCACTTCGGGGAGCTGCGGGGCTGCCTTCAAGGCGGGCTGCTGGGGGTCCCTCAGCTGGCGGGGCCCCCCGAGCCTCACATCACCAGGGTAAACCCAGCCCCAGACACAACCCCTGCAAGCCCCAGGTTGCCCTGCCCGAGGACCGGCTCCCCTCCGCCTCCCTCGCCTGCCGGGCAGGACGCACTTTCTGTGCCAGCCCCGTGCGGATGCGTGCACCATCCCCTGGGCAGGCAGCGCGCGCGCCCCGGCCGGTCGCCAGCCCGATGGGAAGCACCCGCCTCTGCGTTCCCAGCCGCGGCCAGTCCGAGCACTGGGGGAAGCAGAACTTCACCAGTCCAGGCAATTACTCAGGGGTTTATCATTCAAAACTAAAAACCGAGCCTATAAATAACCAGGATTTCCGTCTTAATGGCTGCATTTCAGCGTATTTTTAATTATCATTTTATGAATGGGTGCATTAGAGTATATTTAAATACCAACTTAGCCATGCTGTTAATGAGGCAGGATTGTTATAGGCCAGGTCTGGCTATATATTACGTTGGTATATACATATGCTTCGACATCACATTTAAAAATTAGCTATTTCAAGCGTAAAATTATAATTGGTTTGTCTAATAAAGGGATAAATAAATATCTATTTAACTTCATTACTGTCAAAGGCAGGAGGCTTTTCTCCATTGTCTCCTTAGGGCTTTATGGCAGAAAAGCTAATTAGCTGTAATTGGGTGGATCCGAGGCGAATGAGGCCAGCACAGCAGCAGTGCTGGCTGGNGGGGCGGCCCCCCCCGCCTCAGCCATCGCCGCAAACCTACCCGCAGCAGCAGCCGAGCAGGGGGAGCCCGTTCCCGGTTCTGCTTCGGGCAGCCCAGCGTAAAGCCTCTCTCCAGCCTCGTGCCCTGGCAGAAGCAGGTGTTGGTTCAGCCTTGTCGGCAGCTGCCTGCCGGGGGGCACCACTGCCACTCACCCCCGGCACCCCCACGCCCCAGCCCCTCACCGTCAGCCCATGCACCCTTCCTGACCCAGAGGAGGGTCTGCGATGGCCCTAATGACCCCCGTGCCACCCAGGCTGCCCAGCTGCGCTCCCAGCCCCGTGTCTGACACCCCCGTGTTTCTGCTCCCTCTCTTTCATCTTCCCTCTCCTCCACAGCTCACAACCAGAAAACCTCCCTCCTGGCAGCCGGGAGATGTACGAGAGCCTTGGCGGATGGCAGAGCTGCCGTGCAGAGATGCCTGTGTGCATGTGTATAAATTTCCTTTGCATATGTTATTTGACACGAGGGGAGAGAGAGAAGCAGGCCTGACACCCGTAGCAAATCACCGAGCTGCCAACAAAATCTTTCCTTTTTATTTTTTTATGAAAAGGAGAAAGATGGAATTTTAATAATTGCCCATCCACCCCTAATGATGAGCGCCGGGCTGGGGGGAGCACGCCTGCACGGGGGGGCATTAGCATGGAGGACGCTGTCTGGGTTTTGCTTATCAGTTCTGCTTGTTGAGCGTGTTCCAGGGATGGAAGAAACTCCGACAGACAGTGTGGAAAATTAATTTTTAATGCCTTTTATTAGTGCTTAAGCCATTCCGAGGGGATGAAATAATCCCTGTTTAGGTGGAGTGGCAAAGGTCTTGGAGGGCTGTCAGGAGGCTGAGTCACTCCAGTGGCCAAAATTACTGAAATCCATCGTCCCGCTCCTTTGCCCATGGCTGGAGGCCTTGGCAGCACGCTGCCCGCCCGCTGCAGGGCCACGGCACAGCCCAGCGTGCGGCGCTTCGACACAGGCGGCCAGCTTCGCCTCCCGGGGAAGGGAGCGGAGAGCCTCGTCCTTCCCCTTCCCAGCCTCCATCTCTCAGTGTGGCCACCGCGCGGTACCGGCGGCACGGGCACGCTGGGCTCCCCAGGCACTGCGCTGGTGGGGTGGGAGGCTGCTGGCATGTCCCCATCCCCTGCAGCCCCAGGGCTTGGGCCCCTTCCCCAAGGCTCGCAGCGAGGCGACCGCTGCCTGCGCTGCCTTGGGACTGGTGCTGGAGAACAAACCCAGCCAGCACCTCTCCGTTCAGCAGCGCTGGGAACAGCCCTTTAAGGAGGATGGAAACAACTGCATCAAGGCACAAGAAAGGGGGGGCTTCCCCCACCCAGGCTGAAACTCCCTTTCCATAGGAAAATTTCAGCCAAAATATTCCAGCCATTTCCCACAGTGACAGGGAAACTTTTCTTTTTTCCTCCACATTAATAATTGTCTTATTGCTTCGCTGAGGAATTAATACGCCTCGCACTTGAGAGCTGAATGCTGCCCTGGCAGAAGGCTGCTCCGGTGTCAGAGATGCGATCCTGTGGGAAGGCCAGCATGGGTTCATGTAATTAAAAACTGTATCATGACACATGCTCACAAGAGGGCTGATTTAGACTTGTACAAATGACCCCTTTTGTTCTTGTAATGTATTCTTTTCTTCCATCTACTTTCCTTTCAGTGCATGTATTAAGCACTGGTAATATATTCTCTACCCACTTTTAATGAATTTTATCTCTGTGCATGCAGAGCATGCATCCACGTGTGTATACATAATACACACACAAATGCACCTCTGGAGCCTGTACACGTGTGGATACATCACTCGCCCCAACACCTGAGCAACCCACCTGAGCAGGAGATCCGGCTGCACTGTCCCAGTGGCCACCACGGGGCTGAAGTCCCAGCGAGGATGCTGCGTGCCCGCTCCTGGCCTGGATGTCCCGTGTCCCCCGGAGCTCCACTGCAGGGTGAGAGCGGTGTGCGTGCCCACCTTCCCCAGCGCCTCCTCGGCTCCAGTGTTCGCCCAGGGATGCCAGTGCCTTCTCCCTGGGAGGAAGGAAGCTCCAGAGAGCCTCTTCGCATGATGAATGTTAACGCTTCTTTCCACATTCAGCCCAAGTGCAAATCCCTTCAAAGCACCAGCCCAGCGCAGCAGAACTAATTTGAAATGTCACCGAGGTCAAGCCCGGCTTCCCCAGCCATTAACCTGCTTCTCAAGCTGCACACTTCATATTTATTTACATAGTCACGTATTTATTTAAGCCTCAGATCCCAGATCCAGGGAGGGAAGCAGGGGTCTGCAGAGGGGAGGAAGCCCCGAGCAGCCACCACGGGGCAGAGAGGGGGGACCCCTCTGGAGCGCTTTGTCACCAGAGTGCCCCAGGGGGGATGAGGAGGGTCTTTGGAGAATTGGGCGCTCCAGCCCAGCTCTCCCGATCTGGCTTTTCTTCAGCTGCCCCTGCCCAGAAACAGAAAGAGCAGCTTTCCCTTTCTAGGGGGATCTTTCACTGCATAAATTGGTGCAAATTTACTCCAGTCAACAATGCTGATTAGCAGAATCTTTGAACCTCCTAAGTTTTTCAGCCCTTGCTTCTGCTCCCTGATAGATGGGGAAGTGTAGGGATGGGGGGGGATGTTTCTGCACAAACACTTTCTTCCAAAGTTTGGTCATTTGCCCATTTTGTGTCCTGCTTCTCAGCCTGGTGGGCCACTAGACTGGGCAAAGGTCTGGACCCAAGCTCCACCAGCCCCCACCTCATCTGGGTTCCTGTCCCTCTCATTACTGTCTGTGGTCCTGCCGCAGCTTCGTGCCACCCACAGATAACAGAGGAATCCCGCTTTCCCCCCCTCGCCCCGGCTCCTGCCCTGGCGGAGCAGCCCCAGGCAGCCCGGCCCGTGCTGCGCGAGGGAGCGCGTTCACCAGCATGAGCCACGCTGTGGGAGAGGCCTCTCCTGAGAGCACCGACATCTTTCTAAACACTTTTCCATTAGGATGTGCCAATTAGGAGATTAAAACCTCCTGCTGAGACACGCCTGGGCCCAGCTGGGACTACTTATGTGTGAGTGGGTGCAGAGCAGGTCCCTGGGAAAAGGGAGAGCCAGGCAGATGCTGCGTGGCTGTGGAGGAGGAAGGCTGGGAGCTGGACCAGGGCATCTTCAGCCCCAAGCTGCTGTGTGCTGCCAGCCTGGGGGACCTCGTGCATCTCCTGGTCTGCATCTACCTTGTCCTGCTGTGCTCTGGCTTGTGTCTGGGGAGGGGAGATAGGAGGGGGCTTTGCCCTTTATCCCCAGTGTGGTCCTGTGTCCTGTCTGCCCCCAAGCCTCAGGGGAGGTGTGGGGAGCCCTGTGCAGATGGGGGAGAGCTGCAGCAGCCAGGACTGTCTCCCCATCTTCCTTCCTGCTGGGCAGAAGCTTGTGTAACAGGGCCTGACCTTTATTTTTCTTTTTTGGGTTTTGTTCTTGTTGCTCACTTGCATGTTTAATTCAAGGCTGTGGAGCTGGCTAGCCTGTGGTTTAAAAAAAAATTCAAGAGCTCTGGCAGGGTATTAAAAGAGCTCATAGTAACTTGAAATTAGCAGGATGATCTGAGACAGATGTGAAAGAGGGAAGAGGAACTCGCTTGCTGTGTCTCCTCGCTGCTGCTGTTTGAAAGACACTAATTTGATGTTTTTTCTCAAAAGCAGACACCTCTCAGTTTTGGTAATGAAAACACACTTCTCTTATGATATTCCAGCACCACCTTCTTCTCTTGCTTTCTTCCCCTTCCAGCGTGTCCCGCTGCTGACCTGCAGGGCCATAGGCGGCCGGGCATGGCGCTGGCTCAGCTCCACCACAACAGTCGCCTCCGCTGTGCCCAGGGGGGACTCTCCTGGCCCCCGGAGCTCAGGTGATGCAGTGTGCTCGTGGCCGGCCTCATCTCCTGCAAAGCTCCAGGGCCAGCTGTGCTTTTGCAGGTGGGCAGGAGGATGCGACTCACTGGGTAAGCTTGTTCTGGTGCTGAGTTGGTGACAGTTGGGGGGGGGGGATGGGGGGAAAAAAGCAGCAAAAAGGGAGGCAGTTCTCCCATCTCCAAGCTGCTCCCTGGTGCAGTCGGAGGGAGGATGCTGGTGGAAGGACCCTCATCAGAGGTGCAGATGCTCTGACTTCTGCAGCAGCAGCTGTGGGAGTTTCACACCCACAGGGATGTGCACCGAGCATCTTCCATCTCGTAGGTTGCAATAGTCTGTCTTTCAAGGGTGCCCTGTAGTCATAATCTGGCTTCAGAGGAACACAGAACTGCAGAGGCGAGGGAGGTGTGAGGCTCCTAACAAGGTTAACCTGCAGCTGCTCCTCTTAAATGAGGCTGTGTCAGGGCAAGAGAGCAGCCTGGAGCAGCTGTGAGAGCGGGTAGGGCGATATCAAACCATGCCAGCAACAAAGGGCAAGACAAAAGGTTTTGAGGAAAAACACTTCTTGTCAGCGAAGATGTCAGTGGTGAGATTACAGAGCACCTGCCACGCTCCCAAAGGCTGCGTTAGCGCTCTCGGCAGCACGCTGGGAGGGAGCCCTGCCAGCGAGGTCTCGCAGGGCAGAGCTGGAAGCGGCCCCATTCTGCCCTTCCTGCCAACCTGGCGCTGCCTTTGTGCGAACTGGCACTCCCTGCGTCCTGCTCTGCTCGAGCCCTCCTCCTACGTGCTGCAGCACTCATCCCCTTCGGGTTTTGCACCCAGGACCCCCTCCTTGTCGGTGCATGCTGCGCTGCGGGGCAGGCTTGCTCTGTTATACGTGGCTGGTGCACAGGCGCTGCTGCCCCTGTGTGCCAGCATCCACAGGCATTTCACCCATTGCCTCATAACATCAGACACCGTGCTGTGGCCAGGTCATGCCTCCACCAGCTGTGCACAAATTTGGCGTGACATCAGTGGGAGGACAGCTGGTCTCGGGCTGCCTCTGCCTCGGCTCTCCCAGCTGCTCAGAGGGAGCCGTTTCCTGATGGGGGAGCGAGTCCCGGTCCCCACGTTAGGGAGAGCAGGACACGGTGGGAGGCATGGAGCTGCGGTGTTGCACAGCTGTCAGATGTGCTCCAGGGGCTGGATGCTCCGGTGGGAGCGAGGGGCAGGCGAGGCTGAGCCTCCGCTCGGTAATGCTGCTTGTTATTAAGTAAAGCGGGGCTGGAGAGCACCCAGGGTCACCGGCTGGAAATGTGCAGAAGATAATCCAAAAAGGCAAGTGTCTGTCAGCCGTTCAGGTGTTAGCAGAAGTTAATGAGAGTCTCGGTGTCTGATCTCTTGCAATCAATTCCACTTCCTATCACTCTGCGAGAGGTGAACATCCATGCCGCTGTGATGCTGTTAACTCCGGGTGACGTGCCTGCTTTCAGCTTTGATGCCAAAGGAAATTGCTGGATAACGTTGCTGTGCTGCTGGAGGCAGGGCTTGGGGAGCAGGATTATTCTCCTGGATGGCCCAGCTCTATGGGATGGCTTCTATTTGAGGTAAAATCACCCAGGAAAACTGCTCCCCATCCTTCCACAACATCAAATCTCCCCTTGGTTAGGAGAAAATGTGCAACGAGACCAGCAAAGATTGATGCAGTGCAGAGAGTGGGGGGGGGGGACAGTGAGCTTGCTGCTTGTTTACTAAAAGCAGGAGGCCTGCCAATTTTTCTTCTGAGTGCAGACTTGTTTACAGAGCACTAACGCAGTGACAGGGATCCTCAAACCGCAGCGGTGTGGGGTGGGTGCTGCTGCCTGCAGGAGTGCGGGCAGGAGGGACCTGTTCTGGGGCACTAGAGCCTTCAGAAATCCTCCCTGATGGAGAAGCAGCAGGACAAGGAAAGATGCATCCCTAAGTCTGTGCTTGGGTTATTTTCCTTCCCTAAAACTGGCTCTGCAATGGATTTTCATTGCTCGGCATTGGTTACTGCTTCGCCAGCCTTGAGACGAGACCTGCAGGTGCTGTGATAAATGGGTTGAATGTGCCACGTTTCATCCAGTCCCCACCACCTGCTCTCAGAGACGCACCCGGTGGGTTAAATCCCTGCTGCTGGGAGCAGCACCCCTGGAGCTGCCGGGAGCCCCCAGCATGCGGGGGTCGGCTGTGCCGAGGGTGTGCTGGCAGAGCCACAAGCAGGGTTAGGGGACAGCGAGGCACCGTGTGACATGCCGAGGGCCGCACCAACCTGCCCTAGTGTGTGGAGGGCTTGGGATGCTGCTGCTGGCTGTGAGCTGTATGCAAATGTGACGAGCAGAGGAGATGTGCAACATTGCACCAGCTGCTGGCTCCTTCTGAAATGCAAATGCCTACAAGGGGCCCGTCGGTGCTGACAGCAGCAGCGGGCGTCTCCCGGTACACGACAGCCGTTCTGTACACAAACCGGCGCCGATTTGCTACCGGTTACAGCTGCAGGTGACAATTTGTGTCTCTGATGTGAGGTGAGGAAGGCAGGCGGGCGGCTCCCAGAGCCCTGCCCAGCCAGCATCCCTGTGCTGCCTGCCCCGGCGGTGGCAGGGAGGAGCTGGTGGAGACCACGGAGAGCTGAGGGGAACGTTTGTAAGGCAATTGGTCACTCTTCAGGGCCTCGCTGCAGTGTGAAACTCATGCTCTGAAAGAAAGAGATGGTTGGTGGCCTGTCCCCAGCCAGTCTCATTACCTCAGTCATCGTCTCATGGCCTAGTCAGGTTTTAGGTATGGGGTTTTTTTGTTTTTGTGTGCAAAGCACTTTTACTTTAGCCTTTGAGACAAATCCCTCCCAGAAATCCAGCTGAAGAGGCAGGGGACCTGGTCATGGTCATGCTGGCGGTGGCCGTCCTGCATGGGTGCACCTCAAGGATGAGGAGTGCAGGAGGACCCCTCCCCACCTCTGAGATCAGCCCAGGAACCGAGGCCGGCAGAAGGGCAGGGCCCTGGAGGTGTCCCCAGGGCCCCACAGGCAGGGAGGACATGTGTCAGGCACGTGTCCCACCCTGCTGCCTCCTGCGCTCAGCCCCCAGCAGCGCCCGGGCAGGCATCGGGTGCAGGATTGGTGCTGGGGGGGGGGGAGGGGGTCCTAAAGGTGGGGTTGAGAGGTGGAGAGGGGACAAAAGGGAGCTCATGTGCAGGCAGGGGACTCTGAAAGATGCTTTAAGTTGTCTCTGTCAGCAGCCTCTCAGATGGCATCAGAAGCAATTGCTGTGCCCATGAACACTGCCTTGTTTTTCACTTTGAAAAGTAAAATTCCTGGCTCTAGAGCCAGAGATCCCAAAGGCATCAGGAGTGCTGACTTCTTTGCTCCCAACTGGAACAAGGTATTCTCCAGGTAGCTTCAAAAGCAAAGATGGCAGACAGCCTTCACTGCTCCCAGGAGGCAATTAGTGCGGGTTCCCACTTACTCCACACATCTGGTGGCAGCAGCAGAGGTGCTGCAGGCAAGAAAGGGAAGGAGCCTGGCTCTGGCGCCTGCCTCACGGCCTGGGGGCTGATGCTGCAGCCCCCGCTGGCTGGGGCTGAGGGTCTGTGGCACCCAGAGCATAGGTGAAGAAGGAGAGGGGATAACCCCAGGGAAATGCCACGTTTTGGTGCTTTCAGAAACCTCTTCTTGCCAGTCCTGCTCTTTGTGATGGGGAAAAAGCAGAGGCAGTGACTAGGGCCATTTGTGGGGCTGTGGAGCAGAAGTAAGGAGCTGCAGCATGGCCTGAACCTTCGGCTGCTTTGGGTGATGCTTCCAAGGTGCTTGTTCTCTCGCTGCCCAAAACCTGTCTGTCTGTTAGGCCATTGCCCGGCCTTCCCTCGTGCCTGAGGAAGTGGCAGGGCAGGGCAGTATAAGACGCTGTGAAATCTGCTTCTTCCCACTTGCAGATGGGCTCTGCAGAGCCCTGCCTGCCTCCCAGCACCCTGCCATCAGCGCCGGATGGCCCCAGGTCACTCACTCTTGCTAGTTGAGTGCTTTAATGGAAACCCAGCCAAGATCATTTTTCTCTAGCCACAGGGTATGCGGTACTACCTTAGATGGCACATTTACTTTCTGCAGGATCCAACGAAGCCAAACAGCCCTCTGTCAGCTTTAGGAATTTATGAGACCTTTCCATGCCTTGGGGAGCCCAGGGCCAAGCTAACACAAGATCAACGGCCAGTGGATATAAATTACCACTAGCTCCACTGGCTCTGTTTCATCAGCGAAGAAACCAACCCCTTGTCTCTGCGCTCTTTCCACCATCCACAGCTGAGCAGTGTGCCGGTCCCCAGGGCACTGGTTATGTTCTGGGCCCATACTGGGCTATAAAGTCTGGGAAGTGGCTGGGGTGGGGGGAAAAATCTCTACATGTATATGCTATATAAATATATATATATATGTGTGTGTGAGTGTTCATAAAAGTGTTTAGCGGAAGCCAACACTTGATCCAGTGCAACCTGCAAGTGTTAATCATAATAAATGGGAAAGGGAAATAATTGCTGTTAATAAGGGGAGGTGTTGCTGCGCTGGTGGGCTGCGGGTGGCCAGCGGCTCAGCCCCGCACCCCCCCCATCTCCGCTCCCTCCCCAGCCCGGGGCCATGCGGGTGGATGGGGCAGCATCCTCGGCCACGCCGGCATGGGCTGTGCCGCCCCGCGCTGCCACTGTGTCCTAGCTCCCCGTATCCACGCAGGGCGGTCGGTGGAGGAGCGCATGGCCAAGCACCGCCGGAGAGGGCTTAACCATCTCGGTAATTACCCGAGCTCCCTGAAGACCCCACTCTCTTGAACTATAGCCGTTACCCAGCGATTCATAAAGACTCTTTGGGGACCCGGAGGGGACCACTCAGCCGTAATTATCTTGGCCGCCTGCCACTGCCGGCCCACCACTGGGTGCCAGGGGACCGCAGCCATTGCTCCAATTAAGCGGTGGGGACGCGCACGGCTTTTGCTGTTCTCCCTGCACCGAGGCAAGGAGGGAAACACGGCTGTGCCAAGGGGAGAGGGGCACGGGGTGGACACACTGCTCAGTTAGCAGGGAGTAGGCGCGAGTGGTGCAGCAAGGAGAGCCTTTTGCTTTCCCCTGTTTTGGGCCCCTAAAACAGGTGCTGACAGAATTATTTGGCTGGGTGCAGGTTATGGGAGTCCAGAGAGCAGGGAGAAGAAAGGGTGCCTGGCTCTGTGATAGAGATGTGTAATTTTATCACATATTGCAGCATCTTGCCCTGGCAGCTTGTCACCAGCTGGGCTGTTAAAATTCCCTTGAAAAATGAGGGATCCATGGCAAATTACTGATTATAGGATAGGAAAGGTAATCTTGCTACATGTGATTGATCACTTTGATACTGCAGTTTCAGGTGCTCTAGAAAACCCCAGTGAGAGCCATAGAGATAGCGCTGTGCTGTGCTAACCGCACAGGCGGCAGACAGCAGCACTGGCACCGGCGCTGGGGGCGTTCAGAGATGGCAGCAAGACAGACAGGCAGAGCGCAGTGCATCAGCAAGACAGACAGACAGGGCACGGCGCATCTAAGCCATGACAGGCTGCTGCACAGACAGGCTGCGTCACCTACGAGACAAGACGAAAGGACAGGCAGAGCTGATGGTTTTTAAGGGAGCACTGGGAGTCCTCGCCATGTTCGTGTCTGGAGCGTGAATTCCACAGCAAGCTTGGCTGCTGCATCTCGTGCTGCTGGGTTGTCCTCAGGTTGTCCTCACTCCTGCTCGGGAAGGGGAAGGGGACAAGGCTGGGGAAGAGGATGGGAAGGCTTTGACCGCCTGTGCCACAGTTCGCTGGTGCTCAAGCACCGACTGCTGGCAGAAGCCCTGCATTGGTCCTGCCCCCTCCCCAGTGCCACGTCCTGGGGGGAGCAAGAGCGGGGGGTGGGAGGCAGGGGCTGCAGGGACTGCAGCGCTTTTACCGGGCATTGCGTTACATCCCTGCCCACCGCTAACAAGGGGCAGCACCAAGGCAGCCAAATAAAATGGCTTCAAAAGGAAGCGCGGACCTCTTGGAAATGTTAAAATAAGGCAGGAACAAAAGGCACTTGTGGAAATTCAATGTGCCATTTCACATATTTGACCACACCAATTCTCAACAAAAGAAAACCCAGGCTCATTACATAGAAACATCAAACCAGCCAAGATAATTATCTCTAATTAGTGCTAATTTAAAAGTGAGGTCTTTTCTATAGCTGAATTGTTGCATATTTCATTAGTTCATTAGATGCTGAGCAGACAATGCAGATAAGAGAATCGGTTCACTGGGATGATATAAATTCCATCCTCCCTTCACCAGAAACAGCTTGGGGGTCCATCTTCACAGCACAAATTGTGTGCTGGGCCGCATCACCCAAACAAACAAACCCAGATGACTCAACGGTTCATCCTCTGGGGAAAGTTCACTGCATACTGCGTTAACTTCACGGAAATAAAAAAGAAAGAGAGAGAAACAAGCAGTCCGTCCGTCAATGTTATTATCTCGCTGTCTCGGCAAATATCAGTCAATGAATTCTGGGTCTCTTTCAGTGCCTGGATGGGGAAGAAAGATGCAGCGCGCTTCAGATTCACCCCCGTGAAAGCGAAAAGGCACCGAAGTGGGGAGGGGGCTCCAGATGCAGGCGTGCATTGAGCTGTCGTTAATCCTGCTGCAGGCTCGGGGGGAGGCACAGCCACAGCATCCGCCCTGCCCCAGCCTTCTGGGGGCCCCAGCTCAGCCACGGCCCTGGGGGGGCAAAGGAGCTCACCCCGCGGGGCTCTCTGGGGGGCCGGGGAGGATTTCACCGCGCATGAACACCAGCCACACAACCACCCCGCTGCCAGCCTGCTCTGCAGAAGCAGTGCCACAGGAGGATCAGGCAACGATGGAGATCTCCAGCGCTTGCCTCACACAGGCCCGAAGCACCACTTTTATCAATAAACGTGAACGCCGGCTCTGCCCTGAGGAGCCCCTGGCGGAGGCAGCGCGGTGATGCCGACGCACATCCCACCAGCCGCTGCTGCAGGAGTCACCGGGTTGCCTCTCCCAGCCCCAAACCGCTCAGCTCCTGCTGCAGTCCGGCCAGGCCTGGGCACGCTGCGACTTAGGAGACAAAGAGCAAAGACTGGCACTTAAGTGACGGTGTGTGAGTAGGAAAAAGCATTTGACTTTCAGATCCACTCCAAGATTGCAGGAAAATGACCCTTTCCACTTGTATACTGTACATGAACTAGAATCCTTGCAAGACAATAAAATACCCCTCTCTTCACACCGCAGGTCTTTAATCAGATTATCCTGACTTTACGAAGCTTTCAGCTGCAACCGCCTGGAGTGAGGGCCTGGCTCAGTGCAAGGTGTTGTCAAGCAAAAGGCAGAGGAACTTCTAATCCTCAAGAAATTACTGAGCAGGAATACAGTAATAGAAGAAAGTTACCACAGGTGTTTGAAGCTATCATTAATCTTTGAGAAAGGGGGGGAAAGCCTCAAGCTGAAGGAACAAACCTTGGAGCTTTAAAGCATTTCAGAAGAGTAAGTTGAGCAGGGAGGAGCCACGCAAGAGAAGAAGCAGTGCTGCTGCATGTGGTCATGGGCGGCCGGCCCGGGAAAGGCAGAGGGGAGAGAGCTGGGAGCGGGGCGGCGGGGCCGGGGCCGGCTGTGAGTGACCTGGTGTCTCTCATGAGTCACCCGGAACTGCCGTTTATTGGCACCCAAATCCCAGCGCTGACTAGCGGCAAGGTTCCTGATGCTGAAATACTGTTTGTTTTCAGAATTGTCACTGGAGAGGCTAGACATGGCTAAATAAGTACATACCAGGCAGGAAACATGAGAAAGCCAGTGTTTTACTGAAAACAGCACCAGAAAAGAGCCAGGTACAGCACCCAGAAGAATCAATTAGTTAATGGCTGCCATTACAGACAGGCAAGAGTAGTGGAGATGTAACGAACAGTAATTTAACTCATTGATTAATCGGAAAGCTTTCCACTCTACTAATGCTCACCTTATTAAGCAGGCATCCCCGTCCCGCTGGCCCTGCCCTCCCTCTCACCCGGCTGGTGCAGGGAGCAGGGGCCTGGGCAGCAGGAGCTCAGGGAACGTCCCGGTGACCGCGGCTGGTGTGCAGCCTGAGCACCCTCTGCGTCCCGGTCCCACATTGCAGGGGCTGCCTTCTTCCTTCTGCCTCCGAGCTTCCCCAGCTTCCCAGCGTTACCCAGGAAGCTGCTGCCTCCCGCACGGGGCCTCCTTACAGCACTGCCCAGTCTTATATAGGGTCTTGCCTTTGCCCTCACACCCAGGAGCTGTACCCAAAGACACCCACAGCTCCCTGCCTGCCCCGTCCCTGTGCCACTGCTCCTGTGCCCTGCCCTCCCCAGGTATGGGATGGGCCCCACTGTGCCTGTTATCCCTCGCTCTGTCTCTCCATCAGCTGTCACCAGACACCAGAATTAATGTTTAGATTTCATGCTCAATATTCTTGATGAAAATCCAACATCAAAACCTCAGCAGGGTGCCTGAGAAAATCTAAACGAGAATATCAGAGGAAGCTGTTTCTACAAAGCAAAAGAAATCAACAAAGGCTGGTTGTGGTGATGGTTTTTCATCCTGGAGCATAAGTACAAATAATAAGTTTAGACTTTTTATTATTATTATTATCACCTCTCTTGATATCAATCTCTGCTTTTCATTACAATAAATACTGATTTGTGCTGTTAGACAGCGACTTCTCTCTGCTGCTTCTCTCCCTCAGGCACAGCGCAGGGACAGGGCAGTGGGATGCAGCCAGGACCCCAGGGGCCGGCTGGCCTGGCCTGTGGTGCTTCTCCTTCTCCTGGGGTCCCCCACCTGTGGCGGAGCTGGCACGCCTCTGGGTTGTCCCTCCTGGTGCCATCCCAGAGAGGCTCGGCTGACACCTTTGTCAGTCCTACGAAGACCCAAGGGCTGCTGAGTCCCCCCTGCAGCTCTGGAAAGAGCCTGCAGTGTTCAGAGGGCTTCGGTTATGTGCTGGTTGCATCTGTATGGATCTCGGCTGCTGAATGATGGATGAGGTCCTGTGTATCTGGAGGGCTGCTTGGAGCACTCCCCCGAAGTATGCTTTCCTTAACTCTCCTGCCATGAGGCAGGACAAACACCCTTATGAACCCCTGATGACAGTTTTTTCTTGTCTGTGAACATTTTCCTGCACTGAGGGGCATTGTCCTCAGGCAATGGCCTTGCTCCTTCAGTGTGTCTGTGCTGTTCCTGGCACGGCTCTTGTGCCACGTTAATTACCTTCCACGTGGAGTTTGCTTTGTGCCAGCAGAAACGCGCTCAGGACAGTGTAAGAAGTGAAATAAAAATAGCTCCTTTCCCCAGGAGCGCTCCATGGTTATACAAGACGGATCAGCAAAACCCAGAGCAGCAGGAAGGAGGACGCCGCGGGCTGGTTGTGGAGTCAGCTCTCCGTGAGCATCGCAGCAAAAGCGCTCTGTAACAGGGGGGTGGATTTGGAAAAGGGGGCAGCAGGGAGAGCCCGGAGAAAGGAGCGCGGGTTGGGAAGAAAGCTTTGTGCAGCTGGGAGGAGGAGGAGGAGGAGGTGATGGCATTTAGGGCCGGGGCCACCGAGCAGTGGGCTTGGTGCCTCGTGCCTTGGCCAGGGAGGAGGGATTGCTGAGAGATTGGTTTTTGACAGCCCAAAGATTTCCAGTCTTTGCTTGGCATGAGAAAAGCATTTCCCCTCAAATCTCAGTACCTCAGACTTTGCCATGAGTACAGCCAAAATCATTTTCATGTGATATCAACAAGATCTACATGAATAAGGTATAACAGTGTTTTCTTAGAATCCAGGGAGTCGTTTTAAAGCCGGAGCCTCCGTTCAGAGCACCTGCCAGCCTCAGAGCAAACCACAGGCAATTTCTGCGAGGGAAAGAACAACAATCCTACTTGTTTCATTATCTATCTTTGCCCTTAGGCGCTCTCAGGCTACACCTGAGCCTGGGGGGCCATAGGGAGGGAGGGAAAACTATTGTGCTGCATTAAAAAAAGCAATATTTTTTCAGAAAGCTCCTTTTGTTTATCAATTTTATTAAAGTGCCATCTCCCAGAGTCACAGGGTCATGAGTTAATCTGAGCTTTCAATTAACTGAAAATACACATTTCTCACTGCCAGAGCTGAGAAACCAGCAGAAATGAGGAGAGCCCCACAATGCCTTCTGCTTCTGGGGGAGGCTGGCTGGCAGCTGTGCGGGGCGTGCGGCCGAGGATGCCGCGGTTGGGCAGCTGCCTGCTGCTCCCTGGAGCTTTCGGTTGCTGCTGTGGGTGCGGGCGGGCGCTTGCTCCTGCGTCCCCCAGCCAGGGCCCGCGCGGCTCCCTGTGCTCCAGGTGATGCCAGCCGGGGGCACACGGAGTTCCCCGCAGCCTGGCCAGGGAGGTGGGGCTGATAACGGGGTTAACTGGAAGAGTTTGCCCCCCCCGAGAGGACCCCTCCGCAGATAGGTACGAGCGCGCGTCTCTGCAGGGAGCGCAGCCCCGGACCTGGCCCCCGCAGGCGGGCGCGCAGCCGAGCCCCTTGCCCTCCCGGCCGGTGCGGGAGCAGGATTTGTAAGCTGTTGACACGGACATCCTGCGTAGGCGATGGAGGCTTTTCTATCGAAGAGCAGACACCTCCAGCAGACGCTTTCACTAACAGATTTATTATTGCTGGTGGGGAAAACGAAACCATGTGCAGCCTGTGTGCAGAGCCCAAGAAAGAAGCTGGCCACTTGGAGGCAGACGGGAATTTCCTGAAAGGTGAATATGGCAGAGCATTAAAAGACAAATAAATAAAAAAGCCATGCTTTATTCCTCTGTCTCAGCCATGCTTCAACTTGCCTCAAAGCCCAGATAATAAGGGAGTCTAAGAACCGCCATAAAGGGCCAGACCAGAGCTGCATTTAGTCTAAGCACCTATCCCTCCCAATGCCCGCTACCAGATGCTGCAGGAAAGGCCTGAGACAGCCCATAAAGAGCACTGATGGGGCAACCTGCACAGATGAGATATTTCTACCCAGCTCCAGGGAGGCGGAGGATGCTTTAGGAGCTGAGGCAGGGAGGTTTCTCTCCCCCATATTTTTCTCTTGTTTGCCTATCCGGCAGCAATACGAGGGAATCCATAACCCACTGTCTGTACACCCCGTTATGTACTTTTTTCTCCGAAGCTTTCTCGCCGGGAAGCCGGAGGGAAGCCGGCTCTCGCCTCGGCTCACCCTCTGCAGCAGAGGGTGCTGGGGGTGCCCGCGGGCCCCTCGGCGGGAGGACCCCACCACCCCGTCCTGCCGCCCCCGCCAGCCGGGCAGGCTGGGTGCGCTCCGCATCCCGGGCCTCAGCGGCACGGCACGGCATGGCACGGCACAGCACGGCATGGCAGCAGGAGCGTCACCGCCTGCTGCCCTTCCGGGGGCCGTGAGAGCTGCAGAGCTTCGGCGGTGGGGGTCGGGCACTGTCTGGTGAATTCCCCAGAGTTACTGTATTTTTCCTGTGCATATTTCTCTGCGTGATCATCTCTGCTCTCACTGCCTCTTCCCTGCCTGCCACATTGAGCCCAGATGTCTCCTTTAAAGGGGAACTGCAAAGTTTTGTTTAAAATAACACTATTTTAAAAAAAACAACCCTTCCAAGATCCCTAGCAATTAATCAACCCTACGTGCGGGCTCCAAACTTGCAAACACATTTGAAAGCAAACTACTTGAAGTTTAGCTTCCCCCACACTCACCTGCCAAGCCCCAACACCACGATTTTGTGTGTGCCCTGCCAGGGGCTGATTTACCTCCAGCAACAGCAGTGAGTCAGATCCCGGTATCCTAAGGCAGGCAACGCTCCAAGTAGATGCAGAGGCAGGACTGGGAGACGGGGGCCGGTCTGTTCCTGTGCTCCTTTGGCACGGAGCGTTAGATGTTTAATTGGGAAAACGGGGGGAGCCGAACATCGGGAGTGACCTAAACCAGAGCCCTGTTTGCAAATTGCTGCTATGCTTGACTGCAGGATGGATATTAGGTCCAAACAATGAGAACTGGGTCTGTTTATTTCCCCTATGCATCCCTAAGTCTGGAGAGAACTGGCCAAGACACGACGGGGACCAGCAAGCTGATCCGCGCCACAGCTTAGCTCGCAGCTCTGCTCGTGCCGTAGTGCTACTCTGGGACGTGCAGGGAGCAGCCCTGCCTGCCAGGGGACCGCCCTGCGCCTGCCCTCCTGTGTCCCCATCAAAACCAGCCTGGCAAGCGCCAGTGCCGGCACCGGCACGGTGTGGGATGGCGGAAAGCCGCAGCCCCCACGTCCCGCCAGGCAGCAAGCGCTTCCCTCCTCATCCTCCAGCCCGGGCTCATGGCTGTGGCCCCGTCCCAGCCCAGGACAGCTTCTCAAGCACCGGATCTCTGAACAAGTCCCCTCTCCCCTGACCCGCTCCCCGCCCCCCGCCCTGGGTTTTAATTTATCAGGAGAATTATTAAAACAGTCATTTCTCAGCTGTCTAACGTTTCAAACCCCTGCTCTCATTCATCTGATAAATATTTACAGAGCTTGACATTGTCTTCAGCTCATTCGCTTTTGCACCAAACAATTCCAAACACTCACTTCCCCTCTCCCACCGCCCCGCGGGGCTGCCGGAGCCCCCGCCCGCAGCCCCCTGCCCGCACCCCGCTGCCCGGGCTTGCCACTCGCTGCCCTCCCTGGGCTCTCCTGCAGCCCGGCAGCAGCGGGGCTGTCGATGTTGCTGGCTTTAGGAGGTGGACATCAGCCTTCTTCCCAAAGTAGAGCCCCCCACAGTGTGTTTTTCCAGGCTTTTTTTAGTCTTTTGCTCCCCGCATCTCCAGCAGAGGTCGGGGATGAGGTCTGTGCCTCAGCGGCTGGGTGGAGGCAGCAATGGAGCCACATGGAGCAGAGTGTGGAACAACACCGAGCAGCCTCAAAAACAAGAGAGGAGGGGGGAAATTACCCGTCCCCCTTCCCTGGCTGGCCCCTTCTCCCTGCGCAGCCACGCTGGCACCCACTGCTCCTGGTGCCAGCTGCTTTTGCCCCAGTGCCCCGCACAAGCACGCTCCCTGCAGAGCCGGGCCCTGCGCCTCAGCCAGCGAGCGCTGACCGCTCTGACCCCGCCAAACCCAGTCACTGTCACCAGCTTCACACCATCCATCCGCCCGCCCAGAATCAAGCCCTCCAGCTCACTTCTGCCACATCGCCTGATGAGGAGCGATGGGCTGGGAGCAGCTCAGCACTGCCGGCTCCGCGGGGTCACGTTTGCTCATCCCTGTTCTCCCTCACAGCCGGTTCCCCATACAGCACAAAGCACTGCGAGCAAGCGAGCGCGCACGCTGGCACCCACGCACGCTGACACCCATGCACGCTGACACCCGCGCACGCTGACACCTGTGCACGCTGACACCCGTGCACACCAGTGCATGCGTTTCAAGTGCGCTGAGGCTTAGCTTGCGTGCTTCAGAGCTGTCCTGGCTGCTCACGCAGCAAAGCCAGCACAAAACAACAGCTGCCACCCGCTTGGTTCCGTGCGAGTTTTCATCTCATTTTATCAGCCTCTCACCAGCATCCGAAAGTCTGCCCTGGAAAGCAGCAGTCTGTGTGAATTCGGACCCAGAGGGGAAAGCGATGCCCCCCAGGGAGCGCTGGCACCTGCCTGCGCGGGGACGCACGTGAAGCTCCTGCCCGGCTGCTCCGCACGCGAGCGCGGGATTGGAGCCGGTGGCACTGGGCTGCGCTGATGCACGGGGGTCCTGGCACTGCCACCCCCGTGCCCATCAGCACCAGGCTGGTGCGGCCATGGGCAGGGAGCTGCCCTCCCGGCTGCCCTGCCACAGGGAAATCAAAGCCATGGCTTCACCGAGAAGCCCTTCAGGACAAGGCACCATACGCTTGCTCTTCTGCAGTCTGTTGGTCACCTCCCAGTGCTGGAGAAGCCAGGATAAACTGGTTGGAGCCTTTCTTCACCAAGTGTATTTTTGTCTAAATACAGTATTTCATCAGAAGAGAACCCTTGTGGAGATGCATTGATTTCGATGCCATTTTCAGCAGGTTAGGTCAAGGACTCTGCGGTCACTTCAGCGTGGCGAGAGGGAGGCAGATGCTAACAAATCAAAACCCCGATTCTTCTGATTTGGAAATGGATGTTTCAACACCATCCCATTTTGCAAGGCCTTACGGGAGGTCAGATTTTGTTCCCAGCAGAAAAACAATCAATTTCAAGCTCTTGAAATTGTTGAACAGCAGAATTGCCATCGCCTGCCAGTTTGATCATAAGACAATAATTTCTTTCCGCGTATTTTGGGGGTTAGAGAGATGAAGTCCCCTCTGCTGCTGCTGATGCTCCTTGAAATGTTTTCATGGCACTACATCCCCAGTGGGCAGCGCCGAGTGGTTGCTCAAGGAGCCTGAGGTCCCTGACGAGGCCAGCAGCTGGGGAACGGCCGTTCCTGCACCCCGAGGCACCCAGGCTCAGGCACCCCCGAGAGATTGCCGCGGGCTGGGAGCTCTCCCAGGGGAAGCTGGAGCAGTGGCTGGAGACCTGGGGGACTTCTCCTTCAGCCACACCGCGGATTTCTCTATCAGGCCCAAAAGTAAGGCTCAATGAGATCAGCTCTGCTGCTGCCCTCCAAGCCACCTACCACAGCAATGAGCTGGTTTCTAAAAACACTCCCATTGTTTAGAGAGAGGTTTTTTGTTTGTTTTTTGGGGATGTTTTTCTTTTTGTAAACAAGGTAGCTGAAATTCCCCTCCTTTCATTCCTGGGACTGTGCGGTGACGTCTCTGCAGAATTAGCAATAAATCACAGCCAGCACTGACAAATGGATGTGCCAGCCCGGAATGGTCCCAGGCTGGGACCTGCCAAGCTGCCGGCAGAGCAGCTGCTCCCGCGCATGGGGCCAGCGGAGCCATGGGCGCCCCATGGGCGTTGTCCGTGCTCTGTGCGCGAGCTCGGGTGAGGGAGGCCAGAGGAGGGAGAAGTACTTCATCACTTACGCTCTCCTCTGCAAATGTTTGGTGTGGCCAACACAGCCACCCACTTGCACACTGTCTGCAGGTCTACGGCCATCAGCTCATCCATAGCGTCCTCCATCACTTCATCTATAGGATTTCCAAGCCATACACAAATGCTCTTTGCAGGGGGTTAGGGAGAAGGAGGGACGACATCTGAGGAAGTCGGTGCCACAAGCACACTGTAAGCCTTGTTTCCTGCAGGCCTTGTTCTGAGCCCGGGCAGGCCCAAAAAGGCCTCTTGGTTGCTGCCTCCTGAGAAACCTGGGGGTCTCCAGGCCTGGGGAGGGAAAACTCTTTCATCTGGAGACGCTGTGCCAAGCAGGGTGCAGCACGCGTGCCAGTGACACGGCACATGTGTCCCTGACATTCATCTCCCATTCTTCCAGCGCTAGCCTGGCTCCCCCAGACTGAGGGAAAGCATGTGTCTGACCCAGATGTTAGTGCTGATGGGTCCCACACGCCGCTGGTGGCTCTGAGGCAAATGACACCAAGTGATTCCTCATGCACCAAAACACATCCTACCCGCATGAGCTCCATCTTAGGCATAGATGACAAACTAAACTCTGCTTGGATTGTAACTCGTCTCAGTGCTTAGCCCCTATTTGCTTCTATTACAGAGACTCTGCTGTTGAATCAGGCTTATTCCTGTGTCCCACAGGACTCCTGCTCAGGAGGAGCCAGCTGCCGGAGCAGCACCAGTGCCCTGCTGCTCTGCAGCATCGCACCCAGGCATCTGCAGGACAAGCTTTGGAGGAATCTCCGCACCGTTTCCAAGGTCTGACACCCTATTTCCGCTCAGTCAGTCCAGCTCTGCAGCAGCAGTAAGGTTGTGGCAGCTTGTGCAGGAGACAAAGTGCATAACTAGGTGTATTCAAAGGAGAGTTAAGAAAAAATAAAAATGCTAGAGGGGCTTCACGAGTATGTGTGTCACTGACCAGCCCAAAGAACTGCAATTCGAAGCCCTGGAGGTGCTGCGGGGAGCACTGCCCGCGTTGTTCTGAGTGGCTCTCTGGCAGCCCCAGCACTGCCCGGCTGAGCACGGGCCATGGCCCGTGGACCACATTCGCCAGACTTCTGAACAGGAAGTTGGGATGCATTTTTTTTCTAAGCATTCATGCGTGGTGAATTGTTAGCAGCAAACCTTAAATTCTCTGCCTTCCCTTACAATAACTAAATAAATGCCACATGCAGGCAGCTCCCCACAGCCTGGGCAATACGTATTTGTTATAGATTATCCAGTGCTTCTGAGTCACCGAAAGATGGGGAATGTCGAGGAAACCGATGATGTTTCACCCAGCTTGAGGAATTCGTTCTGTGATTTGGGAAGCAGAGCGCTTGTCAGGGGAAAGCTTTGCATCCGGGGGCAGCCGCGGCCGAGCCCTGCCGCAGGGGAAGGCTGCCGCGCTTCGCCCACGAGCCCCCCGTGCTCTCCAGACACGGGGCCCCTTCCGGCTCCCGGTGCCGCCCCACGCTCCCTGCCCCACAGGCTGCGCCGCCTTTCATCCCACGGACGATTTTTCAGGCTGAATTAAAAACCCCCGCAGCCCTTCCCCTCCCCAGCGCACCCCGCGCCCAGCCTGCAGGAGGGAGGGCACAAGGGGAAGGGGCTGCGCCGCGGCTGCGCTCCCCCCACGGCCCCCAGGGCACGCAGCAGCCGCTGCCCCGCGGGGACACCGGGAGGGCAGCGGGGCACCGACCCCCTGCTGCTGCTGCCTTCCTGCCTTGTCACCACCGGCCTCCGGCCTCAGCCGTGGTGCGACAGCGTGCCGAAGGGACGTCTGCCGGAATGTGGCTGCCGTGAGAAGGGCAAAGCCCCCACCGGCGTGCCGCCAGGCTCCCCGCCCGCCTCGCCAGGTCGCAGCTGCCACACACGGAGCAGGGTCCCTGTCCCTGGCCAGCCCTCGTCTGGCACGGGTGTACAGACCTGCCCCTTGTGCGGGCTTCACTCCACGGCTCCCTGCCCAACACCAGCTCCTGCCATTCTCCCTGTGTAATTAACTTCAAATAACACGCATAACCCACTCACTTATACTTACATCCTTCATCTTACATCTCTCCGCTTGAAAGGCTCGCTTAGCCCTGTGATTGACATGCAACAAGACAACTGTGGAAACAAAGCCATCAATTGACACATACAATTTTTAACTGCAGATTGGCATTTGCAGCACTAAAGTGATGTCTCATTACTTTGCTGTAGTGATATTGTTAAATGCCAATTTAAACCCTGATTGCAAAAGAGTGGAGCACAAGATTCCAGCCAAAGGAGCTATATAACGTAGGAAAGAGAAATCTGAAGCCTGCCCTGTAGTCCTTCACTGCAATGCCATGGAGAGAAATGAAAAAGGCCTTTTTATCTTCTCCCCTATCCTCTGTGGACCAATACAGGCCTCTGCATTAACCCCCAGGGCTTCTCTCAGTCTAAATTTAAATGGCTCAGGGTTTCCATCGCTCCCTTTAGGACACTGTTCTGAAGTCTATGGAGTTGCTCTGCTCTGTGAAGTTTCCCTGGGAGTCAGCCTAAATACTTAATTCCTTCCCCCTTTGTCCTAATTAGAGCCAGGAAAATAATGAGGAAATTATTTACAAGTTATTCAAAGCTAAGATTTGCACACAAAATTTGTGTGCTGATGGAGCACGTTTGTGGGGTGCACGTGCGCGCCATACACAGTACACACGGCACGCATCTATGCAGCATTCAGCTGGCCCTGTTCAAGCTCACTCCCCCAGGACCTTCCGCAGCCAGCTGGTGCTTACACCCTCCGAGCCCTCACACAAACCCTTCAGCTCCTGCAAGCCCTCCGGAGGCGCGTGCAGCGGCAGGGCGCAGGAGCTGCTTCCCCGTGCACAAAGCAGAGGCTTTGTATGGAGCCGGTTGCCCCCTCCGAGGGGCTGGAGGGCACGGGGACATCCGAGGGGTGGCCAGTGCCCGGGGACAGGCTGGCGTGGGGCAGCACCCTCCCCATACACACCCGAGCCCTGTCCGTGCCGCAGGGTGACCATCGCTACACGCCTGCGGGGGCTCAGCCCCTCTGCCCCCCATCCCTTGCCTCTCACCACCCGTGTTCCCGTCCTCGTCCGCAGGGCCAGAGAGGAGCGTGCCCCGTGGCTGGGGAGCGCGTCCCGACCCCTGCCAGCAGCACGCTGCCGGTCGGGCAGGGCTGCAGCGCTGCAGGGAGCAGCGCGTCCCAGCAGAGGGGACCTTGTCCCTGTCATGGGAAAAAGCCTTCTGGAGAGCACCGAGCAGGATATGAAGGCGTTGCAGTCCCCCTGTACATAGCAGCACCACGTGCTGCCCTTGAGTGGAGAGGGTCTGTGGAGACTTTGGTTATAAGCCCCTCTTTCAAAGGGTTTTATTACATACTTAGTCATAAAACTTCGCCTGGGGCTGACTTGGCAAACGGGGCCTCGGCCCGGAAGCCAAACCCTTTTCATTTTTTAATAACATTTCATGAAAATCCATTTGGCCCTTTGTAACTCAGACAGGTGGGAAAACAATAGAGCTCTCAATGTGCAGCCCGCGCCGGCCGGGCGGGGGGTGCGTGGGGCGGCTCTGCCTGCGCGAGGGGCTCCCACCACCCGCACCCCTGTGGGTGGTGATGTGTCCACGCTGGCCCCAATGACAAGGACCACTTTGGCAGAGCCCCGCGTCATTAAGCGTACGAGGAGCGAGCAATGCACCCCAGTCCCCAGGTCAGCCTGCTGGGAGGGGATTTTTCTATCCCAGCACCCGGCTGCACGGGGCAGGGCGGCTGCTGCCAGCCCACACCTTCCCCACCATCTGCAGGGCCTGAGCTCCTGGCCGCATCCACCGTCTGCAAAGCCCCATGCCCTCCGCAGTGTGCCCTGCTTGTCCCCTGGCTGGGTACCCACAGTTTCCACACGAGCCCTTTCGTCAAAGCCATGGGTCTGGGAATTCGTGTTTATTGTCATCCTAATGTCACAGTCACAAATGCACGAGGTGCTGTCAGCACGGCCAGGGCCCTGCTCCAGGGCTGGAGGATGGCAGGGAGGTAAAAGGGAGAGAGGTAAGACCCACCCCTCCCCAGAGCTGCTATTAGCCCCTGCCTGCAGCACCTCTCCCTCCCTTGGCAGAAGTTCCCATCTGCAATGGGATCAGCAGCCAGAAGGGTGTCACCAGGCTGAGGGGCTCTCATAGCACGGTGAAAGCCAAGCTGTCTGCTGGAGCATCCGTGCAACCAGCTTTCTGCCTCTGGCATCCAGTGCTCGCCCTTCGCAGAGCTCTTCCTATGCCCCTTCCCTCTGCCCCATGCCCAGCCTCCCTGCAGCTCCCGGACCTGGGCTGGGAGCCCCGGGCTCTGCTCACCCCTGCCCTGCCTCTGCCTGGGGTGCCGTCCCTGTGCCACTTTGGAGGCTGGAAGTGGCTCGACCCACGTCCCACCCTGTCACCTCCCACCTGCACATGGGGCTGGGGGTGGCCAGCGTCTCCTCCCCAGCACCGGCTCGGTCACCGGAGGATTAAGCTGCCCCAGGGAGGCAACGGAGGAGAGACCTGCAGCTGCCAGGAGGCGGACATAAAGTTCAAAGACGTGTTAGATGGGTCTCTTGGCATCAGGCTCTATTTTTACAGCTTGTACATTAATGCTACCAAAGTTTAAACAATTGCAAGGGACCAGAAGCTTTGAAGGGAAAGAACATGTCAGGCTTAGTGCAGCCAGCGTGCTCCAGCCCCACTCCAGGGATTTCCCGAAAGCCCCGGCACACATGCTCGCGGCAGGGGCTTGGGGGCAGGTGCTGTCCTGCTGCGGCTGCGCGACAGCAGAGCCACCGCAGGGCGGGTGGGCATGGCGTGGGGACAGGGACAGCTGATGTGACCAGTAGTGTACCACGCACGGCGCTGGGGGTAGCGCCTGGTGTGTGTGCCCTGTGGCAGGGGGCATTGGGTGTGCACGTGCCCGTGTGCCCCGTGCCGTGTGTGCTGCCGGTGCAGCATGCAAGAGGCTGGCTGTGACGCAGCAGAGCAGGCCCGTATTGAGTCAGGAGCTGATGGTGACCCTGGAGGGGCAGAGGGGACAAGCCTCTCATCATCGTGGGAAAGGCTGTCCTGGGTAGGAGGTGGCCGTCCCTTGCAGCTTCTGCTGCTCTTTAGCTCCTCAGCTCTCCATCGCGCCAATGAGCAGGTTCCTGAGTTACACTGGAAACTGCAGGAGGAGGAGATTCAGGGCAGGGGTGGACAGGCGGGAGAAGCGGGTGGGGGTGAGCAGCTTGCCCACAGCCTGCCGGGCCCCCCGCTCACACCACGGCACGGCCCCAGGGCGGAGGTGGGCACCACACCCCTCCTGCCCGCCCCACATCACCTTTGTGGTGGAGGAAAGCCCCAGGGCTGAGACCCCAGTGGTGCCCCAGTACCTCGCGGTGACCCAAGGACCACGAGATTCAGGCGTCACCGGCTGTCACTGGCTGCCACCCCGTCCTGCCTGCGCCTGCATTAGGGCTGGTAAGATGATGTCGCCTGAGCACTGCTCTTCAGGGTGCTTTAGGAGCAGTTTAATCCCAGATCTGTGTTTGAAAGGTTGGAGTTATGAGCCTGTCAGCATTTCCATTATGGGGCCTGATTAATTTGGGGGGTACAGGGTAGGGTTAGGAGTTGTCATTCCAGATGTGAATTTTTGTTTTAATTCCACAAAAAAAAAAAAAAAAAAAAAAGATTTAAATCCTTTTACTTTGTGTTTTCCCTTTCAAAACAAAGAAAATATGTGCCGTCTGGGTCTGTTTTGTTTTTGCTGCAGAGCTCCAAATGCTGTTTGCCAGGTTCATGGCCAAAAGTGCTTTCACTTGAACCAGGTCCGTTCTCCATCCTTTTTTACAGGCTCACCCCGATTTCAGCCAGGGAATCCTGACTGGCATGCCAGAGGATCTGCCTGAAAATGCCCTGGGCTCGTGCAGAGGAGCTACGTGGGGCCTCCCGCTGCGGGCTGCAGCACAGCAGTGCAATGCTGCAGCAGAGCAGAGGGTGCCTTTCCCACATTAGAGGGGAATGCCAGGTCTGGCGGCCCCCTCCAGAGCCACGACCGGCTCCACTGCCAGCGGAGATGGGGCTGGGTCTGCCACAGCGTCCCCTGCCTCAGCAAGGGCACAGCAGAGCCCGTAACAAAGCCGGGACCTCGCCAAGCGGCTGCTCACAGGGCTGCGGGGCCGCATGGAGGGGCCCCCCGGCAGCCACGGCCACGGCAAAGTTGGGGTTACACCTTTCATCATCCTAGGTGCTCCCCCGACACCTCTCCCTTGGCTTTACATCATGAGGAAAGATAGGGACTGGTGCGCCTCATCTAAATATTTATGTTCTCTAAGTCCCCCTTGAGGTGGCATATCTGTGCCATATCCCTCTTAGCAAGCACACCGCGGGCATTTGCAGACAGCCATTGAGGAATGCGTCTTGTTGGGGAAAAAACAAAGCTGGGGAGGGCAGCTCAGCTCACACCGGAGTGCGTTTTTGTAGGGTTAGGAGTATTGGTTAAATATTCGGTATCTTCTCATAGCAGCGCTTAGCTTGCCCACAAACAGACATTGTACCTACGCTGGCCGTCCTGGCACAGCTGAAGCTGTGTAAACCCACACGGTGGGCACATTGAACACAGTTTCCAGTAGTCCAAGCATGACTTCAGAAGGGACACCGGTGCCACCGTCCCTGCTGCACCGGGCCACCAGGAGCAATGGATTTCCCAGGCCTGGCCCCTGCCCCGTGGCAGTGCCATTGGCCGGACAGGCGGCTGTCGCGGCGGCGTGCGGAGGTGTTGCCTGTGTGCGCATGGGAAATGCCTGAGAAGGAGCAAGGCGAGTCACCCCAGGAGGACCAAGGAGGCTGCTCGTGGTGTCCGAGGGGGCAGTTCAGGGAGACAAAAATTTGGCTGAAAAGCAGAGGAAATTCTCCAGCTGGTTCCACTGGTGTGTGGTATCATCATCCCAGCAAGGCACTGGAGGCCTCATTTAGTAAACTTGTTCCTGTAAGGGTTTTACTGGGAAAAGAATGCTGTCTGGGGGAAGGGCAGGGACTCGGCAGCACCTGGAAAGGTCCTCTCCATTTCCACTGCTCCCTCTCCACGGTGCCTCCGCAGCCTGTGGAAGCAGACGGCACCGTCCTGCTTTTCCCTCACGAGTTCAGGGGGTCTAAACGCCGCGGCGGGCGAGTTTGCTACCGAGTGGCTCCATCTCCTGTGGCTCCGGTGCACGTCTGATCCCGCTCCCCAGCCACGTGCTGGAGCAAGACGCAGAGAAAGGACCCCAGCTGCCGTCCCGCCCCGCTGCTGCGGCTTTGAGAGATAATTAAGAGGTGATGGACTCAGGATACAAGAAGCGGGCACAGAGCTCTGCAAAGATAAAAACAAAAGCACCGGGATTTGCTGCAGCTGCTTGGTGAGATTTGGAGGGGGCTGCGCAATGGTGAATTTCCTTTTATTGCCATCTTTTCACTTCAAAATCTGCCTGGCAGCTTTTCAGCTCTTTGCAGAGAGACTGTTGTTGTTGTTTCTGCCGCCGCCGTTGTTGTTGCCAGGAAAAGAGTCGCAAATAATCTTCCCATTAAAGCTGACTTGGTATCAAACTTGGTATCAGCACTTTTCAGCGAGGACTCGTGTGGGGGCTGAAGGACCGAGCGTCAGGCGTCGAGTGGCTGCATCTGTGCCTCACAGAGCCTCGCCGGCGGGCTGGCAGGGACACCCGCAGAGCTGGCACGCGAGCCAGACACCAGCGCGTCCTTCAGCGCTCGCTTTCCTCCTTCCGCTCTGCTGCTGCTCCAGCCCTTCCTGAGAGCTGGCCGTGCAGCTTTTCCCCCTGGGGCAGAGCCGCCCCGGCTTGGCAGGACCCAGGTTGGTGGCCCTGCCCGGTGCGCGGCAGATGGGCATCCTGCATGGCGGCTCCGTTGTGAGGACAGCAGGGTCTGTTATTTTCCTGTGGATGACTTAAGCAGAGGCTGAGCTCTGGTTTCTGGAGTTCCTGTGTAACTGAGCGCGTTTTCTTCAAGCGTCGCGCCGCTGACCACTGTGCTCTCCCAGCCTGAGCTGTGCCTCGCGTCCTGCTGCAGACGGAGCTTTTTGTCCTCTCTGGCCCTTGCCCCAGGGAACGTGCTGGACAAGAGCTCGCCCCAGGTTCAGCTCTCCAGGCTTCACCGGACAAGTTCTCTTGTTCTCTCTCTCTGAGAGCTGTCACGATGGACAGGGGATGTCCTTCCCTGGCCAGACCTCTGCCAAGCAGCCACACATTCACCTCCTCTGCAGCTGCAGGGTGGATGGAGGAGCCCACGGGCTCCATGGGCACCTAAAGAAGAAAATCGAGACCGTGGCAATTTAGGGAGTGCAGAGCAAGGGCGGATCTGCAACGAAGTTGTGGTTCCTAAAAGCCCTCAAAAGGAACAGAAAATGATAAGGAAAGATTATTGTTCTCTTTGCTGTGCTCTGGTCTCCTTGACCTACAGTGCTGTGGGGACTTTTTGTGGTGCCTAAAACTGTTGTACCTGTTGGGGGCCTGTTTAATAAGCAGCTAAAATACATATTAATATAAGGGCACCAGTAGGCCTGCAGCTGTTTGGATAGCTATCTGCATTCCTAAAAACCGGCTGCACAACAACACCAAGTCATAACCTGTGTGGTCGCATCCATCCCGCAAGAGGTGTCAGTGCTGGCGGGGATCCCTGCGGCATTCCCTGAGTGCCCAGCAAAGCCCCAGGCTGCCAGCCCCTCGCATCCACGTGTGCTCCAGCATTGACACAACAGACTGACCTGCTTCCCAGGGAAACTCTGGCTTCCTAATTGGGAGAAATAGGTTAATTGCTGACATTAAAAAAAAAAAACCTGCAGGAAAAACACAGTTAAAAATCAAAGTGTGATCAAGGGAAAGGAAACCATTTCCAAACGGGGTATCTTTGGCAGGGATCTGACACTGCCCCTCATCTGGAAGGCTGTGGCTTTGCTCTGTTTGCTGAAGGTCCCACGAGTGGCCGGCCTCGGGGCGGGCACTGTCCAGACGAGACCGGTGATGGATCGCCCGAGCAGCAGGCGGGCAGGGAGCAGCAAGAGGCCCCCTCGCCCCGCTCCTGGGCCCCGGCCCTGGCCCATCGCAGAGCGCTGCTCCGAGCCGCCCCAACGTTCAGCCCTGCTCTTTTCGAGTGCAAAAGGAATTCGTGGGGTGATTTTCACAGCTTTTTAAAAATAATCCCTTTAGTCTCCTTTATGTCATACGACCCAGGAGGGTAGCCCTGGGAATGGCACGGCCCCTCCCTCTCGCAGCGCGGACTCACAGCGGTTTCCGATCAGGTGCTGGGAAACCCAAACACAGGGCAGGGCAGCGAGGGCGCAAGCCCGAGCCCAGCCTGTGTTGTGTTTTATGGCCCTTCTTTCCAGGCGGGTGCCCTGGGGGCCAGCAGCACCGGCGGGCCGCCCCGTGCAGGAGCACAGCCCTCGTTGTGCAGAGGGAGCTGTGAAGGTGCAGATGAAGTCATCTGGAGGGAGGTGCCGGGCGGCGGGCAGGGACAGAGCCACGCGCCAGGTGCCTGCATCGGGGCTCTGGGACAGCTCCGGGACGCCGGGGCTGTTAATCCCGGCTTTACAGAGGTGAGCTTACGCCTAGGTGACAGACCCCTAGACAGAAAGTGAAATTTCCAACTCCTGCCACACATTTTTTTCCACAGCTTTTGTGCATTTTCCCATCTCTCTCTCTCTCCTTTTTCTGCTGTTTTTCCCTGCTATTGCTGGCTGGGCACAGAGTATGGGGAACAGATGTAGGTGGGAAAGGGGAAAGGGGAGGGGGCTTCTGTGTGCAGATGAAATTAGTCATGGAAACGCAGACAGCATGTGCGTTTGCACGTCAGGCTGAAATAAGTGTGTGTTTTTATGTTTCCCAAATGAGGTTGGGAAGTGGACAAATGATTGTTTCAGGGTTTGGATGCAGTTAATTGATTTTTTTTTTTTTTCCTTTGGCAAATTCTCGCCATGCAGGAAGCTGGCACAGCCCGGTGAGAGGAGATAGCGGAGACTCGCGCCCGGCCGGGATGGGAGAAGCTCCGCGGCAGGGCCCACCGCCAGCCAGCCCCGCGGGGGACGAGGGCAGGCAGCCCGGGCCACGAGGAGCGCTGTGACACGGCCCTCTGCCCCCCGCCGGCCCCCGGCCGCCGCCGTGGCTTCCCGCGGGAGCCCCATTGACACCGGGGAGCCCTCGCTGTGCACGATGCCGGCTGCAGCGGCCGTGGGCAGCGCGGGGATGAGGCGGAGGGCACCCGGTGCGGGAGAGAAAGCCGGTCATTTTTCAAAGTGATGAATGGGAGGAAAAGAAAGTGGAAAGGCGGACAAGGGAAAGAGAAGGGAGCTGATTTCCAGATAAAGTTTTCAGGGCACTTAAATAAACATCTCTGCTCACAGAGCGATGGGCAGGAGAAGGAGGGAGGGTTGTGTGTGATCTGGGCAATGCTGGGAGCATTTCAACAGCACACTTCAAATAAACAGCATTGACAAAAAATGCGTGCCAGCCGTGCAGGGGGTTTCCTCCAAGATCCGCCCCTCCCGCAATTCCCACCGTGTCTGCAGCTGGGCCCGAAGCTTGCACACATTGCCAGTCCCGCTTTGTCCCCCTGCAGGGGTTCCCTGGCCAGGGGGTGCTCGCGGTGTCCCCCCGGAGGGTCCCCGGGGCCCCATCCCCACGAGAGGAGCGGGGGAGGCAGAGCCATCCCGCCCCGTCACGCACCGGCGCGTCCTGCCACCTCGTCTTCTTCCTTTTAAGAACAAAAGAGCAAGGGGGGAGAGCAGAAATTGCCGAGCCATTAAAAACAAAAATGAAAGCCCATCAATGAATTAATACAGCATTAAATGTTAATAATTAGGGGATTGTAAACATTTATGGGAACAGATTAAAGCCAAGTTCTGCTCCATTAAATTGCTCACGTGGCCTCTGCCTTACACCCACCTCAAGGGAGGGAGGAAGAAGACGGGAGAGGAGTTTTGTTCGTGAGGGGCTTCCGCTGCCCAGGCCACGTCCCCGGCCCCCGCAGGGTCTCAGGTGGCTGCGGCGCTGCCCGCAGCCCCCAGGAGTAGGGACGGCCCTTCTGCAGGGTGCCCCACTGTGGAAACTGGAGGCAAAAAGAGAAAACGGTTCAAGATGTAGAAAACCAATCCCCGCTCACACGAGGCTTTCCATGCTGCTGTTTTTATAGGCGGTGTGAGCAGCACTTTGCCGGTTGCAAGAAAGCATTGGCGGAGGCCAGCCCGCAGACCTGGAAGCACAGACGTGTGCGTCGGCCGCTGCAGGCGCCGCAGAGCAGCTGGCAGATGCCGTCCCAGCCCCTCCAGGAGCGGGGCTCCGCTCGGCCCGTGCTGCGCCCCGGCTCGGGCAGGGGAGCAGCCAGGCACCGCGGCCCCGAGCCCCCTGTGCTGAGCCTGGCATCGACGTCCCTCTTCCTCCCGTCCATGGCAGGAGAAACACTGGAGAGCCGCCCCTCCTGCTGCTACCTGCTTGCTATTTCACCCTCACTTTCCTTTCACTTGAAGAGCGGGACAAATTTAGGGGTTATTTGGCCATCGCTCAATACTGCCGCAGCGTCCCATGTGGAGCTCGAGCCGCGGGCAGCGCGGTGCGCACCGGCTCCATGTGGGACTGTGCCCGGCTGGGGCCCCGCAGCCGTCAGGCACGTGCTGGGGTGTGCCAGTCACCCCTCCTGGGTGTGCCAGTCACCCCTCCTGGGCACAGGGGCAGCTCTCACTGGCAATGCCATATTTCCAGCCTCTGAGCGGTGGTAATGCCACAACTAATCATCCACACAGAGCCTGGTGCTCTTTTCTATTTATCTATGTTATTTGGGAAGTATTTGCAGTCAGGCAATCTGAGAGAATCATAGAATCATAGAATCATAGAATATCCCGAGTTGGAAGGGACCCATAAGGATCATCGAGTCCAACTCCTGGCACTGCACAGGTCTACCCAAAATTTTAGACCATGTGACTAAGTGCACAGTCCAAACGCCTCTTAAATTCAGACAGGCTTGGTGCAGTGACTACTTCACTGGGGAGCCTGTTCCAGTGTGCAACCACCCTCTCAGTGAAGAACCTCTTCCTAATGTCCAACCTAAACCTCCCCTGCCTCAGCTTGACACCATTGCCGCGGGTTCTATCACTGGTGATTAAGGAGAATAGGTCGGCGCCTGGCCCTCCACTCCCCCTCGCAAGGAAGTTGTAGACTGCGATGAGGTCTCCCCTCAGCCTCCTCTTCTCCAGGCTGAACAGGCCAAGTGACCTCAGCCGCTCCTCATACGTCTTCCCCTCTAGGCCCTTCACCATCTTCGTCGCCCTCCTCTGGACACTCTCCAGCAGTTTTACATCCTTTTTGTACTGTGGTGCCCAGAACTGCACACAGTACTCAAGGTGAGGCCGCACCAGCGCAGAGCAGAGCAGGACAATCCCTTCCCTCGACCGGCTAGCAATGCCATGCCTGATGCACCCCAGGATACGGTTGGCCCTCCTGGCTGCCAGGGCACACTGCTGGCTCATGTTCAACTTGCTGTCAGCCACAACCCCCAGATCCCTCTCTGCGGGGCTGCTCTCCAGCGTCTCATTGCCCAGTCTGTACGTACAGCCAGGGTCGCCCCGTCCCAGGTGCAGGACGCGGCACTTGCTCTTATTAAACTTCATGCGGTTGGTGATTGCCCAGCTCTCCAATCTGTCCAGATCTCTCTGCAAGGCCTTTCCACCCTCAGCCGAGTCTACAGCTCCTCCCAGTTTGGTGTCGTCAGCAAATTTGCTCAAAACTCCTTCTAGTCCAACATCCAAGTCGTTTATAAAAACATTGAAGAGGACTGGCCCTAAAAGAGAGCATGTGTTTAAGTGTGCCAAGAGTAGTTAGAGTATTTCCTGAGCATCTAAATTGCTTTTTCATATGTGCCCATCTATTGTTGCTCCATGTTTGGGGTTAATCAGCTGGCCAGTAAAACTTTATTGGAAATACACAGTGAACACATTGTAGAAGGCTGCATTGAAAGAGCAGTATCTTGCACTTCTGTAGCAATATTTACAAAAGCCTCTTTTTTACATGAATTAAGCCTCTAGTGGTGCCAGGGGTGTTGAAGAACTTGACGCTTCCAGAGAAAGAGAAGGCAAGTTGCTTTGGGGGATCTTGCCCACGTTTTTCTCCTCCTGTTTTTGCAGAATCCTCATCCCCACTTTGCAGAGGAGGAGCCAGCACCGACACACACCCGGCATCACCCGAGGTGCTCGTGCACTTTGTGAGACATGAGAGGACGAGCAGGGACACTGCTCGCAGAGCCCCTGAGAATGTCACCTGCTTGGCAGCCGGCCCCGCACGCTGCATCACCTCCTGAGAGCAGCCAGGACGAGCTCTTATGTTGCGCATGTGTAAAGGACAGGGGTTGTTTGTTTCTGCTGCACAGAGGACAAAAATATTTTGGTTTTATTATTTAAACAAATGTTTTTTGGAAAAAGCCGCTATATTTTAAGTGGAGGTATTCTTCATAAACACATTTTTTCCTTACCAGAAGATCTTTAGTTTTTATTATGCCAAGCCTTTTCTCAAAGTATGGTTTTCACGCACTTTCCTTCACTTACCAAAAAACACTGAAATTTACATAACAAAAACAACCCTCCTTTTTTCCATAAATTACTCTGTGAATAAAGACATGCAGGTAAACCTTAGGCCTCTGCCTGGGAGCGGCTGGGCCCTGAGCCTGCCTGCTCAGCCCAGGCTGATTTACCTCCTCGCTGCTCCCCACTCCCACCAGGAGCAGAACCGTTTCTTCCAGCCTGCAACCAGATCGGGGAGGAATGTGAGGCATGTGTCAGGAATTCACGCGCTGCTCTGCACACACCGGAACAATTCTCGCCAGCACGCGCTGCCAGCCCCGGGCTGGAGACCGGAGCAGCGGGGCTGTGCGGTGCCAGCACCCAAGCGCACTGGCTGATGCACGGCTGCGTGCACGTGGGCACCGCGCACACCCGCTTCTCCTTCCTGGCAGGGAACAGCGCTGTGCTCTGTGCAGGAGTGCTGCATTTCCCTGTCCCCTGCATTTCCCTACCCCTTGCATTTCCCACTATTGTGTTTCCCTGCCTATTGCATTTCCCTGCTATTGCATTTCCCTGCCTATTGCATCTCTCTGTTATTCCATTTCCCTGCCCCTTGCACTTTCCCGCCCATTTCTCCAGCCTGATTTAAAGTTTCCCTCGCCTACAAACAGAGCTTTCTCCCCACCACTGGAGAACATCCCCGTTTTCATGCTGTGGCCACGCAGCAGACATGCAGGGCGCATCTCGGGGAGCTGATGGAGCAGGCAGGCCCGCCAGGCCCCCCGCGTTATCTCAGGAAAAGCGCTATCTCGCCTGCATCTCTGGGAACAATGCGGCTCTGTGCGGGCCGCGGGGGGGCAGGCAGCGCCCGGCCCCGCCAGCCTGCAGCCCTCGCACGCCGGCCGTGTTGTTCTTGGCCGCCCCGCTGGGCTCTCGCCGTGCTGCGGGCTGGGGCTCGGGGTCCTCGGTGGCAGGGGCCCTTTGCAATCGAAAGCTTCCTGCTGCGGACCATTCAAGGGCAGCCCTTGTAGCAGATCTAATTATACAAACAATTTTGTTCTGCTTCTCCAAATAAACACAGCGAGGTCTGCGGGACATGGCACGATGGGAAATTAGAAACGAGAACGCTCGCTAATGGGCTCCTTAGCTGCAGGGGTAAACAGATTATTTGAAAAGGCCCTGGCCGCCCCTCCGACATATCCACTCGCTCCTCTCCCCTCTCTCCTCCCCACCTCCTTTCTCTCCCCCCCGTCGCACCAAATATTAACAAAGCTTGCAATTTAATCAAATCTCTGAACTGTGAAAGGAGACTTCTGTAGATTTGATTTCAAGGTTTCTCCCTGTTAAGATTTGCATTGAGAAAATTAGATTAAAATCCTGCATGTAAAAGGAAAGGGTCAGGGGGGCACAGGCATGGAATGAGCCAGTGGAGAAGGCGAGGGGACAAAGAGGTGCCTGACGTCAGGCCATCGGTGGGATGAGTCAGGGGTGCCTGGCTGGGGAGTGAGACGGGGACCCTGTCCCTCCGTGCTCCGAAAGAGTGCTCGCCTCCTGCAGACAAGTGGCTTGTTTTAGGCTGGGGCTGGGTAACACCGTGATGCCTGCACTGGAGGCAGACTGGTGCTGTGGGTGTAGGGAAATATGGGTAACGCTGACAGGTGAGCCCTGGGGACAGCCACAGACAAGGGGTGTCACCACCCCATCCCACTGCAGTGTCCCCTCCTTGCCCGAGGCTCCGCAGGATGTGGGTGCCCTCGCCCAGCCCCTGCCTGCCTTCTCGCCGCCACAGCACCCAGCAGCCGCCCCATGCCGGCCAAGCTTCCCTCTTGGTCAGGGAGATGCGCCAGGAGATGCACCCACACAGAGAGGGCAGCCTGCTTGCGTGGGACCCTGAATTGTCCTCAGCTTGGGAAAGTCCAGAGGGCTGGGGACAACCGCCCTGTTCCAGCCAGGCAGCCCGCTCCAGGGAGGAGCTCTGCAGCGCCTGCAGCGTGTGTTCTGGGACAGCCGCTGTCCATGAAGCTGGGAGGCAGGGCAGGGCTCGGGACGGGAGCGGAGCTGGGCTGCTGGTGAGATGGGAGATTTTCCCCGGGCAGCGCCTGACAGTGCCCCTAGGCAGCTGCTGCTGGTGGCAGCGGCGCTCCAGGCGAGCTCTCCGGCACAAATTCGCGCCTTGGGAATTGCCAGCGCTACTGGAAGCTCGTGCCTGGGATGTTGCGGCTGAGCTTGGAGAGACCCCGGCACAATCCCACGCCCAGCCCCACTCATGCACGTCGTGCGCAGCCCTCCCATCGCATACGCACACAAATGGGGTCTATCAACACCCCGTCATGAGAGGAAATCTAATTCAAGGCAGAGTCCCTCGATGGTGGCTTGGCAGGAACATGCTGTTGGCAGGGGCTTTGTTTTCATTACTACTCCATGTGATTTATAATTGTATCAGAACTAAAGCAGTAATTGCAGCGGCCGTCCCACCGCCCATCTCAGCCCATGCACGAGTGGCCGGCAGCAGCGGGATGCTCGGGGCTCGTCCCGCGCCCCAGAGAGGAGCCTGCATGCGTGAGTGCAAGACAGAGCAGGACCGGGGCTCTCCAGGCTCTCCTGGCTGCTGTGCTGGGATCCAGGGGTGGCAAGGATGGGGGCAGCTAATGCGGCCTCTCAGCCCTGCTGGGACAGGGACAGGGATGGGGACAGGGATGGGGACAGGGACAGGGATGTGCCACTCTGCCCATCCCAGCACACATGGAGCTGCACAAGGATAAGGACAGAAAATTTAAGCTTGGTTACCTGTAGCGGAGTGCTTGTGTCCAGGTGTAAAGATTCACAGTCAGTAACTCATCCCGGGAATTACTTAACAGCCGGGAAGTTATTCTGCTTGACTTGAACTTTTTCTCAGGTCTGCACTTTCTGCATTCATTTTCATCATACTGAGATCTTTAAATTAGATTTTCCTTTTCCCAGATTAAGAACCTCCCTTTGACATTTCAACAATGAAATGTGTCGATTTTTCTGTTTAAAATCATTTGCTTTTAAAGCATCCTTCAATCCTACTTTTTAAAAACTAATGCTCCAGAACAAAACAAATATTTTGCTGCAAGTCAAACGTAACATTTCATTAAACCCAGATCAATTCCTTTTTACTTCTGGATTCCCTAAGACTGGGTCTTTTCCAGCTGCTGCTCTCACGGCAGCCTGTCCATCTGCCTGAGGCATCGCAGCGTGGGGAAGCTCCAGGGAGCAAGAAGTATTTGGCCTCTCTGGAAATGTGGCTTCCTGTGCGAGAGCCTGCATCCACGCTGGGAAGCCAAACCTGGAATAGCTAGGTCTGCTGGTTTGGGATGCAGTTGCACACTGAAACAGATTTGCTCTGACACAACTGAAGTGGGACCCCAGCCCAGGGTTTCTGATGAGCCACCTGCGGTGACAGCATCTCGGCGGGCAGCTTTGGCGGTGCAGCGGGATGTGCCGAAATGTGGAGTGGTGCTGCAGGGTAAATCAGAGACACCAGGATGGTGCCGCGGATGCGGTGCAGGGAGCCTGCAGCCTCCTCCAGCCTGACCCCCATGGGGACAGGGAGCTGCGGCACTTGGCCAGCGATGGGACCATGGTGTGGGCGCAGGTTTGGGGGGAGCTGGGAGTCGCTGACCTGCCTCACATGCACTGCTTAGGCAGCCTGTGTTTAAAGTTTTAAATGTCTTGTCACATTACTTCATTTCTTGCCTTGCTTCTGTGCCTTTATTGCAGTTAACGCATCTTCCCTCATCAATTTTGCAGAGCCGGTCTGCACCCAAGCCCACTTGCTGCTGCCCCGGCGTCACGTCCCATCTGGTCCCCGCCACCCTCACCACTGCCCACGTGGCTGCTGCTGGCCCTGGCCACTGGGACACCACACCTTCAGAGCCTCCAGCCCGCGGCCTCCCCAGGGACAGATGAGGTGAAGGAGATGCTTCGGGGGGAAAGAGGGGCCAAGGGACCAATGTCCCCAAAAATCTGTAGGGCAGCATCTTTGGTTAGAGGACTGGGCTTTCTCCTCCGCTGCCCAAGCCACTAAATCAACAGTTTTCAGCTTGCAAAAGCCTTCCCGTGTGCTACGTGCCTCAGTCTCTCTCCAAGCCTTCCCCCATCACCTCTCCGTGTAAGAGGTGCCGCCGGTCCCGGGGCTGTTACGCCTCTTGGTTTAAGGTGGAGGTGCAGGGAGAGCCACCGTGCCCCGGCAGCACTGCTGGGGGACCGGCACATGGGGAGCAGCCCCGAAAGCTCATGGTGCCTGCTCGGTGCCGGCCATCAGCACCTCATGCCATCAGCCCTCCGCCTGCCTCATCCCACTCGGTACCAGGACAGCAGCTGGGATACGGCGGAGGGCTGGCACCGCTCGTCCTCAGCGCCCGGCACGGTGGCTTCTGGCACCGCCTGGTGTCACAGCACAGGCCCCCGTTTGAAGCGGCTGGGGGAGCGCGGGGCTTTCTGCACGCACATGCCAGCAAAATCCAGCATGGAAAAAAAAAGACTGACAGAGGGAAAGAGCAGCTCTTAAAGGAAATCCAATCTTCCGATCGCTTCGAGCTGGGCGGCTGGACCCGTCTGCGTCTGGGGCTATTGAATCACAGAGCTAAGTGGTTTCCTCTCCACCTCACAGGGGAGCTGCTTTTATGTTCCACTGAAAAGGTATCCTGCTCAAACAAGCGGAGACATAATGGGGAGAGCATCCATTAAACAGAAGGAAACGAGGGCATGTTAAACATGAAATATTCATGGGGGCTCTTGCCAGCTTGTTAATGCATTTGTGTTTGCAAAATACCTCTCACTCAAGAGGCAGGCGAGGGAGGGGCATGCGGCAGGTGGGGGGGTCCTGGCTGCGGTGTGGGGACTGGGACCCTGCGGGAGAGAGGCAGGAGGGGGCAAAGGCGATTTTCGCCTGGTGTGGCAATGATTTGCTCACAAGAGACCTGCTTACCACTTCTGAGGTAAGTAAAGGCAGCTAGGGGCTTCTGCTCGGCGCACTCTGGCCCATCGGCAGGTCTGTGGCACTGCGCGCCGCGCTCCCAGCACACCCGGCTCCGGGAGCCTCGGGCACTGCCTGCACTTTTACTGCTTTCCACAAACTGCCTCAGCCCAGGCTCCGCTGGTCACAGCCTCCCCAAATCCTTGTCAGGAGAGCTGGCTTTCCCCCGGAAGCACGGCTGGCTCCCACAGCAGAGGAGAGCCCAGGGACCAGGCCAGGCTGATGGCAGGGGACACCCAGAGCCATCACCAGCTGTCCACGGTAACGCCACCCTGCCGACACCCACTGCCCTGGCCCTGGTACGGGAAGCACCGGCAGAGCCCTGCGCCTGAGAAGTGGCCATCAGCGGTGTTAGAGCATTGCGCACTGCTTCGTATGGCAAAGGCCTCATTGCGTTTACAAAATGCACCGCCATATATTTACCGAGACATTATGAGATAGCATCAATAATTAAAAATAAACTACAATTGTCAAAACAGGCAAACAAAGTGCATCTGGTGATGAATTACCCTGGCTATGGAAAATGGTATTTGCTCTGTTGCTTGCTAAGCCATAGATTTCATTAACTCACAATGGCTTTCCCAGTCATTTAGCACAAATTAGGGAAGCTCTATTGTATTATTGCTGATTATTATTATTATTATTATTATTATTATTATTATTATTATTATTATTATTATTATGGAACACAATCTCATGAGAGTCTGTCACTAGCAAGAGCTGCATTCATCCATCTTGAATTCAGAATTGGCCAAACCCAACATGGCTGTTATGGTTTTGGCTGGGATAGAGTTAATTTTCTTTGCAGAGGCTCACACAATGCTGCGGCTTGGATTTTTGATGAAAATAGTGGTGTTTTTAGTTGTTGCAGAGCAGCACTTACACAGCGCCAAGGACGTTTCAGTTCCCCCTGCTGCCCTGCCAGCGAGGGGCTGGGGGTGCACAAGGAGCTGGGGGGGCACAGCTGGGACAGCTGGCCCAGACTGACCGAAGGGATGTCCTACACCACTTGGTGCCATGCTCAGCAGTAAAAGCTGGGGTAAAGAAGGAAGAAGGCGGGGATGTTCAGAGCGATGGCGTTTGGCTTCCCAAGAAGCCGTTACGCGCAATGAGCCCTGCTCTCCTGGACGTGGCCGAACACCTGCCTGCGATGGGAAGCAGCGAATGGATTCCTTGCTTTGCTTTGCTTGCATGTGCGGCTTTTGTTTTACCTAGGGAACTGTCCATGTGTCAACCCCTGAGTTCTCGCACTTTCACCTTCCCCATTCTCTCCCCCATCCCACCTGGGGAGAGCGAGCAGGCGGCTGGGTGGCACTGAGCTGCCCGCCGGGTTAAACCACAGCAGCGCTGCTGTCAGAAGCCAGGAAGTCCCCCCAGCACCAGCTTGGGAGGTTCCCCAGTCCCGAGGGAGACACGGGGTGGTGAAGCTGCCTTTTGCAGAGCCCCCAGGGCACAGCCGACAGCCATACCGCTCCAGCTCTTCCTCTCCTTGCTCCTGCTAACGCGTCCCGCTGACCCAGCTTTCTGGGAAGGGATCCACCACCCGGCCAAGAGCACGCAGACTATGCAGCAGTGCTGAGGGCACCTGCTTTCACTGTTAAAGCAGGACCAGAACAGCCGCCTCGGCCCCCACCTCCCGCTGCTGCTCCCCGTCCCTCCTGTGGCCCCGCAAAGCCACACGCAGTGCTAGCACCGGGAGCGTGTGCGCTGGCATGTCCCCATGCCCTGCTGCTGCTGTGGGGAGAGGAGCGAGGGAGGGGGCTCAGAAGGGGCTCTTCATGCAGAACACAGTAATTGGATGGAGTGCCAACAGACAAGAAGGGCAGGAGAAAGGGAGCAGGTTTTAATGAAGAACAGTTTTTAATGATTGCTATTTTTCAATCCTAATTAATGAAAGCAGGCTTGGGATAGACAAGCAGGAGCAAGGCAGAAAGAAGGATTAAAGGAGCTTTGCCATGTGCACTACTGGAATTGGTTGGTGTCTAAAAGCCCTAAGGTGAGGGGGGAGCGATACCCAACAGGCCCTGGGCCTAGATGAGCGTTTTGCAGGGGAAAAAGCCAGCAGGTAATAGAACCGTAAAAGTGTTGTTAATGCCTCTGTTTGTAAAAATGTCTCACTGAGAGGAAGAGGCTGGGGAGGGAAAGGGTATTTGGGAAATGCAGTGACAGGCTTGGCCTAGGAGGAATTTATACCAGGTTCAAAGGCAGCTTGGGCTGATGTTTTATCAGACATTGTCTGCTTCTGCAATTCATGTCTGATTTGTCCTGCCCGGGTTTTACCTTCTAGCCCGCAGCTGGTGTGCAGTCACCCGGTGCCCAGTGCCACACACCAGAAGTATTTCCCAGGCTCAGACCTGTGTCCATCCTGCCAAAGCCCAGCCAGAAAAACCCAGAGTGACTGAATTTGCCTCCCCACTGCAAACCTCCCAGGACCTGGTTTCCTGCAGGGGACGGGCGCTGATTATTTCGGGTTGATGTTCAGGGTCATCAGCCGAGCTCCTTCCCGCAGACAGCGACTCCAGCCAGCTTCCTGCTCGCACTGTGATCCGCGATCCCATCAGCAGGATGGATCGTGTTTACAGCTTTAGCAACATCAGGAAGGTGTATCCGTGACTTTGTACAGCTCCCAGTGGTATTTTGGAACTTTTATTTAAAATTTCTCTTCCTCTTTGATTCCCATTTTCAGGTCAATCAGCTCTAAGTAGATTGGCCCCAACAGCCCCGACCTGCAGCTCAGCTCGTTTTCTTCCACAAGTTTATCCTGACTACAAAGTGAGTTCAGCAACCTCAGCATGTCTGTGGATTTGCCTTGGCTTTTCATAATTCTTCACGGGACAGAGAGTGAGATGAAGCACTCTTTCCCAGTGTTTTTAAGAGAGTTGTTTCATTTTTTCCACTTGAAATGGCAATGCATGTTGCTCTCCCCTCTATTTCATTCTGTCCTTCAAATTACAACAATAATAATAAAATTTAGAGGGAACTTCTTGCATGCTGCCGAAATGATGTTCCACTTGTGCCCAGACGATGCAAGACACAAACCCCGACACAAACTCCTGGCTCCGCCGCTGCCAGCTCACTCACTGCCTGCTCGCAGAAGACCAGGCTGGGGGCACCAACCGCACTGGGGACGCAGCACGGCGAGCTGCAGGGAAGGGGAAAGCGCTCCGTGGGACCCGGAGCCGTGAGCAGATGCAGGGAGCCTGCCTGAGCCGGGCGTCCTGCGGCTCTGTCTGGGCTCAGCCCCTCAGGGGTCCCGGGGGAGCCGGTCACGGTGGGCTTTGAGCGGTCCTCTTCCTTCTTTTCCTGCTTTTTTCCTTCCACTCGCATTAAGAGCCTAAAAATAGCCATGCTTCCCATCTCCGTCAGCAATGTACGAGCAGCTAACATCGCTGCGCAGCGAACAGCAGCCATCTCGTTTGCACTGCAATCAAATTTATTAAAGCACCTCTCTCCCTTTCGCTCCCCCTCCCCTCAGCACAGCAGACGCAGGTTTGCCCGCAGCCGTCACCGCCGCTCTGCTGCGAGCAGGGGCCGGGAATTTGCTGGCGGGATGGGCTGCGGGCAGGCACAGCTTCGGGTAGCTTAAAGCCAGCGCTAGGGGGCTGGCTCAGGCCGCCGCCAGAGGTCCGAGGGCAGGAGCGGGGTGGGAGGGGAGGGCCTGGGGCCCCTGGGGCCGGCCCCTGCCCGCAGCGCTGCAGGCGCCCTTGCTGGAAGCGGCGGTCAGCCCGGGCCGTGCCGAGCCGGCAGCTGGGCGTTAGGGACCCACGTGCGGGCAGGGGCACGGCAGGAAACCGGCGTTTAGTGCAGGAGGTGAGGGGCAGTCACGGCCGGGGCAAAGCCTGGCACCTTATCCGAGCTTGCTGGGGGGGCTGGGAGCCTCGGCAGGGCTGCTGCAGGGGGGATTTCTTGGGAAGGTCAGGGAGCACTGGGCAGAATGCGGCCGGCAGCTCACATTTGGGCTCTAAATTTGTACTTGCCTTAAAGCAGGGAAGAAAATGCGGAGAAATCTGCAGAAAGCTTGCATTGGTTGAAAGAAGAAAGGGGAAGAGAAGGGACTGTCTCGCTCTGTGTCTTCTGGCAGCCGGGAAAAGAGCCATAAACACCGAGGGAAAAACAACAGCAGCACAGAGCGATGGTGTGTTGTGCCGGCCGGAGAGCGGAAATGCCGGGGAGAGCTCCAGGGGAGCAGCCACCGCCCCGGGGCTGCCAAGGGGCTGGAGCCGTGCGGCTGCCAGGGAAGCACCTGGATGCCCAGGAGGGTGCGGAGCGGGACGAGCCCGGGGCCCGCAGCGCATGTGGGCAGCAGGGGAAGCTCTGGGGGGGACCGATGGTGGGCAGGGCAGCGCCCAGAGGAGCGCTGCGGTGGCTGGGCCGGGCAGGGGCAGGGGCAGCAGCAGGGGCAGGGGCAGGGGCAGGGGCAGCAGCAGGGGCAGCAGCAGGGGCAGCGGGATGCTCAGGTGGATGGAGCAGGCTGCGCTGGAAACTCGCTGTGCGCTCCGACCGCAGGTCGTTACAGACCGGTGGGATCCTTTATAAATAATGAACTGGTATTGATTGCCTTTGCCAGTAAACACAGAGTGACCTTTATTAAAAATACACGAAAAACGCACTTAGGGAAACTCGCTGACTTCTTGCTGCAGACAGATTTATGCAAAAAGCTGATTTGTCCCGCAACAGCCAGAAAAGTGGAAAACGAGGCAGGTGGGGAGCGAGCACAATCACAGCGGGCACTGCACCCCACTGCCATGTGCCTGGGGGCCACTGCTGCCTAGGGACCTCGTCGTTGTCACATCGCAGCCTGGGCTGGGGCTGTGGACTGTGCCCAGTGGGAAGCCGCAGGACACCAGGTACCAACCCCCATGCAGTTATGGGGACGGGAGAGAGCTTAACATGGGAGGAGGGGGAAAGAGGAGACATTAAACTCCGCTTCCAGCCTATTTCACAATAAGCTATTCAGGCACTTTTGATTTAGTGATTTGGAGCTCGCCCTTGGACTCTACAATTTGCTTTAAATTGCCCATTCAGCACCCACCGTCGTGCTTGCTGAATGCTGAGGGCTGGACACCGCTCGCTCCGCTGAGGGTGGTGGACGAGGCTCGAGGCATTGTGTAAATCTGGGAATTTGCCTCATCGCTGCCCTCCATTTGTCTGATCTCTTGGGGGTTTTTTCAACAATTAATTATCTGCTATACAATAGAAAGATCATTCCTTCTGGCCAAGGTTAAACATCCCAGTGCTGCAAAATAGCATTCATGGTAGCTGAAAATAAATCTCACTTATTCCCTAGGCGATGCCGCTGCTTCTGATTCTTTGTCCGCATATGAGAGAAGCGGGCAACAGAGCAGCTCCAGCACTGCGAGGGAGATGCAGAGCCCCTCGGCTCCGGTCACCACTTGAGCTATGAATTACTGCCTGTGCCCTTCTGGGCTGCAAGTTGCTCACAACCCCAAGGCACGTTTGTAGCGGTGCAGCTTGTTCTGTGCTATGCAACAAATGCTGGGGCTGGGAAGCTTTGCTGCTGGTGGCCTCCTGACGGCTGGTGTGGCGGCCAGAGCACCAGCCCAGTGACCCCCACGGGCGGTGCGGATGCGTGCCCAAGCAGACACTGGCTGCAAGAAGGAGCTGGCAGAGCCCTGCGCTCTCGGGCTGCCCCTTGTCAGCAGCGGAGCGATGCTGGCACCGACATGAAATCGGTCTCGAAGGTCTAGAGGCTGCTCAAAGCAAAACAAGTACGAATGCCACGAGATGCTCCCAGCCCCAGACTTGGAAGCAGCTGGTTCCCTTCCTGAAGGAGAGGGGGGATCAGACGTGCACGCTGTCTCCTAGGCTGCACATCCAGCCTTCTCTCTCAGGCAGTAATTGTCTGCGCATGCAAAGTGACTGGGAGATATTTCACTGTTTGAGAGGCATTTACACACAGCACTTTTTCACATGGGAATGTGCCTGCGTGTGCACAAACAGACATTTCCATGAATAAAAGCATTTTCCCGAACTCTGAGCAGAACGTCTTTCTCAAGGAGTGCATGTGCAGGTCTGCACGGGGCAGGGAAAGCAGACCCCGGGCTGCAGTCCCACCAGGTGCAGCAGGGACACCAGCCCCTGCCCTGCCCCAGTGTGGCACCTGGGCACCACAGTGGCCGCGACCCCAAAGGACAAGAGCCCGGAGGGGCTCAGAGATGCAGGCAGAGGCTGGGTATGTCCCCACAGAAACACCGAGGGCTCTCCCCCCTTGGCTGGGAAGCCGATGCATTAACAGCCCCGGGCTTGGCCGGGCAGCCTGTCCGTGTGTTCTTTCCTGCGGGTCTGAGGGACGCAAGTGAGGACCTGTGAAGTGTGCGGGCTGCGGGGCACATGTGGCTGGGGAGCAGTCTGGGCTGCACCAGGGGATGCACGATGCTGAAAAGCCAGCATGGATCAGAGCCAAGTGAACAAAGGTTTTATTAATTGGAGTGCATGTGGGTAAGTAGCATTGATTGCTGAAGTCAAGGGAAGTACATTACTTATGGCTTTTGTGCAAATGCTCCTGGAGCAAATGTGTCTGGATGCTTAATTGATTTGGGATTTTATTTTAGTTGTTTTTTCTCTCCACTGTTTTCAGAGAAGCATGGTTAGGTACTCGGCGTCAAGCACCTGCACTGTGCACCTCACAGGTATTTCACATCGAAGTATCCCAGTTCACATTCTCATTTCCTCCTCCCTTATCACCCCCTAGCTCACAGGAAGAGATCTTCAAGCAAAGGCCAGCCTGCTGTCATGTTCTGTCCCCAGAGAAAATGTTTGTTGTACTCGCCTGGAAGGGCAGCAGATCCTTGACACCCCCTGCATCATTCCCTTGGGGACCGTACTGTGGCGGAGCAGAGGCACCGCAGCACGGCTGCCTTCCCCACCGCTGCGGGAAGTGCCGATGCACTGTTACCCTTTGCAGTTTTGTTTCCACGTGGCTGCAGCATTACCTCTGGATGCAGAAGACTCAGCGCCAGCCTCACCCAGCTACAGGCGATGTCCTGCACCAGAAGGGCCGTGACCTGCATTAGGGCACCAAACTGGCTCTGTCAGCTGCAGCTACTTCGTTCGGTCAGGCCGAGGTCAGCCGGCGGCTGCATGACAGAAGCTCCCCTGCGGAAGCCAGGTAGCACGGAAGGGCAGGCGGCGTGCCGCCGCGCCTCTGCCCCATCACTGCAGGAGTGAGCTGCCAGCCCTCAGCCCCGCGGGCAGCTCGTGCTGTCACCCTGGAGAAGCGGGATGAGGATGTTATGGCACCACTCCAGCAGGATGAGGATGTTATGGCACCACTCCAGCGGGATGAGGATGCTATTGCACCACCAGTCCAGGAAGGTCAGGGGTTCAGCTCTGATGGGCTGGGGCTGCCCTGAGGAGAGCCCTGTGTTTGGTGAGATGCTAAAAAACACAGCTTTGGGGGGGGGGGAGACATGCTTCATATCACCCCATCTAGACAGCCTTCGAGTCGCTCTTCCTCTTAATCTCATCGCCAAAAAGATGTATTAGCTAAAGGCCGATGTTGACACAAGCTCTAAACCAGGTTTCTCTCTCTATAGCGTTCCTGTATTGATGAAGGTAAGAAGTGGGAAGGTTTCTAACCAGCGGATGAGGGGTGCCTTGGGACAGCTTCCCCAGAGAGGCAGTGAGCGCAGCAAGTCCTCAAGTGGATCTAATACGAAATTTAATTGATTTTATAAATGGGAACACATGACACAGCTGCCTGAGGTAGCTGAGGTCTGCAGCGGAGCGATGCTCATGGCCGGGAGATGCCAGCCCCAGCTGGGGACGGGACGGGGCCGCAGAGTCCAGTCTCACAGGCAGGCCTGCAAGGCTCCCTCTCTTTTTTTTAACTCTTGTCTAGACTCCAAAGGGAAGATGATTTTAAGGGCTTGTGATTTGTTTTTCCTGTATATACAAATGCAAAATGAAAGGTAAATAGGCACAAGGCTTTAATGATCAATAATTCATTCAATTTGCATTTGTTTTTCTACCCAACACTCTAAGGAGAGACGATGTTAATAAATATGTAACAAAATGATAAGTCTGGTCTTGGAACAGTTCAGGTGCTTGGGAACATTTGGATACATGGGGTCATGTTTGCCTCTTCACCTCTGTGACCTGCATTGCATTGGTATTTAAAATAGGGATGACAGACAGATGCTATTCGCATTTTGAGAAAAATTTCCCAACTTCACAGATTTTCCTCAACTTCCTGCAGAAGTCTCTTGACAGAATGGCACTGATGGGGAAAAAAAAAAAAAAAAAAAAAAAAACCTACAACCTTTTCCTCTAGAACCCTTGATATTTTCCATTTTGGAACAGCCAAAGCACATTATGAAATGAAACAGACTCTCCAATCACAGCCCAGGCAGGAAGGCTGGAAACAAACGGATGAGAGCATGAAATGTGATGTGCAATGAGATGAGATAAACTCCCTGTCTTATTTTGGCCCATTATGGCAAATTATTCATCAAAACACTTTGTTGAAATCAGCTTGCTCCATTTTTTGTTAATTTTCTCTGTTTCAAAAAATCAGACTTTGGGGGAAAAGGTGCCAAAAATAGACGTTTAACTAGCTCTAGCCAAACGGTCCTTGAGTTCAGCCTGTCATCTCGGTTATTACTTCACTTGTATCCCCGTGATAATTTGGGAACAGAGGGAGGGGGAGCGGATAACACGCTGCCATGTGAGAGCATTCGGGATGTTTCCTGGCTGGCAAGCAGCAGCCAGGCTCGGTTCTCACCCCGCGGAGCGAGGAGCGTGCGGCGCAGCCAGCCGTGTGCCACGCGGGGCGTGCCGCGCCTGGGGTCCTGCTGCCGCCCCCCGCTGCCAGAAAGGAGAGGAATAAACAGCAGCAAATGAGCAAGCCTCGGCTTTCCATGCATGCTGGCATCTCCGGCTAGCAAAGCGCAGATTGGCTTTCAGGCGAGAGCTGCTGGCGGCCGTGCGAGGTGAGGGGTGCGGGGACCCTGGCCCCAGAGCCCACAGCCCCACAGCCCATCCCACCGGCACCCCGAGACCCCTCCGAAACCTTTCCATAGCAATCAGGGGGCAGAGAAATGAGAGCTGTGTTTGAAGAAACCGTTGATTTTCAAGTATCAGTCGCAGGCTTGTTTTGTTTGACTAAGTTGGGTGCTCACTCCTGTTTCTTAGCAACCCTAATGGGCTAATGCTTTTCATTTCCCCGGGAATTGCACCAGACAAATTAAGCCCGAGCATTTCTGTCAGACTGTCCTTTGCACATCTGTCAGGGCAGGCGAGGCGGCGGCAGCTCCTGCTCTGATGGCGCTTGTGCCCTCCGGGCACGGTGCGGGACCCCCTGCTCGTCCCGCTGCCGGGCCCACAGTGCCGGGCCCGGAGCACCGCGAGGGGCTCATGCTCCCCCGCCGTGACTCGTGTGGTCCTGCCGCAGTTTCCCTGCTCCGAACCTCCCATATCTCCTGCTTCAGCCAAGCCTGGCCTCTTTATGGGAGAAGAATGGGAGAAGAGGGGAAGCTTTCAGACCTACCCAATGGAAGCTAACATCACGCACTGATTTGCCACCATGCTGATGGTTTTTGTCAATTTGCTGCGATCCCCGGCCATTCCTGCTTACTGAAACCGCTGCTGTGAGCAGAGGCTGGACCTGCTGCAGGGGAACTGGGCTAAGCACGTGCCAGCATGCACGTGGCAGGCTCAGGCCATGCTCTGTGCACATTTGCACTTTCCTAGGTGCCACCGCAGCAGAAGGAGGTGCTGGCCCCATTCTCTGCACATAAAGCAGTGGAGAGGTACAACAGGAAAAGAGCAACTGGAATATCACAGGGAGAAGGACAAGCCAAAGGGTAAATTGTGGCGGGCAGGACTTCATGGGAGCTGTGCGGACGCTAACACAGATCTTCCAAATCTTGGCAAAGTCTCAATCCACCTTTTTTGAAAACACATGTGTACGTGTCGTGAGCATGGGCAACGCCACGGTGGGGGGATTCAGCCAGCCTGCATCGCTTCTCTCATCTTCCTCTGCTCCCCATGCAGCACGGGGCCAGCTCCCGAGGGCCGCTGGACGTGCCGAATCAGCCCGAGCCCCGATTGCGAGACCAAGCTGGCGATCTGGTTTCAATAAAATTAGGGAATTGTTTCATGGCTGGATGGGAACGCTGCGAGGCCCCGGGATTTGCTCCTCTCGCAGCTGGATCTTGTTTGTCCATCGCCGCCCCCTGGGCTGCAGCTCGCCCACCTGTGCCCGTGCTGGGCAGCTGAGCACTGGCCGCCGCCAGCCCGCTGCTTCCTCGGGTGGTGCGGGGAGCTGGACTCGGCCAGGCTCTGCTGGCGTCTCCAGAAGCGTGCAGCTGCCCTGGGGTGCTGAGGGAGCACGGGAGCCGGGCACACAGGAGCATCTCGTGGCTTCAGCTCAGCAAAGCTTTTGGTGCGCAGCTTGGATGGGGATGTGAAGCCGATGCTTAAAGCTGAGCCCGCGCCCCAGCGCACCACTCGGCCCGGGTCTCACCGAGCTGGTGCCGATGGAGGCCTTGAAATATCGGGCAGTTTTCTAGGTTGCTTTTAGCCTTCCTCTGTACCTTTAAATTCCAAAGGCAATGTGACTTCTCAGGAAAAAAAGCAAGCCTTTAAAGCAGTAAACAGCTGTTTTCCCTCTTTCTATATAAGAGCAATTTTAAAAAACACTAAAAAATTTAACAACCTTATTTTTTTTCAAAGTTTTTTAGTGAAGCAGGGCCATTTCAGGGGTCTGTCAAGCATACTCAGTAACAATGTGACATATCCAGTAACTACATCACCAATAACCATCTTGGCCTTCCTCTCTGGCTTGGCTTTATTACAGTCCCTAAACTAGCCCAATAGGAATTTCTGCTCTGTATTTAAATGAACTTGTAGGCAGTAAAGGAGCATGTATAAAGAAAGGGGTGAGTATTATGTCAGTTTTGTGTATTGTAACCCTTTTACTTACAGTCCCTATATCTTCTAAGTTCTGGCAGGGGCAAAAGCACTAACTTATTCACTCCCACTGTCTCCATCCCCTAAGTGTGCAGTTAATCCCAAATCCGAGGCTGCAATATCAGCTTTCTGTTCTAACCAGGACAGAAAAAAACCAGAGCAGGACAGACCAGCTGCATTTAGCGCCCCATCAGCTAAATTTCAGTGAAATCATTTTGATGAATTGTTTAGGAAGGGAAAAAAGCCCCATTAACTGTACATTTGCTGTTAATTAATAGTCTGCTTTTTCTCTCTCCTCTTTGGCGCAGCACTTCCGAGCTGTTACAGCCTCCTCAAGCCCATTCCCACAACTCCTTGATCAGCACCGAGTGCCGGGGATGGGGCATCCGTACGGGCATGAGCCACAAAAAGGGAGAGGGCTGCATCGGTAAGACCCTGGGAAGGACGGCTTCTCCAAGCCACCAGAGCTGCTGTGGAGGAGCAGCTCCCTGCTGTGCTCCTGAAACCAGCATGGAGCTGCTCCTGCTCCTGCTCCTGCTCCTGCTCCTCTCCAGGCCGGTGTTTGTCCCTGGGCAGTGCCCGCAGGTGGCTACGCAGTGTCATGAGTGGCATTCCTCAGCTCCTCAGTTTTATTATTTTAATAACTTATCCTTCTTGTATGTATTTTCTGTGCACATCATGTAAATACCTCTGGAATGCTGCTCTGGAGGGATGTATCCAGCATGGGCCAGTATCCCCCGGGAAGCAGAGGCCGGTGTTCCCACTGCGCCCCAGCTGGAGGCAGCTGCTCACAGGGCTGCTCCGCTCCTACCAGCACTGCCAAATACCTGCCCTGGGCGACTGCCAGGAAGGGAGAGTTTTGGTAAATCATTTCCATTCCTAATTAGCACAGCAACATGCCCCCAGGCCATTTTAAGGCCCAGGACATGGCCAAGAGGAGGGAGAGCTGCCCAGCAGCATCAGCCTGTGCCCGCTGTGCCCAGTGAGGAGCTGTCATGGGATGTGCGTCCTTGGGCTGCCCACTTCATCTGGGTGAGGGTGTCCTTTCTGCACTGACACCTTCCAGGCAAGTCACCGATGATGCCAGTTGTAGAAAGAATATGTCAAATACACAAACTGTGCTGCGGCTGGACATTTGGTCCTGGCCAGCCCAGGCAGCGTTATTCAAAACTCCTCACATGATTCTCTTTTGTGCATTTACAGATCAAGCACCAGGTAATTAATCCAGAAACATTAATTCAAGTTCAGTTAGAATTTAGGAGAAACCAAGGTTGTTTGTTTGTTTGTTTGTTTGTTTTCCAAATCCACCTCTATTGCCTTAACTCTGCCCTTCTGGGGAATGGAGCAAAAGCTTCAGGAACCTGGATTGTGCTTTACCTGCTTGTTAGAGAGTGCAGTGCCAGCTCCAGCACCTCCCGAGCTGGGCAGCTAGTGACAGGAGAGGAACAGACATTGAATGTCACCAGCAGAAGACTTGCTTGGTGTTGAACTACCTAGGTATTAATGCATGAGGCCTGTGAAAAGGCTCCTGCTCTTCTTTCTTCCCTCCCTCTTGACAAATGCTGCTCCCTCTGCCACCGTGCTCCCCCAACTTGGTGCCTGCATGCCCATCGGTGCCTGCATGTCCAGCGGTGCCTGCATGCCCAGCGGTGCCTGCATCCCCAGCAGTGCCTGCATCCCCAGCAGTTGCAGCCCCCCTGCTCCAGAGGGTTTGGCTCTTGGTGCACGATGGCTTGTCAGCCCTGCTCAGGGCTCACCCAACCCAGGACTGGGAGCTGCCGGGGGGCTGCTGTGTGCAGGACATCGCAGGGGGCTCTGCTGGGGGCACCACCAAGCCAGAGCGACAGCCAGGACGGGGCCGGGGGGCTCTGCTCCATGATGGGGCAGGCGCGAATGCAGCCGGCGCTCCCCATCTCCCATCCTTCAGATTCAGCGGAACGGGGAGGGGGTGGTGTGCAGGCAGGGGGATGGAAGCAGTTTGCTCACCTTCAGCGGTGACTTTCCCTTCTTTCAAGTGTTTGGGTTTCCTGCAAATAAGCTCTGATTTCCTAGGGCTTTTTTATTTTTCTCAAACTACCGTGGCCTCCAGCTTGTGCTGGCAGATTCCCTTGCCTGCACAAAATACCACTGATGTCAGCCAGATCTCCAAGCCTGTGCAGGAATCATCACAGGCTTGGGTCTAAAAGCTTCTTTGGGGGATTTTGTGTCCTTATTTGCAACGTGTACACTCAGCTTGTGCTTCACCTTCGGGAAGCATTTTCTCTGGGTACCCCATCACAACAGTACATCTTTGTCCCGGCAGGCGAGAGGCCGGGTACGACCCTGCTCGGGGTGTCTGGGCCGCAGATGTCTGGGCCATAAGGTATCAGTGCAGTGAACTCCTGCAAAAGCCAGGCTCTGTGTCCCTCTGAGTCACCACCTCAGCCCAGAGGAAGAAGCTAATCGGAGTCTTTGTGAGGAGTCATTCGCTGCTCTGCCACATGCTTAATTATCCTGACTAGAAAGAAGAGCCCTGGTAACATTTGGTCCAAATTAATGATGGTTTGTTTTGAAATGCAAATAGTTTTTAATCAGAGGGGGAAAGGTGGAAATAGACACTACTTAGTTTCTACATTTAATGAAGCTATGCATCTGTGTTTTTTTTAATATATATTTCTTTTAATATGGAGAATAACTTCTGTGTGGGCTGAATTAGCTCTAAATGAAAGCAAACAAGGCATAATTAGAAACCGGTCTACTTTTTTCTTCTGTTTCTTCCCTTCCGTACCGGCAGCATTACAACAAGGCGCGCACCCGGGAGGGGCGGCAANCCGCTCCCGGCCCATCGCCCCCGAGCGCCGGGGGCTGCGTCCGGCCCGGCGGGAGGAGCGGGGCCGGGCTGCAGGGGCGGCTCCGCGTGTGAATCCGGGAAGCTCCCAATTGGAAACTGCAGGAGTTTCTCATTTAATATGGTACCACGCTGCATTCCTTCTCTATAAAGAGACCTCATTTAACTTTAGGCGTGTTTATACATCTAATTAAAAATTGGTCATATTTAATTGATTGCATATATCACTGCCGCTGCCTCGCTGCATAGGCGAGCACAGCGAAGGGCGGCAGCTCGGGGTGACAGAGCCGCTTCCCAGGGCTGGGGCAGGCACAGCAACACCCGCCAGTGCCAGCTCGCTCCTCTGTGCCCTGTCCTGGCTCTGCCAGCAATGCCACACTTCTTTCTGGGGAGCACGTGGGCAGAGTGAGGGGATGCGGGTGGGCAGCACTTCTCTGGGCGGTGTGTGGCTTCCTCCAGTGTGATAGCACCCACACGAAATACCACTCTGGGCCGGTGGTTTCCAAATCCCCTGGGGCTGAGGTGGAGAAAGCTATTTCCAAGACAAGGCAAAAGCTGGTGAGCCCAGTTCTGGGTCCCCACTGCTGGTGCACCTTGCCTTGCATGGAGCGGGATGCTCGTTTGGGGAGGGACGGTCATGGGGACAGCAGCTGCCCGCGCTCCCCTGCAGCCTGCCCTCAATGCTCCGCGTGGCCCCTCCGCTTGCCAGCCCTGCACCGAGGGACGTGTCAGCACCTCGGGGTGGTGACGGGAGCATCGCTGGGGGCGGCCGCCACCCCAGGGACCACAGAGAGCTGGTGTCTTGCATTGCATGTGCACGGCCTCCCCTGCCAGCGTGGCTGCCCCCTTTTCACCCAGCCCCAACCCCAGGGCTGCCCCAGCCCCCTGCCCCATCTCCCTGACCCAGCACAGGGCAGCCCCGCAGCCAGGGGATGCTCACTCCTCCTCCTCCTCCTCCTCTTCCTCCCTGTCACACCTCTCCCGGGTAATTGAATCAGATTGTCAGCAAAGAGGGGATGATGATTCAGCTCCCACCAAAGGCTAGACTATTACCTAGCAGCTTAATAATGAAAACTGTCATCATTCCTGCAATAAGGAAAGATAAATAAGTTATTAAATGCAAGCGCCTGCCACCCTCCCCGGGCAGGGCACCATGCCAGAGGAATATTAACTTCTGGCCACAGCCGATCTATTCGGGGAATGGAGAGGAGTACCCTGAGTGTCCAGAAAAGAGCTCTTTCTCCTCCAGTCAGCTTTTAAAGGTCTTCGGCTCGCTGTGTGCTGCTGCTGTGTGCTTAGCCATCGGAGAGCCACCTTTCACTGTTTGTTCTCAGGGGGATAGATAAACACAGCCCCAGAAATGGATCCAAGGGGGAAAACTGGGTGTGAGGAAGGGGCACAGGTGGGCCTGAAGATATGCGTTGTTCTCACAGGTCTGATGAGCCCCTAGATGGGGCAATGGGCGCGGTAACCAAAGCTTTCCTGAGCAGCTCCTGTGAGGCCCTGCTGTGCAGGACTGCTGAAGAGTGACCCATGCAGTGTCACCTCGGGCAGCTGCGGTGGGCTGTGCGCGGCAGTGGCGGGGCAGGGTCAGAGCCCATGCTGCACCCAGCTTTGCTCTGCTGTCAGAACAGGTTTCCTCCTCCTGACGGCCCCTGCCAAGTTCACCTGGTTGCTGCTCAACTTTAGCGCCTGTCAATATGTTACAAAATGAAAGACACGTCTGATGTGGAGAGAAAAAGGTGAGAAGCAGGAAAGAAAGAAGGAGAGAAGAAGTGACCTTTTTTGCCCAGCTGTATTTTGCTGGGAGGAAATCCATAAGCTGTTACGTGCCCCACCAGGAATTAGATGGAGAGAACCCTGGTACTGCTTAGGCAGCAGCTGTGTGCTGTGGAGACCCGTAGGTGCTATTCTGCACAGCCAGCCATAATAGATGACCTTCATAACACCTTCCCTTTAAAATTCTCCAACTTTCCCACTAATAAACAATGTGGTTGTCTAGGCAGTCCTATCGTTTTATCCAGAAATTGCTCCCTTCCTTCCCTGCTGAGCAGACACAGCATCTTCCACCGAGCCTACAGCTATGAGTTCTCCTCCACAGCCTTCTTCTGGAGGTCAGGTCCTCTCCCACTTTCCCATTCCCTATTGCTGTTAGCTCCTCAGGGATTAAAAAGAAAAATATTTGCCAATGTGGGACCTCTCTCTCTCGCTCTGGACTATCTCAGTGCCATTTTTAGCATTAGCACAGCCCCTGGAACCATCTTTGTTAATCACTGTGTTTACATGCACCTTGCGGAGGCTGCTAAAGTGTCCTGACAAGTCTGTGAAATCAAAGGCTTGGAGCTGCCCCAGGGGCAGGACCAAAGAGAAGCCATTACCCGAGCTGCTGCCGGCGTCGCCGGGAAGGGCTGCAGGAACACGCTCGTGCAGGAGGGCGGGCCCTGCTCCATGCAACCTGCAGCTACCTCCCACCTTCATCACCGAACCACACACGGTGCCGCAGGTCCTGACACGCCGCGCTCCATTTCCACCCGGCAAACCAAGCCCCGAGACGCCATCGGAGACCACAGGCAAGTTTCCATGCGTGGCCACAAAAGAATCCATAAAGTTAGTGAACATCTTAAAAATTAAGCATCTAATGAGCACCATCCTGAAGCCGAGGGCTTAGTTCCAGTTTGGCACTGGCCCCGTACCGTGCCCTTCCCATAACGGTAGATGGGTCTGCTTGGCTTGTCTGATGAATCCCGCAAAACCCTCTGGTTCCCGCACTGGGGCAGCGGGACTGTGAGCGCTGAGCAGGTCCGGGGGCACTGCCACCAGTGAGATGGCGAATGAAGGCATGAGGAACCTGGGGAAAGCGAGGAAGATGTGTGCTGAGTCCTTGTGCCTGGATCATCTCAGCAGAGACCCTCGCTCGCTGCATCCCAGCACCATTTTACTCCCTGAATAACCATTTTCAGCCCTTGTGCTAATCAGCTGCCTTATGTTCCTTCGCCCATCACCTGCAGGAAGGGGCAGCTCTCTGGATAAGTTCATTCAGCCCAAGCTAAAAGGAAGGGCTCATCCGTGTTCAACACCTTTGCATCAGGCACCATCGCTGCCGCAGAGCCAGCCAGCCCCTTTCGGAACAGCAGCACTGGGTCCTGCTGGCAGCGAGGAGGGGACCTGAGAGCCAGGCTGAAGGCAATTCATTAAAACGCTTCATACCTCCACACTTTTCTTGCTGTGAGTAACTCAGCATCCAGTGAGTGGACAAACCATCCCTCTGCTGTGTTTGGTGTCGCAGCAGGAGGGGACAGCCCCTTCCCAACCTGCCTTGCAAGGCTTTCCCTCACTGGGCACAGCTGCCTGCACCTCCCTGCAGCCATCCCTCCTGCCCCTGAGCCTGCCATGGGCGTGCAACCCCCGGACCCACCCTTATTCTTGCCCCCGTGCGCAGCAGCACAGCCCGTCCCAGCACAGCCCGTCCCAGCACAGCCCAGCACAGCCCATCCCAGCACAGATCATCCAGCACAGCCCGTCCCAGCACAACCCAGCACAACCCAGCACAGCCCA
>VXAA01007441.1:258540-270475 GCA_013399115.1 Anseranas semipalmata | reverse complement strand
AGCCCAGCCCGTCCCAACCCAGCCCAGCCCAGCACAGCCCAGCACAGCCCAGCACAGCCCTCCTGTGCTGCTCCTATGGAGGCCCCTGCCCTACAGCCCTCCTCCTGCTGGCCAGACCCCTGCCGCTCACTGCCCTCTACTGCTCTCCTGCCTGCCATAAAAATATATAGAATATAGAACATTATTTTATGATGTACTATTAAAAAAAAAGGTCCTGGAACTACAAGACACGTGCCAAACCTCAGCAGCGCACACAGGAATGCCTTTGTTCCAGCTGTTGCTGGATTGCCTGAGCTCTTCCCAGGACTGTTCAAAGGCTTTTAGGGACAGGAACCTTGTTTTCTTTATTTTTTCTGGCATGGGGCGGCAGCACCAGCTGTGGCTATACATAATGCGTAATAATGCCTGTCCTTTACATGCAGGCCATCCATGTCCCATTTCTGAATCACTGCCCGGGACTCCCCAGGTCAGCATTACAGGTAGAGTTTTGGTATATATTGAGCTTGAAAGTGTGAGCAGAGACATGGGTAAAGGGGCAGAGGTCTCTAATTTCTCACTGAGGATGCTCTCCATGGGCATTGCTCCTTAGGTCTCGTGCCCCTCCTGTAGCAGCCCCCTCCCTCCTTGCCCAGCACCCTGAGCACGCAGCACAGAGCCCAGCCATGCAATGCAATCTCCTGGCAGTTGAATGCAATCTCCTGGCGGTGCAATGCAATCTTCCAGCTCTTTCTAGGGTTTCATTGTGGCGCTGGCTCCTGCTCGGCCACTTTAGAAGAACCAGTGCACAGGGAACCATCTGCGCTTCTTACCGGGGTTCTTGGCAGAGCAATAAACCACCAGGTATGCCATCCCGCTGGGCTGCAGGGCTCGCCGCCCCGCTAGGCCCCCAGGTGAGCCCCGTGTGGGAAGCGGGGAGGAAAACCTGCCGCGGGTGAGAGGAGATGTGCCCAGCACCCTGCTGGGCACTGGCAGAGCGCGTGGCAGCCTCGCACGCAGCGTGGGCATGCATGGATGCACCAGCCCCAGCGGTGCCCACGGCAAGGGACCTCCTGCCACAAGGAGGTGGGTGAGGACGCGTCTCCTGTGGGCGGTGGGACGTATCCCCACGGGGAGACCTTCCCCTGAGGGGCTCCAAATAGCCAGGCTGCACCTCGTCCCTCGCTCACGTCCCCTCTGCGGTTCTTGGGAGCGACTTGCTCTTCGAATAAGACATTTGAGGGCACTGTCCTTAAGGTAAATGGCACAGACCCTTCTTGTCTCTTCGGCAGAGCTTTCCTCGCCCTGAAGGCACTGCACCTTTAAGTACTTTCTTCTTCTCCCCTGAGCTCCTCGAAAAAGACACAAGGTTTCATATCCACTGTGTATGTGACACTTTGAACCCAAATGAAAAACCTCCTGACTCCTGTTCCCAACACGACCCATAGCACAGGCTCTTTTCACCCCTCAGCAGGAAGTTTCTGTCCCATTCCCCCCGGCCCCACACCCCAAGATGCCAGCCCCTTGTCCTCCTTTCCCTTCTCCTCCTGGGCTGGTGAAACTTTCATATAAAACCTGCAAACCAAGCTCCATAAAACTCCCGATTCATTCTGCAGATATTTCCTGCACTGGGGCTTTCAGCAGCATCTGCTGGTTTGAAGTACGCTTTTTATTCGTCCTGGGGGCACCATTACTTTCAGCTTTAGCAGTTTTGCCTGCTCTGTAGTCCCTGCCAGGCTCCATCCACGGAAGAGAAAATTGGTGAAAGAATAATAATTATGATTGTTATAAATATATATTTCATTGTGGTGGCCCTTTGCGCATGTGTTCGTCACTGATGAGGAGACCAGAGGGGCGGGCGGCCCCTGCCTGTGCTCTTCCTCGCCAGCCCAGTGGCTGCCCTCCTCCTCCTCTTGCTTCTCCTCTTCCTCCTCCTCCTCCTCCTCCCAAGGTGTCTGTGAGGACAGCCCAGGGCTCCATCCTGCAGGGTCTCCAGTGGGTGCCAGAAGAGCTGGACACCCCCGGAGGAGGGTGCCAGGCCACCCTGCTGGCGCAGTGTGCCCCGGGGCAGCCTCCTCCATCCGCTGGGATGGCAGGAGGAGGGGAGGAGAGAGCTGCTGAGCTGGGGATAGGGGGGTAGAAGACTTGCAAAACGGGACATGGAGGAAAAGGGCGTTATCTTGTCTTGTAGACCTTGCCTCAGGTTCTCCATAGATGTCTGCTCTCTTCCAGCTCAGTGGAAAAACAAAGGAATGATAACTTAGCCCATAAATGACTCACATGCACATCTAGCAGCAAAATGCTCCTCTTGTCAGGGAATTACCCGAGCAGGGACTTTATTGGTGGGTGCAGAGGACCCTTCCACTCTCTGCACCTGTAATTCAGCTCGCTCTCTTTCTTCCTCACCGCCCTGACAGAAGGTGCATGCCGCATCAGAGCCGGGCTCCTCCCAGGCCAGGCCCTTCTCCCCACACATGAGGGACCCTGGATGCCCCCAGGGCAGCTGAAGACACCCAGTGCACCAAGCAGATTCCCTCGGATATAAGGAAATATTTTCCCTTCTTTCACCAGCTGTAGATGAGCACCTTCTCTTCATATTCTCAACTATGCAGCCCCTGCAGACTGAGGATGCTCCCTGGGTAAGTGTCCTGGCCCCTCGCAGCCACTCAACCTTCTCCACTTTCATTTCCTGCTGCATAAAGTTTCCGAGGTATTTCCTGTATCCACTTCAAATGTCCAGGGGGGGTTCTTCATTTCATCCTCAATGGGATGGCCTGAAAGAGGACAGTAGGAGTCATGCAGAATGGGCTACAAGGGAAGACTTTGCATTAATCAGCAGATCTTGGCTAATTTTTCCACTGACCTTTCCACCCTGAGAAGCCCTCCCCTCCTTGCAGCTCAGACTAGATAATTATATATGGTCCCTCCTGGCTTTGAAAATCAGTGTATGCAATTCCATCTGCGAGTGAGTAATATTACTGCCTTCAGATCTTCCCCACTTGCAGACCGCAGCTCCTGCCAGACTGTCCATACCACGGCAGCTGCCGCTGGGACTTCATTTGAACATATAGAGGGAATGAGCCCGTGGTGGATACTTTTAGCTATAGATGAAAATTCATCTCTGAGGTACTTGCTCTGCAATAAACTCATTTGCCATAACTCCTCCAGAGGACTCAGAGCAGGCTGCTGGGGTTTGTCTTTGCTGCAAAGCGGAGAAGAGGTGGGAGGAAACTCCCTGCCACGCATTTTACCCTACCTGTGCTCCTAGCCCACCAGAGCCCACAGGCTGCTCTCTGTGCCCCCGAGCTCGCACTCGGGCAGCTCATCTGCTCGTGCCGAGCAGACCCAGCACCTCTGCTGAGCTGTCTCTGAAGCCCCATCAGGAGCTCTGGTGAGCCTGGCATTCACCAGAACTGGAGCAGAGAGGAGTCCCCGTCTCACTTTAGCCTTACATATTCCAGCCCGGGAAAGTGGGAAAAGAGATGAAAATACATCAAGAAGCAGAGCTTGCACAAACGCTGCACAAAGGTGCGAAACCTGGGGCTTGTGTTTCCTTATCTGCTGGGAGGTCAGCCACAGCCTGTGCCAGGACCCTGCGGGACAGACCTTTGCTGTCCCAGCCTGGGGTCCCGGCTCCTTCCCCACCTCACGTGCAGCAGGGTGCCTGCGTGCCCGCGAGGGGAGCCAGCTCACTGCCACCGGCTGCGGCCATCTCAGCACCATGCTTGCCCAAGCAGCCTTCCCAAACACCCCGCTATCTGTCTCCAAAAGTAAACATACATTTCCATGGACAACCCGCAGCTCAGACCAAGCAGCGGGTGAGGGATGTTTGCTGAAAGCCTGGTGTCTGAGCCCGGAGGGGACCTGCGCAGCCCAAAGGGTCTCAGTTTCCCGTGTTTGCACACAAGGGAGCTGTTTCTTATGGTAATTTGTGCTTCAATAAACATGAAATAAAATTCATTCTGCCCTCCCCAGCTGGCGTCATCACCGCTTCCCTCTGTTTATCACATCATAGCCATCACCCCAGCAACCGGGCGGGGGTGCTGGCTGCGGGTGGGCGCTGCGCTTCCCAAACAAAGATCCCACTTGCACCCAGATGTCCCCAGTGGCACTAACGGGAGAAGGGGACATGGGAAACGCAGGTGAGGTGGGAGCAAAGCCGCTTCTAAAGAGGAAGCTCTGGCAGCGGCAGGGGCTGACCCCAGACAGCACCTAGGTGCTCGAGCTTTCGTAGCCCCGTCCCTTGGAGGTGTGTCCCCATCCAGCTGCAGGCGTGGACGTCCCCGTGGCCTGGCTCCAGCTCCGGGAAGGAACCAAACAGAAAACCCCGCTGGGGACTGAGGGCGTGTGGGTGCAGCTTGGTGTCCTGCTCCTGGTGCTCATCTCTGCAGCCGCTTGTGGTGCCCCGCAAGTACTCGGCTCGCGCCTTCGAAGCCGCCGTCGGTAGTTCATTTTCAGCTGTTGGTTTGATGGCTTGCTTTTTCTTTTTTCTTTTTGCATCGATTGTACTTCAGAACTCCCTGNTCTCCGCCTGCCGCGGTCTCCGCCTGCCCCCCCGCGGCAGCGGCCGGCCCCGCGCCGCGCTCGGCCCCGGGGAGCTGCGGGAAGGACGTCAGGGGAGGGCCGCTAGGAAAGGGGAGAGCTCTCGGGTGACTGGGGTCTTGTTGCATCGGCCCCTTTTAGCGAAGTTAGCCCGCGGGTGTGCAGGCAGTTTCAGCAGCCTTCCTGGCTGTCCGTGGGGGCTCTCGGAAGGCAACCGGAGATTAAAGACTGTGAAATGGCAAAAGATGGTGCCTGCCTTCCAGAAAGGTGGGAAACGAGGAGTCGGGCAGGTGTGCACCCGGCAGCTTAGCTCCGATTACTGGAAAAACACCGGAACAAATTCTCCAAACAGCTTGTAAGCAGAGAGCAGATAACGAGGCAACGAGACCAGTCAGCATGGATTTCTCAAGAACAAATCACGTCAGACCAACCTAGTATTTCTTTTTATGACAGAGCAACAGCCTTATGGACAGAGAGAAGCAGGAGTTGTCCTATATTTTGTCTTTAGTGCCTTTTGATGTTGTCTCTCATGGCATACTCATAAGCCAGCGAGAGAAAAATTGAAACGATTATGAACTGGGTGCTCCCTGCCGGAAACCTGCGCTAATGGCGAAGTTACCCAGTGTCTGCTGTCAGGCTGCAAGCATGCACGGAGCAGGATTTCAGGAGGGTTGGCTCTGGGCTCATGAATTCATTAATGGCTTGGTTGATAGAATGAGAGTCTGCCTATTTATTTTGCATATATGATCGAGCAAGAAGGACACAGGAATAGGATTAGAATTTGAAATGATCTTGAGAAATAGGAGAAATGGTCTTGGGGGAAAAGCAAAACACAGTCCAACAGGAATAGATGCAATGTTCTGCCTCGAGGCAGATTATCCTTAAGGATAATCAAGGGCACAAGAACAGAAGGGGGAACAACTGGCAAGGCAGGGTGAGAGGATTGCAGTGGACTGCAACATGAGACCACCCTGCCACCCTGAGAGACAAAGTCAGACGTTGCCTGGGGTGCCTGAACAGCAGCAGCAGCCTTGAGACACATGGAGTACAGGTTCTGAAGCCCTGAAGATGTGTCAGGAAACACAGTTTGGGGCATGGCAATTCAAGAAAGTTGTGGGAAAAGGCCAGAGAAGAATGGTGAGAAGGCTCAGAAGGAAATGCTGAAGCATTGGAAGACTTATTCAAGAGAGAAGAGACTGGAGAGGGAACACAGCCGCCTTCAGAGGCATAAACTTTGGGGCTCATGCCAGCCCGACGTCAGTTTGGCTCCTTTACCTTCTGCTACTCATGCCAGTGTGGGTGAGATGGTCCCACCTGCACTGAGAACGAGGCCTTCTGGAGGCCTCCAGAGCTGGCCTCAGCCAAGCCTGGCCCTGCAGACCGTTGTCCCCACCCTCTGAGAAGAACCCCACCACCACGTCCCCAGGACAGACGCAAATACTGGCCTGGCGGCCAAGGGTGAGGCTCGAATGCCGGCATCCCCAGGGGACTCTTGTGCAAGGCTCTCAGCTGGCACAGTGTGTGAATGAAGATTAAATAGCGGTGTAAAGTTGCCTTGCCTCTTATCAAAGAGCTGTTGCGCTCCCCTCTGCTTGCAATGACTCATGCTCTGCTAGAGCACTTTCCCCAGCCTCATCTGGGATGTATTACTGCCTTGGATCTCACTCCATCTCCTTACAGATGTGGAGTCTCCTGGAATGTCTGCCTCCTCCTCCTCCTCTCTCCAGTGTTCCTGCTTCTCAAGTGTCCCCCTCCCCGGCTAACCAAGTGCAGTCCCCGACCAGGGCCCCCCCAGTAGCCCCCAGCTCCCAGGGACCCCTCTCACCACATGCCCTGGGGCCAGCGCTGGCTCTGCCGGTCCCCATGCCCGGGCTGGGGGTGTCGCATCCCCTCGAGCCCAGCCCCAGCACCATTCCTTGGGGGCTCCAGGGGGGCAGCGGGCTGGGCCATGCTGCCGGCCCTTCTGCAGGCTGCTTCTGCAAGCAGGAGCAGGGCCGTGGCTGCAGTGGGCTCCATCCCTCGGACAGCAGAGGGGAGAACCAAGCACTCCTGGCTGGAGAAGCAGTCAGAAGATGGCCTGGGGTGTGACAGCCTCAGCTGTCGTCAGCGTGAAAGGAGAGGGGACTTTTGCCACCAGGTGTGATGCTCGGGTACGTCAGAGGCGGGGGATTTCTGCAGTCCCACCGGGACTGGGCAGGCCTGAGGTTTCCCCAGCTGGAAACCAGCCCTCCCTGCAGGGAACTGGGTGCCCACTGCACCATTCCTGCCTTGCCAAAGCAGCGCAACCGTTTGGAAAGAGGATGCTCCCCCAGAGCTCTGCCTTTTCCGGGGACCAGAGACTGGGCATGCAAAGAGGCCCCGTTCCTGCCTGCTGGTCCCCAGCAACGCCTGCGGGGGTTTTCCCACAGGTTTTGGAGCCGTCATCCTCTCCTGGGCTGGTTTAATTCTGACCTACAGAGGGGAGGGAGGAAGGCATTCAAATTCAAGGGAGTGAGCAAAGATTCATTGGATCTTCATTACAAGCTGTCAGCTGACATTTCGGAAGGGGTGATGGCATACCCTTCTGTTTAGCGCGGTCTAATTTAACCGTCTCAGAAGCCTATACATCTTTCAGTGCCCGGGACAGTGGTGACTCGAGGAGGCAGCAGAGCTAAATCAGATGCCAAATACTGATTCCTCTGCACATCCCCAGGGACTGACAAGTAGAGTTACTCTCACCATCTGTCTTCCCACTTGCAGCCCCTGGAGAAGATGCACGTTCCTTCAGCTAACAGTGAAGACAGCAAAAGGACAAATGCTTTCATTTCCAAGCGTATGGATTTTCTGTTCAGGTATTTCTGGAATGCGTTCCATTAGGGGAATGTGTTTTGTTGTCTCTGTAACGGGACATAGCTGCTGCACTTTGTTGTTGTAACAGGTGTTGTGCTACGCTCATGCTTTACTGCACGTCACGGATGGACAGACCAACTTCTCCGTGTTCCCTGCCCAGGGCATCTTTCAAGGAGGTGTGTTTGTGCTTCAGATCCTTGAGGAAAAATGTGCAAAAGATTGTATTTATTGTTCCTCATGCTCTTGCACTTGTGTCGGGCAAGGTTAGACACGAATGGGCTGGGCGGACACTTGGGACATATGATAAAAGCATTTTCCTTCTAGGTAGGGCCCGTCTTCATGGGAATGAGTCCGGTATTAATAAACCATCAGGTAGCAGCCAAGTTTGTTGTGTTAACTCAAAAGCAATGAGGTCGTTGTGAATCACTGGGAGTTTGGGACCCAGGGGTAGAAACCAGCTTGGAAAAATACTAGATTAGACCAAAACCTGGAACTGAACCCTTTTTTTTTCTTTATGGTTGAAACTATTTAACAGTTTATATTCTTCACATTCGTTTTTCATTTCACACTTTCAAGAAAACAGGAGGGGAAACCCGTGGTACCACAGAAACCACCCTGGTGCGGCAGAAACCGTCATGGCACAGCAGAAACCACCCTGGCGTGCTGGCCTGGATGGGAGCCCCAGGGCAGGGCTGGGGGGACGCAGGGCTGGGGAAGGCGGGGGCTCAGCACGGCCTGAGCCCCCCCAGCCCACAAAGCCCTGCAAGAAGAGCAGCACCTGACCCGCTGCTTGTGAGCCCCGCGGCTCGGCCAGAGGACCTGAGGCTGATGAGGACGCTGGGCTGTGAACTCTGCCGTCCCGCTGACTGTTTTGGCCAGGTCTGGGATGGCAGAGGGAGGAGGGGGGAGGCTGGGGCTGGGTCCAGGCACCTTTCCATCCTCCCCAGCCACAGTCCTCTATGGCAGCATTTCCCAAAGACTTTTTGCTCCTGGAGGGGCACTCAGTGGGCAGGGCACCCAGGAAAAACATTTGTTTGCAAGAGATTTTCAGGCTCCAGGTGCCTGGGGACTTTGTGGAAATCGCTGCGGAGGACAGCAGCTCGATTTTAGCTTCCCGGCTGAGCCGTGCGCATGCAGGCAGCGGCCAGGCTGCGCTGCCAAGCCGCCCGCCCACGGCCACGGCTGGCCCAGGTGCATGCGAGGCCACGTCCCACGTCCCCCCCGACCACCCAGACCCCGATGCCTGCCCCATGTCCCTAGGGCACATCCCTTGGCCAGGGGGCACCGCCAGGCTCTGTGCCTGGCTGCCGGGGCATGAACAGCCCCTGCCGCTCAGGGTGTCACCATCCCTGCCAGGGCCACCCCACCTCACGTCTGCCTGATGCCGGGTGACATCCGAGTTGGAAGAGTTCTCACGGAGGGAGCGCACGGCGGTGGGAAAAACTGTTCTCCCCCACTTTGCATATTCATTTATGATGATGAAGAAGCTAATCCAGTGCCTCTCCCTCCACTTTGACAACCTCAATACCCATCTGCACTTTACATTACCTTTTTTCCTGCAAAATCTGGCTCTTCAGACCACCCACAGCATTGCCCCAAACTCCCTCTTATCCCCCTGCTCCCTCTCTCCCTCCCTTCACACATTAACCTGGGCCGCCAAATTCTGCTGGGAGCAAAACCCCAGCTCCAAACACTCCTGTGCTTTGGGGGAGCCCTTATCCAAGTCCAGGCAAGCTGGCCCGAGCTTCTCCCTGCATTTTTGTCTCCGCACAGCTCTGCCCCTGCCCACACTCTTCAGCTTTTCTTCCCAAGCTCCAGCCCCCGCCTCGCTTCCTGGCAGGTTCTCCTTGTCCAGCCACCCTGGACCTCTCTTCCTCAGCACCCTCATGGGTGCGAGAGCCCCCCCGCTCCCACGTGCGTGCGGGCCCTATGGCATGGCCCCAGCTGACACCCCCCAGAACCCCACAGCCCTCCTGCAGGGGGCTGGCCAGGAGCACCCCGAGAGGTTGGGTGAAAGCCCAGACCTCAGGAAAGCCCTGCATTCACTGCAGAAATGCTCTCCGGGAGCTGGTAATCCCAGAGCAGTGGTGGTTAATCCATCTTCTTGTGGGTGAAAACTGACACAGGAGACAGAATGTATAAGCTCTTCCAAACTGTGAGACAGCAAACCCATTGGATCAAGCATTTAAGTGTCCCATTCTGACCATCAATGTTTTATTCAGCACTAATTTGCAAGTCTTTGCATTCAAGATGATATTGAAATTACTCTAGTTCCCAGCAATGGTAAAGCCAGGGTTTATGCAGACCTGGAGGAAGCTCATCTGCTTCCCTGCCAGCTTGGCTCCCATGGCATTTCTCAAAGAGCAGAGAACAATTCTGCAAGGATAAGCTGAGAAGTGACATACTCCCCTCCTTTGTTTTCACTTCCATGGGCTGAAATCTTCCTCTTCTCTAATTCCTGCAAGGCTCCCACTGTAATTAACTTCGCAGGAACACGGAGCGACACGATGCTGGAGGTTCCTCAGCAGCAGGGGCAGCCAAGCAGACGAACTCGCAGGGTGACGAGGGTTTTCAGCAACAGCCGTGCTGGTGGCCCTCACCTGCACCTGGCAGTGATGCTCTGCGCAGAGCCAGGGCCTGGCAGCAGGATCCGGCCCGGCACACGTGGCCACCGAGGCACTCGGCTGCCTGGTCGGGAGCCTCGGCTGTTCCAGGTCTGCCCCTGCTCCTGCAGCTCCACTCCCCCCGTCCTCCAGGGCATTGCACGTTGCAGGGACGCTTCCTGTTGGGTTTTGTTAAATTAAACATATGATCCCCTATTAGCTGACCCAAGCTCTGAAATCTCCCAGGCACAAGTAAGCGCTGCTGTCTCAGCTTTTCATTTACATGTTTATTTACTGCCTTTCAGATCACCACGTTTGCACTGTGCAGCCTCTGATGAATAAATAACCAATGCCCTTGTAGGCCAGATTGATTAAATGTATTTAATTAATGAGCTCAGCTCCCCCTGAGGACTCTCCCAACTAAAATACTAAAACCAGCCTTTTGTATATGACACCGCCAGGACCCATTGATTTGAAACAATATGAAAGAGGAATAATTTAGTAACTTCATTGATGCTGTAACAAGGATATCCCGGGAGGACAGGGACAGGCTGCAGCGGGGCTGGGTCACAGGCTGTCCACACATGGCTTGCTCCCCCTCGCCCCCATGCACCCGTGCATGCACAATGGGGAGGAATATGTCCCGCAAGGGGGAGAGCCGAGCCGGGTGCGGATCGCCACCATTCCCTGGCACCTGCCCACAGAGCTCGGAGGATGCCCGCTTTCCAGGCAGTGGCCTCAGCCACCAGACATAAGCAGAGCAGCTCGAGCAGAACACCCAGACCAGAGACGAAGCACTGCAGTGAGCTGTGGTTCGGGCTAAGGCAGCGCCAGCTGAAGCACAGCGGGGAGCAGGGCAGCCTGCGTGCCCAGCCCTGCGGCTCGCAGAGCGTCGGGCTGGCGGGGCAGTGGCAGAGCGAGGGAATGGGCACAGGGAGGCCTCTGGCCTTGCGCTTTCCCACTGACAGATGCCCGAGCTGCACAGCTCACGAGCAGCCTTTTTGAAAGCAGCCCCAAATCTTCCGCCCCAATTCTCCATCAGCAAACGTGATGATGGGCAGATGTTAAGAGCTCCCCGGGGCCACTCCTTACTATGCAGGTTGCTGAGACATCACGATCCAGGGCTCAAAACCTGCTCTGAGCAGCTCTGAGCACTGACCCGCACTGATTTGTTCCTGGGCATGGAGCTGCGAAGCTCGCTCCCATGGGAGCTTGAGGCTGCACCCAGCCGGTGAGCAGGAGCGGAGCGGTGTGGGGACACTGGGGTCATCCCACGCTAAGGTCAGCCCCAGGGGGCTGCAGGAGTGGAGCGGGGACACCAGGGTCATCCCACACTGAGGTCAGCCCTGGGGGGCTGCAGGAGCAGGGAAGCTGCCGGGCAGGGCTGAGAGCCCACGGAGCTGGGAGGGAGCGCAGGGCCCCAGGGAGCTAACGGGGACAGGGTGCCGCAGCCCGCGGGTGACAAGCAGCTGCCTCCCCGCGCCCCAGCTTTCCCTCTCGGAAGCAGCCGGCAGCTCCTCCTGCGCCTCGCCCTGCCCCGCCGGGCTTAGCAGCATCCTAGAGAAGTTGCCACGTGGGCTTATTAATTAATCCATTCAATTATTGCCGAAGCTAATTGAGGCCCACCCGCTCCCCCCCAGCTGCCTCCCCCTGGCCGCGGCTCGGGCAGGACGGCGCGACACGGGAGCGGCAGCGCAGCTCGTTAGCCGCGTTCCGTGCCGCCGGGAGCAGCCAGCGCCAAGCCGCCGCGTGTCCCCCGCGTGTCCCCCGCGTGTCCCCCGCGCCGCCCGGCACAGCCGGCTGCCAGGCTCGCCGCGGTGCCGATCGTCAGGTTTTAATTAGTCTCAAACACGATTCCTGTCACAAACACTCTGCTGGGGGTTGTTTGTTTTAATTTGATCAGGGACAGGCGAAGAGAGGGGGAAGAAGGAAGGTAATTAAATTTGACTACAAATCTTGGAATGCCGCTCAAGCCGATGTCCTCC
>VXAA01007441.1:242550-258245 GCA_013399115.1 Anseranas semipalmata | reverse complement strand
AAAAAAAAAAAAAAGTCCCCACTTGGTGTTAGCAAATTTGGGCCGCCAGGTGAAGTGGATGAAATATTAACGCCTGGGCTGCTTTCCTCTTCTCATGCCTGGGGCTCACGGAAGGCAGGAGCACCACAGCTCTCCCGAGGTGCCCCGGGGGAGGCTGGTGTGGGTGCCCGAGCCCCGACCCGGGAGCCGGGCAGCAGCGTGGGGCCAGCTCCTGTGGTGGCAAGGCACCAGGAGGAGCGGCAGAGCAACAAGGAGCTTTGGCTTGGCAGCGAGCCGCGGGCAGTTGGCTGCAAATCCCCGTCCCCAGCCTCGGGAAAGGCCGAGTCTCCCAGAGCTGGGATTTCAGTCCCCAGCACAAGGACAATGGAGTAGCAGGTTGGTACCGGATCGGGCTGGGCACATCTACCCTCAGCCCTCCCTTTGCGTGGCCTTAAATAAGTCCCTTTGTCTCCTGGCGCTTCTGTTTCCCTGCTTGTGTTTTCCTGTTTAACATGGAGAAAATACTATTCCTAATTTCCCTGCTTGGCTGTCCATAAAGCAATTATCTGATAATTATTTCTGCTCATTGGCAAGTTAGTTCTAATGATGTTTGCTAAATATTTGATTACTATTGCAAACACTGCTTTTGGATTTGGAGTCAGGGCTGTGATTGCTAAAGACAGTTTCTGGATTTTTCTTTTTATAGAGATGTCACAGTGAGAGCTAGAATTTGTGATGCTCTTGGGCCTTTTGGTTATATAGATAAAGTAATGACGGTGATAAGATTGCAGCAGGTGGTAAGCAGGGGTTTGGCTGATAGAATCAGGCAGCAAAAATCCTGGACAGTTTGGGAAGAAACACTGAGAAGGAGACGGGCAAGGGGCAGCACTCTGGGGCAGAGGGAGCACAGCAAGGCTGCCCTCTGCCCTGGGCCACGCGCCAGCAGACAAACAAAACCCTCGTGCTGCTGCTCCCTGAAGCCCCCAGCTCTGGAGCCCCCCGAGGCTGCCGCCCCCGCAGGGCAAAGCCCGAGGTGCAGGCAGAGGTGAGGATGGCCAGTCCCACAGGGCAGCGGTGGCCAGGACCCGGCTCGGCAGGACCATGGCTTGCCCAGCCCCAGCACAAGGGTCTCAAAGGAAGCAGCTCCGAGCTGTCCCTGCTGCCTGCGTCTGCAGTTTTGGACTTTTCTTGGAACCGATTGATTCACCTCAACCACAGAGATCCTTCTTCAAGCCCTGGTTTTGCCTGGAGGCCATCGTGCAGCACTTGAGAAATTCCATTACAGGCCTTTCTGGATGACTTTCTGTAATCAGCGCCTTACACCAAGAGCCATGGGCCATCAGAGGAGAGGGATCATCCCTGTGCCATGCAGGGCTTCCCTACAGGGGATTTGCCTGCTGCTAGCAGCTGCCTGAAGGAACACGAGCTTTTCTCACATCGCTCCCTCGTACTGCAGCAGCCGTGGTGGCAAGAAGAGCCCAGGAGAAATAGCAGAGTGGCTAGCGTGCGAATCATGCAGGCATGTGCTGAGAATAGCACAGAGAAAAGTGGAGAAATGCTTCATTTCAGCCCCCAGGTGGGCTCTAGGGGGAGGACAAAACATCGGGTAGAGGCGTGTAGCTACCCAAAGGGCGCCGGCTCCTGTTTGGCTGGGAGGCAGAGTCTGCCCTAGCACCACTTGGCATCGCACCTTCCCAAAGGCTAGCTGGGAACAAAACCTTAGGATGAAGGAAGGAGGGAAACGGTGCAGAGCTGGAGCTGCCCGCATGCTGGGAAAGCCCCAGTTCAGGGGCTGGCAAAGCAGGCTCCTGCTATACAAATACAGCACAAAAGGGAAGACCAAAGAGACACGGGGCAGGAGAAGTGGTTGAACTATCACAGGAGCAGTGGAGGAGAAGAAAGTGACATAGGCAAAATGTAGGAGCCTTCTATCAGCAGAGGACAGTTTGAATGAGCCTGCACAGACTGCAGAGGCTGCAAAGGGATGCGCTGGCGGGGTGTCATGGCAGCGCTTTGCGGCATGCATGGGAACATAAGGAACCCGAAATCGGCCCTGCTCTGAGCTGCTCTCCACGGGCAGCACGTGAGGAGGAATGGCTTCTTCCAGTGGTGCTGTGGAAACTGGGCCTCGTCCTCCAACACAATAAAGCTGCCAGTGCCAGAGATAAGAGAGGGCTCCCAGCAAGCAGCACATCAGGAACTCGTTGCCTGACGGTCCTTACAGCCGCACACGTTACCTTTATGGGGTGATGCGGTGGTGTTACTTTTTTGAAAAAGTAATGGATTGCATTTATCGTGGGCCTCAGCAAAAATGGCATGTCATAAAAAAAGAATTGCATTTGTGAGCAGGGCAACATCTGTCATGAGTGTCAGCGTGCCTGTGGAAGTCCCTCGGAAATGGTCCCGGCTCTGACTGCAGCAGTCACACACAGAGCGTGGCCCAGCCCAGGGTACTGGGACGATGTGATGCTCTTCTATGCCTTCTGCAGAGATAGCAGAAGATCCGCAGGATTTTGTCCTTCTATTTCAAAAAACATGGGACTAGTGGCACTTCAGCTGTCACTAAAAGGAGAGCAGGAACATCTCTGAGCTCCTCTCCCCAGCCAATGTGCTCTGGCTTTCTCTGTTGCCATGTGGCTGAAGCATGAAGTATTTGCTGAATGGCTGGAGAAAAAAATGCATCATCCCAAAGTAATGGCAGCTGTTATTTTCCCCTTTCCCCTTAATATTGAGCTTATATTTAGGGTTATTTAACTTCTCTTGTGCATCACACAGGTATGGGGGCTCCACAGTGCTGCGTTCCCTGCCCTTCTGTGGTGGCATTTTCCTACGGCGGGCCGACATTCACATTTGATGATCTGTCCTTATGTATTCAAAGTTCAGGAGTCTCTGGGCAGCCAAGGGTGCGGATGTCCAAGGATGCTCTTTAACACAGTGCACACCAGGGCCCAGAAATCTCAAGAGAAATGCATACCTTCGCAAGGAAAGTCCAGACCTGAAGGATGATTTGTCCGTGTCTAAAGGACCAGGCAGCAGCAAGAGGAAACAGTCTCCAAAAAGTCATGCTGGCTTACCCAGTAAAGCCCAGAGTGGCTTAATTCTTGTCCAGACCTGGGGGCTTTCAAAGAACAAATTCTTCTCTTGGGCCTGAAAATCTGGGTGTCTCTGCTGCAGTGACTCCCAAGCATCCTCCTGCAAGGTACTTAGCAAGCTGTGTCTTTCAAGAGGCGTAAAGAAATATAGGGTATGAACCCTAAAAAGCAGCACAGCTCAGTATTTGTGTCTAAAATCCAACACCACAACACGGTGTTCTGATCAAACTTGTCTGCTTTAAGGCTGGCAATTTCACACGATTTTCAGCATGACAGCTAGAAAGCAAAGACCTTGATGGCCCAAATATTTTCCTGTGATTTATTCTGCAAGGATCTGCAGAAGTAAGCAGCATGTAAGTTTGCAGAATCTGGAGGAAACGGCGGAGTGTGCCAGCTGAAGCAGCTTTAGCGATTCGTTCCCCTTCTTCCCAGGCGCTGCGCAGCCCGGGGCGGTTCCAGGCTGCTCCCCCTCCTCTGGTGAAGCTTGCTCGGTTTCTCCGGGACAGTTTGAGCCATAAATGAGTGGGGTAATTGTTTCAATATTTATTGCTTTGTTGCCTGCAGCCGTATTTCTGTCCAGCTCTGGGAGCCGTGAAAGCAGGTCTGGCAGTGGCTGTTTAATGTGCTTCCTCCCCGTCTCTCGTGGCCTGAGCTCTGCTGGGTGGTAATGCTGGGAGAAGCTCAGAGAAGCTCAGGACTCAGAGCTGCTTTACAATGCAAATGCTAGCTCAAGTAAAGCTAATGTTTCTCTTTAGATTCAACCATGCATTTCCCTTTATAAATTCTTATTTCTTTGGGGGAGTCTGGTTCTGTTTTCTGCTTACCCCTTCCCTCTCAGTGGTTGTCCCACTAAGGTAACATCATGCTTTCACGGGAACTGCCCCAAAGCAGAGGCAGTCTTGATGGCAGTGGAGACCGATGTGACCAAGGGACTCAAACCTGAGCATGAAAATCTCAGCCGGACTGCTGCATGGCTGGCAGGCTCTGCTCTGAGCAAGCCAGCAAGCCCTGCACTTCAGGGGGCACTGGCTGTGTGGGACTGCTTGCCCCTGTGTGCTGACGTCCAGAGATCCAGCCTGGGTCTGCACAGGAGGTGCCATGACTTCCTGCTCTCCCTTGGGTCTGCTCTAGCTGCAGCACCTCCTTCTTGTTTTTCCAGGACCCCAGTGGTTCCTGGGAGCAAGCGTTTGCTGTTCTGTGCCCGCCTGGGCTTCCGCAGCCACGCAGAAGGGATGGGAGTGATGGGGATGAGGATGGGTGTTAGGGATGCTCAGGGGCCGTGCTGTGGGACCGGTGCCTCTGTGCAGGGAGCCGTGCTGCTGGCACCACAAGCATGCGGTGGGCACCCAGGCTGGCTCCCATTTCCTGAATGTGCATGCACTGGAAGAGTTTAACCCTGTAGGTGAGCATCAGTCCTTCCTCTCGGTTAGACTGGAGCGTGTGCTTGAAGAGGGGCACTTGATTTTTTTTTTTTTGGATATGTTGAGAGAGGTTTTTGCTCAGTGGGTAGTTTTGATTGTTAATTAGCCTTGCTATTAAAAAAGCGAACCCTGATATCCAGTCTGAATTGGGCAACTACCCCATCTTCTTGTCTGTCCACCAAAGACGTGTCTGGCAGCAGCCCCCTTCCTCCCAGGCACATCCTGGGATGCTTTCCTGCAGCCGCGAGCAAGGCTCAGCCTTGCCCAGAACAGAAATATGCGAGCAGCGTGGTACAGAGGGTGGCTGCAGCAGATGTATCCACAGCACTGAAAAAACAATGGCAGAAAATATCTGCCATTTTTTGCCCAGCTGTAACACAGCAAACTCTCTTTGTACCTTAAACTACCTCGGTGCGGGACAGCGAGCCAGGAGCATCCCTCTTCGTTGCGGGGCTAAGCAGCGACGCTTTTCCTAAAGGCAGCTCTAGGGGGAGCTCAGGGAATCGCCGCTCTCTTTTCCTGCGTTTGCGGGCGCTGAGAGCGGCCCCTCGCGCTGCTTTCAGGAGTTCAAGGGCGGCTGCTCCTGGCCCCGCACCCGTCCGCCCCTGCCCCTTTCCGCAGGCCCTGCAGCGCTGCTGCCGTGCGCACAGGCGAGCCCAGGGGCTCAGAGCGGTCCCTGACTGGCACCAGTGCAGCTGCTGGAGGTGGGGACCCTCCCCAGAGCATTTTCTTTCCCGGCCTCAGCCAGGAGGCAGCAGATGCTGCCCGGCACAGGGTGCCGGCTTGCTTAAGCACTCGTTAAAATGGGAACAGCATGGTAAGAGGCACATCGGCTCAGCGCAGGGCTACCCCACGTTAACGTTTACCATATTTCACAGAACGTACGTAGATCGCAGCCCCTATGCTCCAAGGAAATGATCTTTGGTCCTGTTTTGTCCTAGCAATAGCTAAAGTTTCCATCAGGGTTGGGGGTTTTCAACCTCCGATTGCTTGCAGCCCGGGGAACGATGGCAGCAGCAGCGAGGCACTGATGCCCCAGGGGGCAGGGGTAGGCTGAGCCCGCGCAGGAAACCAGGTGGGCAGAGCGCTCCTCCCGGCTGGAGCTGACACCGGAACCTACCTCCTCGCTCCTGCAAGGTTGGAGTTTATTAAGGACCGTGAGTCAGCTGAACCTTGAGCCTGAATCTCATTAAGCAGTACGGCATTAACATGTCCTTGTTCCTAGGAAGTCTGTTTCCTCGTCCTTCCCCTTCCAACAGGGACCTGTCTGACCTCACTTACCACCAGGTTTTTGGCAGAGTTGTGCAATCTCTTTTTCTAGCAGGATAAAAAGCGATAATGTGCAGGAGAAGTGCAAAACAACGTGCAACTCCACAGGGATTCACACGTGGGGCGACAGCTTCCTGCTGCATCCCCAGCCATGCCAGGACCTGGCCCTGCTGCGGCACCAGGGGAACGCCGGGGCGAGGACGGAGCGAGCGAGGTCAGGCTCGTGCTGTGGCTCCAGGCGTTTTCCTTCAGCCCAGGTTGATTTCTCTGCAAGTGATGGGGCTTTGGTACAGCCCTCATGGTGTTATATTTCTGTCCCTTACCCACGAAGGACTGGCAGGGAGAAGTGCTTCTGCTGAGGAAGGCAGCTTCCCAGGGCAAAGCCTGGCGCTGCCAGCGAGCAGTGCCCAAGGTCTGCGCTGCTCCTCCAGCAGCTGGGGCTGCACGGGCCACGCCTGTGGCCATGGAGAGGAAAACCCCAGGGTGTCGTGCTGCCAACATTTGGCACTGCTCCTCCGTGCTTTTGACCCCAGGGACAGCGATTGCTTCTTGCCCAGCCGTGGAGCCACGAGGTTCACATCAGCTGCTGTTATCGCCCCTTGGTCCCACACAGAGGGGGCTGCGGTGAGAAATGCGGGGCGATCCCTGGTCCCCAGCAGCAAACAGCAACATCCCAGAGCTGCGCTCGCAGGGCTGCTCCCTGGCAGCACCTCAGTCCGCGGCCACTCCAGCAAGGGCTGGCAGAAATCCTCTTCTTTCTGATGCGGGGAGGAAAATCCCTGCCTAGCACAGGCGCTCAGCTCCCTCAGCACCTCCAGCAGTGTTATCCACTGCTCTAAACAAGGGGCAGCCCTGAAGTGGTGCTAGCTGGCCAAGCACCCACAGGGCAGCTGCGAGGCATGCAGGGACCTCGCCGAGGAGAGGCAAGCAAGGGGCAGCAGTGACTGGGCCGCCGGCCTGTGTTCGTGCAGTAGCTCTGTGGAGCCAGGATGCGCGCTGGGGACGTTTTTTCACCCCATGCACCATGCCGCCACGGGGGGGAAGGAGCGGTGCTCGCCCTGCTGCGCCTGCCCCCAGCGCCATCCGGACGCTGCCTGCCGTTCTCCCTGTGCGGTTTCACGTGAACTCATTAATTTCCACTTATCTGGTACAAAGTTGTCACTGGGAATTGTCAACTGGTCCATATCAGGGAGTCAGACAAGGTGACGTGAGTGTAGATGGACTGTCCAAAGAGAAGATAAGTGTGCAAATGTGTGTTTTGTAAATTATTGCTGTGCTTTTCTTACAGCTCAGCAGGGAATGGTTTCTCCTGCCCATTCACTTGTTACTTGGCAGGCTCTCAAGCCTGTGACCTTCTCCCTGTCCTCTCCTGCTACCTAATACATGATTTTTTTGGAGGAAAGTGTTTTCAAGTTTACTGCCTCGGATTCCTTTTTGCTGTTAATACAGCTGATAATGGGACTGAACTTTGCCCAGCTTTCTTTTTCACTTTTCAAAACAACAGTAGGAATTGCCTTTTCCTCCTGTGTGCTCTCTTCTCTGTCTCCTTTCTGGCTGCAGGGTTAGATCCGAGGACAGACGAGGAATGCCGTGGCTTTGCAGGGAGCTGCAGATGGAAGATCTGGGGCTTTAGCAGAGCCAGTGCCCCAGGAGTCGTGGTGCCCGCTGGGACCGGCCGCTGTGCCACCAGACTTGCGGGACACCCTTCCCCAAGCCGGGTGCAGGGTGCCCAGCCCGGGGCAGCCGTGCCCGTCAGGGGGCTCTGACGCAGCGCTGCTGGGGCAGGGAGCACTGCACGTGTCCGCAGCGCTTTCTCTGGTATGTAAATGAACACGCTTGCTGAAAAAGTCCTACCAGCAGGGTCAGGCAGTAAAGATGCATGAATTTTCTTCTTGCCCTTGAACCAGATGACTTCTGGTTCAGCAGGGATGCTGAAACCATCACGCCTGTTGACGTGAGTGCTGTGCTGGGCAGGCAGCACTGGCTTCCCTCAGAGAAGTGCAGCAGCTGCGCAATTTAATCAGGACTAAAATGCACGCTTCTGTTAACTTGTCTGGTCACAGGTGTCATCCTGTTCTGAGTGACCCTTCACGTCTCACTGACAGTGCCCTGTTCCTGCAGGTCTTTGGTCCAGCCCAAGGCAGCTCCTCTACAGACAGAAGCGGAGCCCGTGCCTGTCCCCAGCTGGTGAAGCATCCAGGTGGGAGGGAGCTGCTGGGGAACGCTGGAGACTCTGCACCCACGTTTACCGCTGCGCTAACTTAATAGCTCCCCTGTTACAGCAGCAACAGTGAGACTGCAGAAGGTGAGTGGCTTCAGGAATCAGCCTTCTGATGGGGATCTGGCATTGCTGAAAGAGCTGCAGTGGTGTGGAACAGCGTGATCATCATTTTCTCCTGAAAAGTTGTGACTTGGCTGACGTGAGCTCCAGGGTCAGGCCAGGGGTGTTTCACAGGGGCCGAATTCAGCTCAGAAGATTCAGAACTTGGCCAGGAAATACCTGCGGTTCAGGCACAGCGCTGCTCTAGCACCAGCGTACTGCGGTTTGGAGGGCAGGGGAGGGGACGTCTGCCTTCCTGCTTGGTGGGAGGCTGAGGATGGGCAGATGGGTGGGAAGGGGCTGCTGACTAACAGAAAGATGGATCAGCTTCGCATCTGCCTCCTCTGCCTCGCCCTGCCCTCTGGAGGCAATTTCTCTAGCTCATGAGCATATTTCCACATTATAATATCGAGCTGTGGCTGCTCTGCTGAGCTCAGCATCCCATTTCCCAGGCTGGGAGCATGGCAGCAGGCTGTGCCCGTTGTTAGATGGATGGAGAAACCCAGTAATGGCCCCAGGCTAACAACCACGTCCGAGCAACCAAGCCCCGCAGCAGCCAGCCCAGCTGCCCTGACCAAGGCAGACGCTGCCCCCCAGGCCCCTCTCCTGGGTCGCGGGGTGGTGGGAGGGGGCTGGCAGGGACCCGCACGGGTGTGGGAAAGAGCCGGGACCCCTGCGCTCAGTCTCTGCTCGTATTTTGTGCTAAGGGATGTTTCCCAAGAACAAGTGACTTACAGACCTTCCACCTGGGGAAGGGAACTTGCCTCCACACCAGTGGGGGGTTTACCGAGGGCCTGAGGGAGGCTTTAGGGAGGCTTTGGTTACGCACGCACAGCGGTGAGCGCAGAAGGGCAAGCGGGCGGTGGTGGGCGTGCAGCACGGCCTCTGCCAGCCCGGCCACCCTACTGCCCCTGCTTCTGGCAGCTGGGAACCACCAGCGAGCGGTGGGAAGGCTGAGAAACCAGTGCAGCCAGGGGGAAGAGACCAGAAGCTGCAGGGCAGGCTTTCTCCTTGCCTTTAAACCACCCTGCCCAAAAGGACAGAAAAAGGAGGACAAAAGCGGAGAGTGGGGAATCTGTCAATAAGAGATTAGCCAGCAGTTAAATTCTAAAGAGTGAAATTGAGCCCTAGGAAAAGCGGCAGCTGTTTCCCTGCACCCCTCAAATGTATCTGCCTTGCACAGGGAAGCAGCACGGGCAGCAGGGATTTCTGACGTGTCAGGGCTCCATGCTGCGAGAGCCGTAGTGCCTGCAAGCTGTGCTGTGATCCTTCTTTATTACATATCATAAAACACTATTCCAAGAACAATGCCCCGTAGCAACACAGATATAAATAATAATCATTGCAATACACTCACGCCTTGTCCAAAACCTCTGGCTGGGATGCTCGTAACCGCCCTGCAGGCGAGCGGCTGCATTGCGAAGTCGACACAACCCCAAGGGCGATGCTGTGGCTCCTGTCCTGCTGCAAACTCCATCTCTGGCCTGGGTGGGCTCCTTGGACTATACGAGGTGCCAGGGGAGAAAGGAGGGTGGAGAAGGGCTGAAAGAGGACAAGGAAACCGGGTTTGCCTTCACCTGCCTGATGCCACTGCCCTGCCCTGGCAGCTTCCCTCCAAAGCCTGCCCCATGCACTGCACCAGGACCAGCCTCCAAGAGCAGCAGTCAGAAAGGTCCCTGACCCCAGCACTCAAGCTCTGCGTCCCTTCAAGCTCACGTGGCCTTTAGGGTTTGCAGGAGCCCAGAGCAAGCTGCAGGATGCTCCTCCTGGTCCTCAGCTGCCCCGGTCCCACCTTTGACACGGAGTCCGTGTTTGCATTGCCACAATCCAGATCTTGGCAACGGACTGAGCAGTGACTCAGTTACCCAGCAATTTCAAACACAGAAACATCTGCTCCAGCACAGAATAATTAATGGCTTTCTGGTTCATCCGCCGAGCAGAAGTGCTTGGGCTTGCAGCTCCAGCGTAGACTTATTTAAAATACTTCCCATCAGAAGTGTTTAGCTTCTCCGAATTGCTGTGTGACTGACAGGCGAGGTGGCGAGCACAGAGTGCACCGCCCGCGCCAGAAGCATCGAGCAAACACGGGCAGGAGCACGGAGAGCCTCTGGCTGCTGCTGCTGGCAGATGTCCTCCAGGAACCTCAAGGCAGAGCTGCGTCTTCCCTGCGTGATTATTGAGCATAAAGGGCCATTAGGGTTTGGAAAGCACATCGGTAATGCAAGGGCTGAACAGGGGCGCGAACCCAGCAGAGCACGAGGCTGTCCCCCAGGCACTTCACCTCCCCAGCGAGTTCCCAGCAAGTCCTCAGCCTGTGCCGGGCCCAGCAGCTCAGCCCCAGGGATGGCGGCTGGTGGGACGGCAGCCAGCGGCATCCGGCTGGCACTGGCCAGTGCTGGGCTTTCCTATGGGATCTGTAGGGCTGCTGTCCTGATGCACCTGCTTGCCTAGGAGCAGCTGTGGGAAGGGACAGTGCCTCACCTCAGTGCGCCCAGCGTTCCCAAACCCCCCTCTTACAGTAAGTCGAGGCCAAGCATTTGTTGGCCAAAATTACACAGAAACACCTCCAGATGTCGGTCCAGTCAGGCCCAGGGTCTCAGCTCTGTATCTCACTGCCTTCTGTACACAAAGCAAGGGTCTAAGACGTATTCAGGTGTGTTTGGAGGGGAGAAACAAGGGAAATATTTCTTTAGGATGAAACAGTATAGGAAGGTCTACCAAGCCCAGCTCCTGTCACCTGACCCTGTAGCATTTGCAGAGGCCACCACAGCCCCTAAATCTTGTTGTCCTGGCCAAGATGGCCTGGGTGCAGAACACCTCCCCCTCGCCGACCACCTCGGTAACATTTTGCTGTTTGAGCTCACCACTGCACACAGCTGTGTTCTCTTTACGAGAGGGGGAACCCTGCAGAGGCCAACTGAAAACCAAGCAGCGTGCAGAGGAGCCCGATGGGGTTAGTGGGAACACAGCACCTTACCCTTTCCTGGGCCACTGGTGCAAAGCCACGCGGTTTGGCCGAGTGCTGGAGTGTCACCTTGCAATGGAGAGCTTCAGCAGGGCTGGGTGGCACACACCGGGAGTCCTTCCCTAAGGCCCCCTGGCCACACATGCCATCTGCTTGGGTTTTCCTATGCTGCCCCCCCTCACGCCTGGTCCCCTGCTGGCACGTGGGCACTTCACGTGTTGCAGGCACCGATGGGGAGCGCAGCCGGAGCGGGAGCTCAGGCGCAGCCCAGGCTTATCTCCGGCGGAGGGGGAACGCAGCGCCGGAGACGTCCGGCGGAGGGAGAGCCGAGGGCCTGGCTCGGGAAGGTACCTCAGTGGAAAACAAAGTGGAAGGGAAAAGCTGGCTCGATTTGCTCAGTGACGTTATCTGGGGAGATGGCGAAGAGAACTCCTGACAGGACGAGCTCCTGGCGGGGCTGGGCTGGAGCGGGGCCGCGGCTCCACGAGGAGGTTACGCTCTTAAAACGCCGGGACATAAATCTACGCCATGCAATTGCACAAGTCCTCTCTGGGCCGCTCAGGACTCTGTCATGATGTGTTGCTCGGCTTTACATCCCAGAGATTTAATGCGTGTGCTGAAGCCTCCAGTGCCCATACATCACTCGGTGGTTAGCGGGAGACGCCCCGAGAGCTGGATGCAGATTGCTGCCAAAGGGTGTGAGGCGAAATTTTTTGGCCCATTAACAAAGCTCATGCTAAGAAATACGGACTTGGTGTGAAGATGCCGACAGCCTGGAGGACCATGGGAGAGGAAACCTGAAAGGCTCCGAGAGCAGAAGGGCTGCAGGAGAACCCGCAGGAGTGCGGCGTGCGGGAGGCACGGCTGCCGTCAGTGGGCAGGGGCCGGAGCAAAGGGCAGGCTCTGGGGATGCCCGGGGCGCTGCAAGAGCAGCAGATGGGGTGGAGCAAGGGGCAATGAAATGCAGGGCGTGCGTAAGGGAAGCCGGGCACCCCTTGAGTCCCGCTGGGTTTTGCTTGACCCTGCTGGAAGCGGCCGTGGGTGGGAAGCGGGACGCCTCGCTGCACTGCGTGGAGCCCCCGGTATATTGCAGCCTTCAGGCAGCTGCTGCTCCATGCAGGCACATCCCGCTTCGCACAGGGACCTGCGACGGGGCTCCTGAAAAGGCAGCAGAAGAAATCGTTTGCCATCATTTCTGCAAATGATGCCCTTCCTGTCTTTGCCCGGTTTCTCCAGTTGTTGCTTTCTCACAGGGTTTCTGTTTGCTGTGAGACTCAGGAATTGCTCCCCTGTTGGGACTGCCTCCTATGCTACCAGGGCAGCCTTTGCCATGGCTACAGCCAAGTTAAAGCACAGAGGAATTTTGACGGTCCCTGAAACACGCTTTCATTTGCGAGCTTTGATTTTTCCCCTGGTGGCAGGTTTGCAGGTTTTGCAGTCATCGCCGTCTGGCACCCTGGCATCCAGCAGCAAACGCCCATGTTAGAACATTAGGGCAGGCACGTGGGTTTGCCTCCTGACACCAGGCCCCCATCCAGCCCTTGAGACCGAAGTCAGTGCTTTAAACTTCAGCAGCGGTGTCGCAAACCTCTGCAGGCAGCCTGGGATTTGCATGCACAAAACTGTTTTCCAAACAGCTTCTTTCTTTCTCTGAAAAAAAAAAAAAAAAAAATAGTTTTCTTCTCTTTGATTTCTTCTTCCCCCACCAGCCTCACTCTGTCTGGCTATCGGCTTCAAAGTGCCCTTAGATCTTAAATAAATTTGATTTAGAACCACATGTACTTTATGCTGTTCCCCTCTGCAAGCTGCTCCCTGCCTCCTGGTGCAGCTGCCACAGAAGGGGCCAATCCCTGCAGGGGGTGGCGGTTTTCTGGGGTCTCCTTCCTTGAGCCTCACCGCCAGTGACAAGCAGGAACCAGGCGGATTTCGCTGGGTAGTGTCCTGGCTGGGTCTGGGCGCGTGTAGCTCCTGGCCCGGTGTCAGAACAATGTCACCGGGTGGCCGCTGGCCCCACTGAGCTGGCCCGGCTGGGCGCACCCGGGGGTCTCCTGCAGCCCTGGGCTGCTTCCTCCTCCCGCGCGGCCCCGGCGCTGCGGGGCAGTTTGAGGTGGAAGCGATGTCTTTTACTCACTTCTGCTCAGCGCTGATAGGAACCATTGTTGGGATATTTTAAAAGCATCAACAAGAATTTTGATAAGTTTATTGGTAAGTTTTGAACGTGTTTATAGGATTGTTCAGATAAAGGGGGGAATATCTGCATCATTTAATCCCACACACTTATGTCGTGAGGACAAGGAGAGGGTGGGAGAGCAGGTCCTGTGTCCTGAGTAAATATTTGCTTTCCCGCAGTAGGGGTTAAATTTTTACAGATTTTTCTGGACCCATAACAAGCATTTGGAAGTGCTGCGGAAAGGAGACTGCAAGGAGACCTGTATTCACAATGCAGATGGTCGGGGAACTCAGCATGGAGATCAAAGCCATGGCAGGAGTTTGCTCTTTAACCGGGACCACCTTGCTTCCCTCCCACTGCCCCAGCTGTGAAATCCTGATTACTCACCCTCCTTCCCAAGGGTCTCGGTGAATTTGAGCTGGTGAAGCTGCTTTATCTGCGGGGCTGCCCCTCCTGACCCACTTCTGGTCCCAGCCCCTCGGTCCGTGGGCAAGCAGCCCCTAGGGCGCGAGGGGTTGAGGAGGGGGCAGCAGTGACCCCGATGCAGCGAGGTCTGGTGCCCGAAGTGGGGTCCCTCATGGACCTACCCACCCTGCGCAGGGAGAGCCACCGGGGGCCGGGGACTGTCCTGCCCCGCACCGGAGTGTCCGTCGTGCCACCAGACACGGGTGGGCACAGGCACTGGCTGCAAACCCAGCAGAGGACCCTCTCGGGGAGGAAGCAGCCCCCTCAGCCTCCTCCTCCTTCTCTGCTCCCCCTCCAGCTCCTCCTGGGCTGCTTTGAGGCACGTGCCCCGTGTTGCTCCGGGCAGGGGCACAGCACAGCCCCGGGCTGTCCCAGGCTGGGGAGTGCGGGCCAAGGGCCGCAGCCCCCCCGTGAAGGACTGGGTTTGTTTCTCTCCCTGCTTCCCTTGTCATACGCATCCTCTCACTGCCTTCTGTTGGACAGAGTACGGCGTCAGGCTGCGAAGTGCTGCAGAGGCACCCGGGCTGCTCCTGCACCCAGCCTCCCCTGCACCCAGCCTCCCCCGCACCCTGCCTGGACGGGCGATGGACAGCACGGCACATGGCTCTCCGGAGAGTGATGACGACTTGCAGCATCCCAGTGCTGGCGTGCACGCTGCTGGGAGCCGCGGGTGCGTTAGTGTGCGCTAGCAGGAGAGTGTCGGCAACATCCCCGCGTTCCCCTGTGCCTCCTCCTCTCTGCCTCCCAGCAGCCCAGCAGATTTCTCAACCTTCCCGCGCTGGGGACACCGTGACAGGCGCTGCCGACATGAAGCTGCTCCTGCTCATCCTGCCATCACTCTTGTACGCTGCTACAAGTAAGTGGGTGTCTCTGCAGGTCGCTTATTCAAAGCGGAGAGGGGGACAGGCCATCTGGCTGAGCTGTTGGTGGAGGGGTTTCATGGAGAATTTTATATTGGGGTTTTGATACAGCTCCTGGCACATGCCACAGTGATGCCAGCTGCCTGAAACCAGCTGTGCTGCATGGAGAAAAATTGCTGCCGTTTGAGGAGAGTTTCTCTACAACTGCTAACACTGCTCTCTGGATTTTCATGTTACCTATAAGCCCAGAGATAATTACAAATTGCGATTTTGGTCAGCAGCAGAGAAAGCAGGCACAAGAGCGGAGCAGGAGCAGAGGCAGCAGCTGTGCTGGTGCTGTGGTCTGAAAGGGCAGGGCGGGGTGGACCAAAACCAGATAAAAAGGAGACATTTTTGCTGGAAGTTAGGAAGGGGCACGATAAAAGCCAGGAGCTCTGTGGTATTTCCATCTGAGACTGATTTGTTGTGCTTTACTTTTGCCGATGTCAGTGCAAACTGTTCCTTCCCTACGGCCCCGTGGGAGGGGGTAAGCCCCCCTCCCCAGCCCAGCAGTTAGCTATCTGCAGCACCCTTAAAGTGCTCTGCTTTGGGTGCAGCAGGGGCTGGGTGCGCGCGTGCTGCGGGGGGGGTCTGCAGCCCCGGGCAGGACCCTGCAGCACGGGTGGGGATGCGGGCACTAAGGCTGGCGGACGGAGGTGCGCTGTCCTCGGGCCGCGTCCTAAGTTCAGCTCCAAAAATTTGCTGGCAAAAATTGTGGCTTTGCTTTGCATCCAGAGTTGATGTGGACATAAGGCATTGCTTCATTGTGTGTGTTAGTTTCTAGAGAATTCACTTTCTGGAGGTGAGTTTGTTGAACCGACTTGGGAAATTGGCCTCTTGTGCAGCGAAAGCAGATCTGGGTTTTGATCTGGTTTTGATCTGGTTTTGAAAGGAGGGGGCTCTCCAACGGAAAAGCCTCCAAAAGACCGGATCTCGCTGTTCTCATGTTGTGCCGTCCTCGCACTCGCTCTGAAGCCAGGCGAGAGCTGTGTGAATGTCCCCAGGATGCGGCTGCAGGCCGAGGACAGAGCTGTGGGCTCTGCGGTGGGGACCGAGCTGGGGCTGAGCCCGGGACCGCAGGTGTGGGGCCGGGGCTGGTCCCCCCGCCAGCAGCT
>VXAA01007441.1:218588-242392 GCA_013399115.1 Anseranas semipalmata | reverse complement strand
CTATGGCTTGTCCAGGGGGCTGCGTAACCCCGGACCACTGGCGGTCCCGGCACTTTACCTTACCTGAGACACGCACTTTTCTTCTGGTTTCTGTTTGTTTGTTTCACTTTCTTTCCTGTCTCGCATTGCTTCCCCCATTTCTGCCTTGCAACATAACTGGTTTCTCCAGCCCGAGGGTGGTGGATGCAGAACGAGATCCTGGGGCTGGAAAGCGCCGGTTTGGCTGGGACCCTGTGACTTGAGCCTCATTCCTGAAAAAATAGCATCTGCCTCTGTTTATGTATATAAATATATATATGTATAAACTCTTCTCTCTTGGTATTTACATAGCTCCATATGCAGACAGGCTCTCTGCAATAGGGACCTTGAGGCCCTGGAAAGGTTCCCATTACGTTCTGTGGGTCCTACATAAATTCAGACTAAGAAAACAGCCAGAAACCAGCGTGATGGAACAGCAAGCAACAGAGGACCTCCCTGGATGACCAGAAACGGAACCAAGACAGGAAAACATCCATCAGGAGGGACCTGAGCTCAGGGCTCAGGGGTCAGATCTGTTTCCATCCGCAGAACCTGGGAAGGATAAGGGAGATGCTTTCCTCTGTGGGGCTGCAGGAGGTCTTGCACCATTCCTCTCCCTCCTGCTTTGTGCTTTCTTACTTTTTCATCGCCCAAAATGCCTTCCTAAGGAGAGAAGTTTTTCCTCACAGGTTTGTGAGGAAGCATGAGGCCAGTTAGGGGTGAGCTGAAATGCTCGCTTCTCCCTGGGGACGGTCATCCTTATCCCTTCATCTGCCACTGTCCCCCCTCTGCTCGCTATAGCTCCAGGCACAGTGGAGCAGGTCCCCACAGGGCCCCGTGTGTCCCCGGGGGCTCCAGCCCCTCCCCAGCCCGCACCCCCTGGCACTCCCGGGCAGAGGCAGGGCAGGACCAGCGGCACCCCTCAAATGCCATTTCCCCTGCCACCACCCCAGCCTGTTCAAGGACGTTTCCCATTTGGCAGGTTTGCAGTGAGACGCTCTCAATGCCCTCAGTGTTGGTCCAAGTTTCAGCCCACGGTTCAGGTGTCTGATTTGCAGGGACCCTGAAAAGCTGTGCCAGAGCGAGCTCCCTGCCAGCGGGAGCCGGGGCTGGCCAGCTGAGGCGGGAGCCGCGGGACCACCGGGGCTTTGCTTAGAGACACTGGGGCATGAAGCGTGTTAGGCAGGAGATGCGACTCCTGGCAGCTCAGCCCAGCCCCCGTGTGGTGCTCACACAGGCTGAAGACCGACCTCAGGAGCAGTCGGGAATCTCCTCGTGCTGGTGGGAGCATGGCAGGAGGAGATATTTGTGTTTACATTTACATTGACTTTTATATATATGAAGCACCCCCCACCATGCGGACAGGCATTCTGTGGAACGTCGGCTGGCAGGGCTGCCATTGCACCGAGCACAACCCTTGCCTGCGCGTTCCACGTGCAGGATGCTGCGAGGGAGACGCCTGCGGCACTCCTGGCGTGCTGCAAGGAGGAATAGCAGCCCTCCTGTTCGGTCGTCTTGACACAAATGTCATTTTAGTTTTTCATGCACAGTTTTATTATTGTGTGTGATCTGCCAGCTTGAGGTGTTTTTAATAAAGATGATAAAATTCTTTTACTGAAGCATTAACACTCAACAGTTCCATTAGAAATAAACCTAAACTTGGCTCGAATTTCTATTGCATTCGCTGCCTCAGAGAAGCGGGTGCTTGGGAAAACCAAAAGAAGCAGTCATACGTGATCGCGTTGGTCTCCCTTGCAGCACATGAATTTGTCAGAGAATTGCCGGTGCACGCCCTCCGGGGGATATCCGCCAACCAGAGCTTTCCGCTGGTCTTTATCCCCTTCCCAAGGGAAGCCCTTGCTCAGCCCGGGCCCCACCAGCCCGACCCTGCGGGAGAGCCGCTCGCCGGGTGCCCTGCGCAGCCGAGAGGGGCTCGCGGCACGGGGAGCAGCGGGGGCTGCCACCTCCCGGGGCACGGCATGTCCTGCTCTCGCTCTTGTCACTGCCTTTCCGTAGCACCCCCAGTCCAAAGCTTGTCTAAGCCTGGAAGCCCCAGCCCTCACCAGGCCCCTCTGAGCCACAGATGGACCCAAATTTGCCCTTTACAAATGAGAAACTGCAGCGCTAAGCGATTGCTCTGCTGGAAACAGAGCCACAGGCGTCCCCGCTGCCTGCACAGCTCACCGGGGAGGGACCGCTGTGTGCCTGCGTGTGTCCTTCTGCTTTGAGATACCAGCGGATTGGTGTCGTGTCTGCAGGCTGGGAAGAGAAGGTCAGCAGCCCTCAGCCACAGCTCCGGCGATCTTTCTGTCACCATCCCGACCTGTGTGTGTTGTACTAGCAGAAGAAGATAGATGGTTTTGCTCCCAGCTGAAGGAACAAATGGTCGTGCATAAACAAATTTTCAGTGATAAAATTTTGCAACATTTAATAGAAGATATGTTTTTTTAAAGTTTCAGGCAGACAGTAATTCCATTTGACATTTGTTATGCATTTCAATGCTCTGCAGTAGAACTGTGGTTTTAGACATATCTAAAACAGAAGTGTAGCCACAAGCATTTATAAAAAACTAAAATTACTTCTCAGTCTGCAAAAAGGCTAGTCAAAGATAGGCACTTCAAAAACAGAGGTCTCTGGAAGCACAATGTACTGTACAAAAAAGGTGAATGAAGACATTTTGGCAAAAGATGCTGAATCTAGTAAGCACTGGGTGAGTTTACGTAGTCATAGACTTCTCTGCCTATTAGTGATGCCTGGCGGCAATCTCTCTCTTTAATTTCCAACCCCCTCATCTCTCAGGCCTGCCGACAGGTCTGTCGTGTGTAGCTGCACAGGAAGCAAACTTCCATCGCTCAGCGATGGGTGACCGTCCCTGAAGAACGTCCCTCTTGCTGTCCGTGGGCTCTCTGCAGGGGCAGGGGAACCGCCCCGCCGTGCCCAGCCCCACTCGGAGGGGAGCATTGCGCATGGCCCCTGGCCAGAGCAGGCTCCAGCGGCTCGTTGTGCATTTTCCAGGTTTCTCTCTCTCTCAGATCCGTTCCCCGCTATTCTGCAGTCCTCTCCGGCCGCAGCCCAGGCCTTCCTCATGTTGTATGGCAGACATTTGGGGAAGAGACAGGCAGCCGGTGGGGGTGCTTTCAGCCGCTTTCAGTCTGCTTTCAATTGCCGTGCCACACGCAGGCATTTCTGTGCAGAAAGGACGTTGTGTCTCTGAGCAAAGAAATGGTTTGCAACGTGCAATCAGATCAGCACAGCCAGCAATGAAAATCGATGTGCAGAAGCTGAGGGAGAGAGAAGAAGGAGGTGCTCTGGGGCCCGGTGCTGTGCTGTTTGGCGAAAGCCCCTCGCTGGCGCAGGAGGGCTGGGGCTGCTGCAACATCCGCAGCTGCCCAGCAGTGGGACGCTGTCGTCTCCAGCCCCTGCTTGGGTCCAGGTGTAAATGTGGCTGTCGAGAGGTGCCAAGGTCTGCACTCAGAACAGAAGGAGTTCAGCCTGGGTAGTCCAGAAGCATCCCTGGCACCACCTGCTCTGCCACAGCTGCTTCTATGGCAGCTGCTGGTGCTGTGCCCGCGCCCATTCTCACTCCCATCCTCCCCAGTGCCATGCCGGGGCACCAGCCCCTCCGAAGCACCAGTCTGACACGGGCAGGTACGTGGACGCGTGATGCTCACATCCTGAGTCACATCCATCTCCACATCACACCGCAGTGCTTGCTCGTGGGATGGCTAATGATGTGTGTGTGTGCAAGTGAGGCAAAGTGCTTTTAATTATAGCATGCACCATTAGCCATTAACAGGCTGGCAGTTGAAGAAAATCTTGAGCGACAAGCTGGGCCCCTCCACGCAGTCCTGTTCCCTCCTGGCGCCTGGTTGCTGCCACTTCCCCGGGCCTGATCAAAGCGGGGTGTGGAAACGTTTAGCTGGATCTGAGGCATGCCTCTGCCACGGATAATTGCAGGATATTAATGAACAGGGCCCTGGAGCTGGGTATCTCGATGGCTCTGATGGAAAGGGCTCTGCAGAAGGGGAGCCCGAGCTGCCGAGACAGCCTCGCACCCCGTGATGGAGCTGGGGCGGAGGCTGGGCAGGTTGGTTGCAAGCCATTAGGGGAACGTCTGTCCCCGTCTGCCAGGGGTGCCAGGGGAGGCCCCGCAGAGAGAGAGCCCTTTGCAGGGGGCTGGTGGGGGAGGGCTCGCAGGCAGCACGGGGACAGTGCGGGTGCAAAGCAGGATGCGGCCACAGGAGCTCAGGTGCTGCCCCAGCGGAGCGCTGAGCACCTCCTCTTCCTTTGGCAGAGCCTCTTCTGACTCAGTCCTGGGACAGGCGCGAGTGTCCCCTGGGGCAGTTTCCCTGCGGCAACCTCTCCGTCTGCCTGCCCCAGGCCCTGCACTGCAACGGGGCGGACGACTGCGACAACGGAGCCGACGAGGAGAACTGCGGTAATTAGCAGGCCCCAAGGGAAGGGGGATGCCCTCGGTGTGAATAACCGCCCAGGCCTGGAAATGCCAGGATCCAGGACCCTGAGGCATTAGGGCAGAGCTGGATCCATCCCTGGGAGCGATGGCAGCGGGAGGAATCCTGGATCTGCTTCTGTATCCAGATGCTTCCCTGGCTCTGGCACTTGTAATCCATCCAGGCACCGTGGCCACATGTGCCCCATGTAGGAGATCACCTGCCAGGGGTTCTCCCAGGCTGGGGTGCGGGAAAACCCTTGTTGCTACGAGACTTAGGCAGCTGCTTCTGGGCCACAGCGGAAAGGCAGAGGAGCAGAGGGACACTTTGCCCTCAGCAAGAACACACAGGTGTGGCAGATTTAAAAAAACAAAATGGATTCCTTTCTTTGCACAACACGTAGTGCCATTGTGGAGCTCTTCGCTCAGGGGTGCTGGAGTCCAGACCGTAAACGAGTCAGAGACCAGACAAATCCACACCCCTGGGAGCTGTTTGAGTGACTTGGATGCAGCGCCTGGCTCAGGACAGGCTTGGTGGAATAGGAGAAATAGAGGAAAGAAAAATGTATTGTGGCTGCACTTGGAGACATGCAGTGGGGCTGGATGAATCTCATTCTGCCCCGCACAGCCCTGCGGCTGGAGCCAGGTTTCTGGTTCCATCCATCCCCACACCCTGTCCCAAGGCTGCAGGGGTTTTGTTCCACATGGGTGCCAGCCCCAGTGCCAGGAAGGATGCTCGGGCAGGGCGTCCTCAACTGCCGGGTACAAGGTGACAGTGCTGAGCCCCTTCCTGGTGGCCTTAATGGTGCTGCCTGCCCGCAGTGGACAACACCGGCTGGCTGTGGATCCTGGGCGACATGCTGGCCACGCGCAGCAGCAGCACGGCGGTGGAAGATGAGGCGGACGCCTGCTGTAAGCCACCCTTTTGGGGGGTGGGCATCCCCCCTCCCTGCGGGGGCCCCCTTTCCGCCCTCAGCACATCCCCACTGCTTGCCCGCAGCGCTGGAGCTCTTCCCGGAGCGGTGCCGATGCTGGGGAAGGGCTGTAGACTGCACTGCACAGGACTTTGGCGCTGTCCCCTGGGTCTCCCCCAACGTGACGAGGCTGTGAGTAGCAGTGGGACACACACACCCCCCTCCCCACACAAGCACCCGCAGGGCCACGCAGCCCTGCGTGCCCATGGTGCCCATGGCACAGCCGGCCCCGGGGAGGACCCAGGCTCTGCTCCGTGCTGCCGAGCCTCTGCCGGGGCACCAGGTTGGAGGCTGTCGGCCCCCAGGTGCCCGTCACGCACACAGGAAGCAAGGGCTAGTAGGGGAGGAGAGCATGAAAAACTCATCCATGGCAAATAATGCTTGCAGATTGGGAGAGCAATTAGCAGTGTGGTGTTAATGAACGGCAGCTGCCTTGCATCTCATTTCTATTGCATGGGAAAAGGAGGGTCTCGGCTGCCCCATCCTCCTGTGATAAAGGCCTCCTCTCAGGCCTCTGAATTTGACTTTTGTTTTTTTTTCTTCTCCTGTTTTCCTGTTAGGGACATGAAGGAAAATAAAATCCATTCTCTGCGGGACAATCAGTTTGCCGGGTACAGGAGTCTGAAGAAGCTGTGAGTATGGCCCTTCTTTGTGCTGCTTTCTGGCTTGCTTGTGGTGAAAGGGGTGAGCAGTGGCCATGCAGGACAGCAGCAGCGGGGTCACACACAGAGGGACAAGAGCGTGCGCTTGTCTGGGCGGCTTTGCTCGGGGCTGCGCTGTGGTGGGGCCTGCGTTAGCCCAGGCAGTTTCAGTCTTTCCTCGCCTCCACCGCTCGGTCTCTGCCCGAGGCTGCCCAGCCCTGCAGCTGGGGGAATAGGAAGGGCTTGGGAAGGCCCATGCTGTTTCCGCAGGAGCCAGCGATGCCCCTGAAGTTGGGGGGTGCCTGCTACGAGCACCACATTCACAGACACGCTGCTTGCCCTGTGCCTCTGGTGGGTCGGGGTCGTGGGGCTGCTCTCACTGGCCGATAATGGCCCCGTGCGTGTGGTGGTGCCGGGGACCTCGCCAGCAGCCCCCTGCGGGCCCCAGCCCCTCGGCAGCAGCGGGGGCTCAGGGAGGGAGCGGCCCCGGGACAGTGTCCCTGTGCTGCTGACACGTGGCTGGCCCTGCGGACGTGCTGCAGGCACAGGGCGCATCCTCTTTCCTGGGGACCCATGCGCCCTGAGGGTCCTTTAGAAAATGTTTCTTTTTCACTCTGTTTTCTGTTCCATTTTTTTTTAACTAGATTTTTGCAAAACAACAGGATCCGTGTGATCTCACCCAAAGCATTTGCTGGACTTTCTCAGCTTAAAATGTTGTAAGTAAAAGTTCCCGCGTTACGAGGCCCTGGGGAGGAAATCCGTGGGATGGATGCAGTCTTCTGCTCCTCCTGGCACGCGGGGCTCGCAGCACAGCTGGCTCCAGTCCAGCTCTTGGACTCCTTGCTCCTGCAAGAATCAGTACCAAGCCTGCCTTAAGCTGGAGTGGGTGGGTGATTGTGGGGCAGAGCAGAGGCACTTGCACCCCCCTCAAACCAGTCTGCTCCCCTCCCGCATTTGCCTGTCTGAGCCAGGGTCCTGCATTGGAGCTGCGAAGGGAGAGGTGCCACGGGCACGGACAGCAAGGGTCATGCAGGCTCCCTGGGAGGAGCAGCTTTAGCAAAAGCCGGGTGACTTAGCAGTGGTGCCAGGAGATCATTTTCCTCCTCTGCTCTGTTTCCAGGTTCCTCAGCCACAACAAGATTGCCCAGCTGAAGCCCCGGGTTTTTGAGGACCTGCATCACCTGGAGTGGCTGTGAGTTCCTCCTCTGGTTCCGGCTTCCCCCCGCGCATCATGACACCGCTCCCTTGTGGGGGGGAATTAATGAGACCAGGTCTTGTCCAAAGCCTCATTACGGATATCGGATGGAGTGGGGATGCTGGCCTTGCGGCTCCACATTGCGATCCAAACGCTTGCCTCGTGCTGGGAAAGAAGCTGTTCCCGGCAGGGTGGCAGGGCGCGGAGCTGGGCTGGCCGCAGGGGCACCCTCAGCACCCGCTGCAGCGCCGGAGCCCTGCGCGGGAGCTTCCCCGTGTGATATTGAACACGGAGTCTTGCAGCTCCAGCCCCTCAAAAAGCGTGCCTAAATTAAAAGTACAGCTAATGTCCTTCCCTCCTGTTTATTCTCAAAGGCCCTGTTTGATCGTGTGGTTTTACACATGTAGCGCATAAAGATACCGCTACGTAAGGGCGGCTTTACAAGGTGATCCCCCTCCCCGGCGTGCAGGGGCAGCTCAGCCACCAGAGCAGGTCTGCTCCCCGTCAGCTTTTCCTCCTTATTTGCCATGGGACCAGCTCAGTTATTCCTTAAATCAAAGAGGGAAAACGAAATGATGAACGACTCGCAGAGGGTGGTCTGTGGTGCAAACAAGCCAAAGGACTTTTGAGAAGCCAAGCATGGCCCCGAATTCCCTGGATGGCTTTTAATTTATCATTATTTCACAGCAGAAGAGAGGAAAAATCCAACAGACCCTGACTGTGAAGGAATCCAGACTCTGCAGCTGGATCTAATGCTTCAGCCAGGGCAGGATTTAAAGGGGAGCGGGATGGGATTTGGGGGGCAGCCCCCTGGCCAGGGGTGGCATCCGGGGAAACTTGCAGGGGCAGAAGGGACAGAGCCAGCTCCCTCGTGCCCAACACGCTCCTGGTGCCGGGAGCCTCCTGCTGCCTTCTTCACCATCTATGGGTCCCCCATCTCTCACTTCTCCTCCTTCTCCCCCAGGATGCTGGACAACAACAGGATTGCGAGGATCGCCCCCGCGACTTTTGCAGGGCTGAAGTCCCTGTACTTCCTGTAAGTCCAGGAGGAGCCTCCTGTAGGGGCTGGAGACCCCCGTCCTGCGCCCCCGGGTGCCCCTCGGTGCCTCCTGCTCCCCTTCTCCAGGCACCATTTCTTAGCCCCTTTCTTGGGGCTGAGTCAGGGGTGCTGTGGCTTCCTTGCTTTCCCCAGGGATAACTGTGGGGCAGACGCCCGCCCCGTTGCCATTTCCAGCAGCTGGCTGGGGATACCACATTCCTGGTGTCAGCAGCCGTGAGCAGGGTCTTGTGCCTTCCCAAACCATTGCCTCTTGTACTAGCAGTTTGTACACCAGGTGGTCTTGAGATGAGGATTGTTTTTAAGGTCCAGCTATTTCTAAGAGGGAAGCACAGGATAACTAGTTTGCTTTGGCCACCATAAAAGTAATTTTGCAATCACTGTAACATGATTTTATTCCCTTCTCCACCTCCACAGTCCAAACTCTGGCAGCAGCTTGGAGTCAGAGTTAAGGGAGAAGTTTTGGCCATTAGAGTGGAAAAAACACGTGTGTGAGCACACACGCACGTATAGATGCTCAAATGCATCTGACCGTGGTTCAAGCTGTATTCCCCGAGCTTGCACCTGCAAGGGAAGAGCTTTGGCCACAGCTACTGACATGAGCTTGCACCATCTCTGCTGGAGATGTAACTGCTGGAGTTGGTTGTAAAAGCCCCAGAATTGGGTGCAGGTGTGCAGTGCTGAAGTAACTTGTAGAGCTGGGCCCGGGGCTGGGGAGCCACCAGGGCCAGTGGGGGATCTGGTTGAGGATCTGGGACAGGGAGTGCCAAGGGAGGGGAGGACGGACAGAGCAAGGGGGCTGGGGAAGGACCCAGTGAGAGGTGCTGGGACCCTGGCATTCTGCAAAATTTTTTTGCTCTGCAAAGGCTGGGTGGCACCCAGCGTGCAGGGGCCTGTCCCTGCTCTGTCCCCAGAGCGAGCACCACAGGGCAGCGCTCCCCTTGGGCTGCACGTTCCCACATTGGGGGCAGCGGAGCCGCTCTCCCCGGTGACGCAGAATGTTTATCCTTCTGCCCTTTTTTTAACAAATCAAACTAATAAACTGCGGTCACAAAAAGTGCACCGAGGAACACTGCACGCAGGCATGTACAAATGTTGCTGAGAAAAATGCCAGAGGGAATTCAGGCTATAAATTTGCCTTTACCGTCTGACACTACCGGGTCACTTACTCTGGTTTCATGTACCTTTCTCCTTGGGACATGTCCATCAGCTCCCTGGCAACTATGTCCCACAGCCACTAAGTATGACCCGTATCCTTACCATCGCATCCCAAAGAAGGCAAGTGAAGCTCTGCACCATGGTTGTGTGCACCAGCCCTTTACCCTGGGCAGCGGTGGCTGAGCCGCTCGGTGCCTTCCCATGGCCGCAGCACCACGACTGGGGTGCAGGTGCTGGAGGTGCCGCCAGCCCCGAGCCCACCCCGGGTACCAGTGTGAGCAGCAGCCATGTGGGGAGCCCTGAGGTGAGGCCGGGCACCAGCAGAAAGCCCTCGTGCTGCATCCCGTGCAGATGTACAGCACCGTGACCCCATCTGTCTCTGTTGCCTCTCCCCAGGTACCTGCTGAACAACTCCCTGGCTAAAATTCCCGACACCTCCCTCTGTGCGGAGATGCCGAAGCTGAGCTGGCTGTGAGTACCCGGCCGGGGCCGTGAGGCTGGCATGCCTTGGGCAGGGGCAGGCACTGCTCCCTGGGGTGGGCGGATGGGGCTGGGGGCATCCCGATGGGGACAGGGCTGGGGAGGTGACAGCGCGATCGCCTTTCCTGCAGGGAGCTGGAAGGGAACAGGATCCGGGCGGTGCGTGGGGCTGTCTTCCAGGAGTGCCGCGAGCTCACCGTGCTGTGAGTACCCCGGGGGCTGGCTGTGGCCCTGCCTGCTGGTGGAGACCCCTTTCCACCGCAGGTGCATGGAGGCGGGGGGCAGATGGTGCTCAGCTGAGACCCCTTTTCCCTCTGCTCTGGGCTACATGAGGGGCTGTGTTTCACGTGAATGGTTTCACTCCCTATTTGTATTGCCATTAGCTTCATGAATTTTATATCTGCTTTGTAGGGAATTGATCAGGCACCCCAGAGCCTTTTCCAGCAGCTCCGGGTCTGGAGGGTAGCTAGCCCAGGGCAGGGAGCTGCTGGGCTTAGCCCGTGCCCTGTCACCAGCAGCCTGGGGGCTGCCAGAACTGAGTGGGGTCAGAGGCAGGGCATGGCGTGGAAAAAGCTTCCCATGGCGCACGAGCAACAGGGCTCACAGCCAGCCTAAAGCCTTCCACTGGCATCCGAATCCCCTAAAAATATCTCAGAGGAGCACCATAAACCTTACGAGCTGGCTCTGCGTGTCAAACACCGACTGGCTCTGTTTACTCCCTTCCTGCCTGGAGCCTGTTCCCATGCCGCTGCACGTCTGGCCCAGGGCTGAGCTCCAGGCTCTCATGCAGGTGCCTTCCCGGAGCTGATGAAGGCAAAGAATTCACCTCGATAACGCGCAGGCCTCTTCCAGGGTCAAGTTTTCCTGTGTGTGATGGTTGTGTGTCTCCCAGAGAGAGAGATACGGCCCCTGGAGCCCCACGAGCTAAGGCCGGGAGAGTTGCGCACCATGCACACCCATGGGCTACCCGTTGGCCATGGGGTAGTGGCAGGAGCAGGAACGGGATGGGGAACCAAGCATCCTGCCGGGGGATCAGGAGCAGTCATTGCCTGGAGCACTGGGAGTGCATTGCGGGACCCTGTGCCAATGCGGTCGGATCAGAGTAAACAAGTAAATCCAGGGCTTATCTGAACAGGAGCTGGAGCTGGTGCTGGGCTGGGGCCATCCCCTGCAGGAGCTGCTCCCCCCTCTCCTTCCCCGGGGCGGGATTTCCTGCCAGGCGCTGCAGAGCGCGCCCTTGCCCTGCGTGCCCGTCTCGCCACGCACCGAGCAGCAGGAGCGCAGCAGCAGTGGCAGGGCGGAGGTGTGGGGTGCTCCTCCTGGGTGGAGGTTTGCAAAATGCTCTCCGCTTCCTTCGGCTCCCGCCTGAGGACGGGCACCTTCGTGCTTCCCACTCGCTGGTCCTGCTGTTGCCTGTTTTCGGAAGAGGTGAAGAGCGGCCGTCCCAGGCTGGCCGATGGGCAGGTGGAGATGCGGGCAGGATGAAGATCCCCTTTGCGTTTTATTCAGCGGTCCTTGGGGACCCATCCTGGTGCTCCTCTGACCAGCGCTCCCACGTTTGTGCCTCTGAGGATGAGTGCTTCGGAAAGCTCTTCTGTGACTTTCCAGACAAAAAGAGCTGCACAAAGACCCTGGCCCCCAGCGCAGCCTTTCCTGGAGAAGCCCAACAGGCATTTAAGCCCCCAAATGCACACCCTACGTTATTTCTCCAGGCCCCGGGCTGGGTGGATGAGCTGCCGCCCCGCGGTGCCGTCCGCCCGCCCTCCCACAGCCGAGGCCCTTTGGCTCTGATCAGCGGCGTTTCCCAGGGCTGTTATGGCACTGTCATGGAAACGCAGGCGAGGGCAAGGCAGACGGCATAAACACGCCCCGCCGGTGACACCGGCCCCAGAGACAGCTTTACGAGGAGAGGCCGCAGATGCGGCGGGGGCTCGTGCTCAGCTCTGTGGGACAAGCTGTCCTGGCCGGGCTCCCCATATCTGCGCCCTGAGCCGCCGTGCTCCCCGTCACCGGGTGCCGATGCACGTCTTGCTCGATGTTCGATCCCACAGGCGATGTGCCAGCAGAGCCGAATGAGAGCAGCCAGAAAACAGACTGAGGGGCTGTGCTCTGGAGCAAACAGTCTCCTAAAAGCCTCGGCTTTTTATCCTCTGGAAGGATGAGGGCCTTTGTCTTCAGTCGTCTTCCAAAGTCACGGCAGAGCAGGCTGCCTCAGTCGGTGCCTGAGCTCAGCAGAGCCCGGCTGCTTGATGCCAGCCTCCGCCGAGCAGCACCGTCCACTGCGGCGTGGCACCCCAGGGTCTGCCAGAGCCTGCAGGCACGTGCCATCCCACAGGGCTCCGCTCCCACCACGCTGAGGCGGTTTGCACTCCCATCTTAGCGCACCATTCCGGGTTTTTACTTCTAATTCTGAGTTTTTGCATCTGAGCACTTCAGCCAGCTCTGGTCATCCTCCGTATTTCTGGTGGGCCCTTCTCTGAGGGCTTGTGTGGGATGGAGCCTTGCACCTGAGAGCTGGGCTCTGGCTTGTACCCCTCCCCACAGCAGTGGAGCATTTGGCGAGCGCGTGCTGGAGGTTATGGCTGGGGGCACTGGGGAGGGACTTGGGGGGTCCGGGTGCACCCCATGGATGTGCCCCGAGCAGAGCATCCTGAGTGCTCGCAGCCAGCCCAGAGCCAGGTGATGCCTGCGGAGGATGCACGAGGCTCTGCTGCATCCACGCTCTCCCCTTCCTCCTCATTAGGATCCTGCGCAGGAACAAGATCAGGTGGATCCAAGGCGGGACGTTTTCCAGGCTGAACAGGCTGGTGGAGCTGTAAGTGTCCAGCGATCGTGTTCCCTGGCTCCCTGCTGCTGCAGGCTGGGGGTCCCTTGCTCAGGACCCACCATGTGGGGGCTGCAAGTGCCCCCTGCCTATCCTGCGCAGCTCAGCGGCAGGTGCAGAGCTTGCAGGCGGGTGCTCTGGCACCTCCTCAAACACGGCTCTGCCCCGCGCAGCGACCTGTCCCTCAATGGATTAGATGAGCTCCCGGCGTCACTGTTCAGCGGCCTGGCCGACCTGCAGCAGCTGTGAGTACCGGGGCTCCCCTGCTGCTGCGGGGAGGGCGCGGGCAGCACCCAGCCCCTGCAAGGCGCAGGCAGTGCTGGCTCCATGCGGGGACCAGCACGGTGCTGGCACCACCAGGCTGCCACAAGCCTTCTGCTTTGCGGCTGTGTGCCCATTCTGGCAATGCGGAGTGTTGGGGAAAAGCCAGAAAAGCCACCCCTTTGGCTTCACTTTCAGCCCCTGTGATAGCTTCCAGGTGTGAAGAATAGCAAAGCCCTGTTTCTTTTCAGGAATATTTCCTACAACCCCTTGAGGGAGATCTTCCCCAGCCAGTTTGAGAGCTTGCCCCAGCTGCGGTCCCTGTGAGTCCCGCAACACCCCCAACCCGACAGCACTGCCTCCCCCTGCAGCAGCACCACAGCCAGCCCGGGCAGCTCCCAGCCTCCCCTGCCCTGCTTTCGTCCTGCAGGAGCTTGGAAGGGCTGGAGATCCCCAACATCCACAACCTGACCTTCCACAGGCTGGCCAACCTCTCCCACATGTGAGTGTGGCAGGGGAGGGAAACCAGCTCAGTCCTCACACGTGAGCAAGCGGCTTCTGCCCGCGGCAAGCCCCCGAGCATGATGCTGCTTACGTCCCCCCGTGGCCAGAGCGCTGTGCTGGAGCAACGGGAGCAGTTAGCCCACACCCAGCGAACAGCTTGCAGAGCTGCGGGCACATGCGATGCAAGGAACCGTGTGCATTTCTGAGCGGGCGCTGCGGGAAGGGTGGGCTCTGTCGGCCGAGGCGTGTGCAGGCGCTGGGCTGAGCGCTGGAAGCCGGGCCTGAGTCATCCCGTGAGAGGTCCTTCGCCTGGGCCGAGATAACGGCCTAGGAACACCAGAGGTGTGCAGACAGGCTGGACGGGCACCGCACGCACGGTGGGAATACAGCCGAGGAGCTAGCTGTGAGTGCTTTGGCTTTGCTTTGGAAGGATAAAAAAATCATTAACTTTCTCCAGATGCACATTTTAGAGTACCTGTAATGAAAGACAACTCCATCTTCCTTTCTGTAATTGGTCTGTTTGGACTGTAAATATGGTACATTTTCTACCTGACTTGCTAATAAGCAATCATTTTCTCTCCTTTTATCTATAATTAAGCAGAAATGAGCCTTGCATTGCAGTTTTGCAGTCATTTTCTAATGTAGAGTTTTGCTAAGCTTATATGGGATTGCTTTTATAAGGCTTGAAAAGATTAATCAGAAATAATATGCAGGGGAAAAATCTGAATCCTTGTTAATGGAAGTTGAGAGATCTGAATATGGGAATGATTTTTAAATGTTTGTGAGAATCATGGGTTGGAGGAAAACACTCTTGTATTTATTAGCTGACGGTGCTGAACGGTGACAGATGTAAGTGAGGCTGTGCGGTACTTGACCCAAGAAAGCATTGGGGTGCCTCCTGCCTGTTTTGCAAAGGATTTGGGCTGTTGCTTATTTAGTGTCCAAAACGAATTGCAGTAACTATGCAAACCACAACACCCCTTGTTCAGCTCCGTTGCTCTCTGCAAATTCCTCCCCTGTCCCAGGCGCTGCTGCAGAGCGCTGTGTGCTGGGCTCCCAGCTCTCCTGTCTGGCCGTCCAGTTGTCCCTGGTCAGCGGAGGCTCCAGGGCTGCTGGCTGGTGATGCGAGGGTCCGGCTGGCTCTCCTCCACCCAGACTAGGAAGAGCACCACAAGGGGGTGGGCAGAGGCAGGGCTGGGAGCAGGAAGGCTGTGTGCCAGCCCCGGCGGCAGCCAGGAACCTTCCTCCCGGCAGCTACTTCAAGAAGTTCCAGTACTGCAGCTCCGCGCCCCACGTGCGCAGCTGCAAGCCCAACACCGACGGCATCTCCTCCTTCGAGCACCTCCTCGCCAACATCATCCTGCGCGTCTTCGTCTGGGTCATCGCCTGCATCACCTGCCTCGGCAACCTCTTCGTCATCTGCCTGCGGTCCTTCATCGTCACGGAGAACAGCCAGCACACCATGGCCATCAAGTCCCTGTGCTGTGAGCGGGGAGCGGCTGGGGGGCGCGGGGAGCGGTGCGGGCGAGCCCTTCCAGCTCACACCAGCCCAGCCCAGCGTGGCCGGGGCCTGTTGCTGCTTTTCCTTTTATGCTGGTGTCAGGATGCTTCTGGCCATCCCTCTGTGCCTGGCACATCTCGGCTCCTGCCCTCAAGCCTATGCCTATAGGTACCACAGCACCAGCAGGCAGCTCTTTTTAATATATGTAAATGTAAAGACGAAGGCTGCCCATCTCCTCACAACAGCTCTGCGATGGCTCTATGGCCATGGTGCTACTGGTGGAACCGCCTGCTGGTGCTTTTTCTCATTGTGCCTTGCCTCCACCCCAGGTGCAGATGGCCTGATGGGCATCTACCTCTTCATCATCGGAGCCTTCGACCTCAAGTACTCGGGCGAATACAACAAGCACGCGCAGGGCTGGATGGCCAGCCTGCAGTGCCAGCTGGCGGGCAGCCTGGCCATGCTGTCCTCCGAGGTGTCTGTCCTGCTGCTGACATACATGACCCTGGAGAAATACTTCTCCATTGTTTTCCCCTTCAGCCACCACAGAGCTGGCAAGAAACAGACCATCTCGGTGCTAGCCATCATCTGGCTTCTGGGCTTCTTCCTCAGCATCATCCCCCTGTGGTGGAAGGACTCCTTCGGCAACTACTACGGGAGGAACGGGGTTTGCTTCCCACTGCAGTCCGACCTGGGCGAGCGGCCCAGCGCCAGGGGCTACTCCACCACCATCTACCTGGGTGAGGCCACCGGGAATGGGGACGGAGCGGGGCAGGAGGGGTGTCTGGGTGGGAGTGGGGCGGCTCAGCCCAGCCGTCCCCTCCCAGTGCCACCTGTGGCATGCGGATGTGTGATGGGAGTGGGGCCCCATGTCCCCGTGGGATGGGGTGAGTCCCCGCCGCACTGGCAGTCCCACGGGAGCAGGGCCGGGGCCGGGGGTGCGGAGGGGAAGGGCAGGAGCTGCCGTGTCCCTGGGACCGCTCCGCACCGGACCTCGGCACGGGCAGCGCTGGGCTGGGGCCACCCGGGCCGAGGATGACCAGGGCTGCGGAGATGCCTCTGCCCCCCAGCGCTGGAAGCGGGGACAGCCCTGCTGTGTCCCCGGCCCAGCGGGTACGTGCCGAGCGAAGCCCCTTCCTCCCCAGGCTTGAACCTTGCGGCCTTCGTCACCATCGTCTTCGCCTACACCGGCATGTTCTACTCCATCCGCGTCACCGCAGCCAGAACAGCGGAGCGGAGCGTCTGCTCCCGGGAGGTTGCCATCGCAAAGCGCTTCTTCTTCATCGTCTTCACCGACGCTCTCTGCTGGCTGCCCATCCTCCTCCTCAAGCTGCTCTCCCTGCTGCAGGTGGAAATACCAGGTGAAGGGCCCGGCCGGGCCCCGAGGCAGTGCCCACCACTGGCTAGTGGCCCCCCAGCCCTGGGTGGGGGCCCCTTGATGTGGGTGCTGCGAGCGCAGGGGGTGAGCATTGCCTGGCCCCTGCTGGACCCTGGGTCCCTGCAGCTCCCCACAGAGCAGCCGCTCACGGCCATTTGCCATGAGCCTGCAAATGGCATTGCCCCACATTGCTGCAGGGGTGGGTTTCCCCGGGCGGGGGGGCTGGCTGCCTAACCTCACGTCCTTGGTGGTGGAACGCAGGCACCGTCACCTCCTGGGTGGTCATCTTCATCCTGCCCATCAACAGCGCCCTCAATCCCATCCTCTACACCATCACCACCGCCCCCTTCCAGGAGAAGGTGAAGGGCTGCCTGCAGACCAAGCAGCTGGAGCTGCACGAGTCCCGGAGGAGCTTCGTGCTGGTGACGCCGCAGACCAGCAGTGTCTGACACTGCCCGGTGGCACGAGGATGCCCCAGACCCCCGGGGAGCAGTGCCTCCCCCCGCCCTGGCTCTTCCCTGGGGCAGCTGGCAGGCAGCAGCCGTGCCAAGTGCCTCGAGTTCAGCCGCTTGCTGCCACCGCGGTGCCCACGTGGGTCTGGGGGCTCAGGGGGCAGTGGGTGCCCCCAGGCAGCCCCCGCTGCCCAGCCCTGCAGGGGGCTCGGCTCCTGCCACCCACTTCGCAGCTACTCTCAGGTTACTTTTTTTAACACAGAGTGAGGCCAGAGATGTGCGTCCCAATGGCTCCAGCCACCGGTCCCACAGCACCACAAAAAGGCATTGCTCGGCTCTGCAATGGCTCTGGGCTGGGGAATCGGCCAGCAGCACCCTCGCACCACCAGGGGTTCTTCATCAGCCAGCAGATATCGTTAGTACTTTATTGATTACACGGATGGGAAGAGCAGCCCCGATCCAAGTCAAACAATCCGTTGCAGTTGCATATGATACAAAACAGGAATAGTCCCTTAAATACAAAATACACGTCTTTTAAGTGAACATCACCTGGCGCTGAGAGCTACCGCCTGAGTTATATATTAATATTCCAACTGTACAAGTATTTATAGATAGACAAAAAAGAAACATTTAAAAAAATATTAGGAGAAAAATTACTCCCCTATAAAGTTAGTTATATTTTTATATATATATGTAAAATATATATATAAAAACACAGAATACAGGCTGGGCTGTTTCTTTCACCAAAAGAGAGACAGATACGATTTGTTACAGCAAAACTGACATTGGGAATTGCTCCCACACGTGGGTTGTGTTGCCTTCCAGTTGGAACGATGTCGAGTAACTTGGGTCCCTGCCTAAAAGGAGAAACCAGGTCAGTTCCGGGTGCTGGCAGCGACATCGGACGGTTTCTCAGGGTGGGGGAAAGGAAGGGGTGGGACATGGGAACTGAGCTCTGTGCAGGGAGCACTGGGGCCGGGGGACAGAGTCGGGGCGCAGCTCCACGCACTGGAGGGGCACGAGCTCTGCTGCCTGTAGTTGCCCCAAGAGGGGCGAATCCAGGGCAAGTCTCACCTCCACCAAGCCCCCTTTATTGCAGCACACAAGAAGGGCACTAAGCCGGGCCCTAGCAGCTGGCACCTACTTGCCCCAGCTGGGTCATCACGATTTGCTTGCTTAGTGGATGCAGGTGCCACACGGTTAGCCAGGACGAGCACAACCTGTCGGTGTGCTCACGCTGCCTTACCCAAAGCTTTCAGCCTGGTGTGCTGCAGCCCATGCTGGTGGGCATGCGCTGGGACCTGCCCCCAGCTGCAGGAAGGAGCATGGAGCTGCAGTGCCGGGCGCATCCCGCTTCCCCCCGTGCCTCCTTGGAATGCTCCCTCCTTCACTAGCTTCTTGGCACCTGCTCTGGGTTTCCAGGCTTGTCCTGCCCCGCTCCAAATGACAGTGGACTGGGTTGGAGGGATGGGACTTGGCTTGGAACCATGTCCATCCAGCCCCCACTGAAACCTAGTGCACAAGAGAGGTCTTCTAGTTGAGTAAGAACAAGGCACTGGACTAGAGACCTTTTTCCTTTGTCTCCTAAGGAATTCAGCACCAAAGGTCATAGCAATGGATTCCTTCTGCCACTCAACAATGGCCGTCGCTAAATGGACCTATAGATATCTACATATAGTTCCCTCCTCCAATAATAGCATCCTTCAGCAAACAGGTTCCCAGCCTGACTCCCTGCCTGTCCCCCTGCCGGGTGACAACACACACGCATGCTCCACCCCTCACCGCCCGTCACTTCCCGACACAGCGCTGTGACCTACGGACGTGGCTCTGTCCTCCCCACTCACGTCTCCGCACCTGCCTCCCGCTTCGCTCCACACACCCTCACCCCTGTGGCTGTGCCTGGCCTGGAGAGGCCCCTGGTTCACATGGGGGGAACCCAGCTCGCCCTGGGCCAGCTGCTGGCTGCCTTCTCTGTGGGGGTGCTCACCGCACACCCCCTCTCCTTCCCACGGGCAAGCAAGGCGCTGCTCACCCATCCTTCCCACAGAGCTCCTGTGGTGCACAGCTTCGCCCCTGCAGGGGAGCGGCAGCAGGTGCCGTGGGGCTGGCTGCCCCTGCCCCTCCGAGGGGTGGTGGCAGAGCGCTGCAGCGGGAGGAGAGAAGGCCCGTGCGCAGCTGCGGCAGCCCGGGGCTCTCTGGTAGCCCGGGGCTCTCTGGTGGGGTCCTGGCCCAGGTTAAAAGGAAGCCTATAAATATGTGCCTGAGGGTGCCCCTGCCACAGCTCCTCGCTCCCCTCCGAGTGCCCCAGCCCAATCGGCTGGCAAGTCCGCGGTCCAACAGGACGGAGCAGCTTCCCGGCTCCTCAGATCTTGGTCTCGGGGCCGTTTGGGCTCAGTGCTGGGAAAGAATCTCGGATCCTTGCCAGCTCCATGGCGCAGAGGTGCCCAAAGACCTTGTTGTACCACTCCGGAGACCGGCCCCTGGGGAAGGGAGCAAGGCAGAGCGAGGGGTGAGCAGGCAGGGGAGACCACCAGCCCGCGCCAACGAGCAGCACCTCCTTTCTTGCTCAGCATAACTCCTGCTGCGATGGACTACAAGATGATGAACAAGCACCATGTAGCAGCAAAAGGAACGCGTCCCCCCCGCTCCTCACCACAGACACACAGCAAAATGCAGGAGCAGCTCCTGCACCTCCCCAGCGCCTGATGCGGTGGAGCCGCAGAGGTGCCAAGGGTTTCCCATACCTGAGGTCAGCTCTGCAGATGTGTGTCACCTTGGAGCGTCCCATGCCACTGGGCTCGATGAGATACTGGGACGTCAGCACCACGGCTTTGACGCCGCCTTCCACCTGCAGCTTGTCATGTTCCACCGAGATGGAGATGAGCAGGCAGGCTCCCCGCGGCAGGTCCGTGCGCCAGCGCCTGCCGACAGAGCACCCGCTCAGCTCCCGTCCCGCACCAGCCCTGCACAGGCCCGGGGGCTGCACGGCAGGACGGCACCACACAGGGGCTGGGAGAGCCCAGGCAGCCCGGGACAGATGGGCTCCACCGAGCCCAGAACAAAGCCCTCGGGCTCGGGTCCCTCCCTGCCCTCACCTGAGCACCACGCAGTCCCTGCGCGGGTGGGGTGCCATGCTGTCCGTCACGTAGTGATAAACCTCCATGTCCTTGTCCAGGGCCTCCACCACCTTGCTCTGCAGCAGGTCCTCGTCCCAGAGGTGACGCTCCCGGAGCACCCGGTGCAGCACGGTGGAGGGAGGAGCCTCGACCTCCGTGGAGACCTTCCACAAGCGCAGAGGGTGCCCGTCCCCAACCTGCCGGGGCCGAGCAGAAGGGTCAGGTGGCTGTCCCGGGAGCCCCATCACACCAAGCCCTGAGCAGCTTTACTGATGGGTCTCACCACTACAGGGCAGCGCCATCACATCTGCTGGCTAGGGAGGGCATGGCATGGCATGGCAGAGCTGCTCTGGCTGGTGGAGAGGGGCTAGCGATGAGGCAGTGGGCTCTGGGCACAAAGCATCCTCCACCCCAGAGCTGTCCCCCTCACCAGCTGGCGAAGTCGTTGCTGATTCCCTTCTTGCAGAAGGGAATGAGTGCCAGGGGCTGGGCAGGTGCCCACAGGACCTGTGGCTCACAGCGGTCACTCCGCACCCATTTTCCCACATGACCCCAAACACCCTGTCTGCAGTGGCATTTACCTTTTTGCAGGAGAGCTCCGTGTTCAGGGGCCCCGGGGTGCTCAGCCATCCCTTGAATTTCTCTGACGACTCTTTGAGCAGGTTCTGGACACTCTGCTCAAAGTAGGAGTGTAAATCCTTGCCTTCCCCTTGACACATGAATTCAGCCAGGGGATGGGGGTAAGCATCTGCTGCCATGTAGGAGCTGCTCAGCTGGAGCAAGATGTCGTGGGAGACCTGCAGAGCAAGAGCACACAGGTCTTCAGAGAAGCCTACACGGATGTAGTGAGCGGTCCTGGGCAGCCAGAAAACTGCGACTGCTCATCGAAGCAAGGAGTCGGGGAAGGACGGACACGGCCTTCCCAGACAGACGTCCTGCAGCCTGTGACCCGCTCACCACAAGCAGGGCTTTGCCAGCCTCTCCCTGCCCCTGGGGCTGCCCGACCCCGGCACGGCCCCACCGGAGGACAGGTGCCCTCGCCTCGCCCCACGCTGACTCCGCAAGACCCCCGGAGGGCAGCGCCAGGCCGGGCGCGCTGCAGCCGCCCACCTGGAAGAGCTTCTTGCAGTCGGTGATCATGTGGGAGAGCCCCTGCGTCGCGGCCATGTTCTCATTCAGGTCCTTCTGGTCGGGCTTCCCCATGGTGCCCCTCTTGTGTATCGCCCTGCGGGACAGCATGGAGCGCTGGCAGCGGGCGCTGAAGCCCGACATCCCCCGCACGCGTCCCCGGCTCTGCGACGCAAAGCAGAGCGATGGGAGCGGTGCCCTTACCTCGGCGAGGTGCTCTCCTTCTTGGACACGTTGAGGTGGAAGATGGAGGGGGCCAGGCACACGGCCAGGTTCCCGGCGGTCATCTGGTTCTCCTCGGCGGAGGCGATGTCGCTCAGGAAGTAGAGCAGGGTCTGCAGCACCTCGCGGTTCTCATCCGGCATCAGGATGATGGCAGCCTGCACCGCCTGCAGCCGCTGCTCCTTCGACACGACTGGGGGCAACGCCCGCGGTCAGCGCTCCGTCCCCGGGGGCCACCACTGCCTTGCGCTACCAGACTGACCCTCCCCACCGCCTCTGACCAAGGGCAGCGGGACCAGCGGGGTGTCCCCTCCCCGGGAGACCCCAATCCTCGCCCTGAGCCCAGGGCCGCCCTGCCCCACGCCTTACTCACACTGATAGATCTGCAGGAAGGTGTCGGTGAGCTTGCTGGTGAAGATGGGCTCTGGCAGGTCCCGGAAATATTGCTTCAGCAGGTCAGCCACGTCGTACGCTGACTGCCCCTTGTAGTTGACGTTGTCAGGGCTGGTTTCGTTCATGTGCCGGAGCGCCTGGATCCGGGACTTCACCCCCGATTTCCGGAAAATGCCAACCTGCCCCGGGAAGAGTGGAGCCACGCTGGGACACAAGGCAAGGCTGGCCCTGGTGGGATGTGGGACAGCCCCTGCCCGGTGCCCAACCACTCCGCAACCAGAAGAAAGCCCTGGTAAGGGATGGCCGGGGAGACCCTGGTGGATATGGAATTCCCACAGATAAACCTCACCCTCCCCCTTTGCCACGGCCAAGCACGGCAAGAAGTGAACCCCTTAAAGGTAGCTTTTTCCCCAACCACAGCGCTGTAGCTCAGCAGCATCCCAAGGCTCGGAGCCATCCAGCACCAGCGGCATCACCTGGTCCAGGCACTGGCTGCGGATGTAGCGCATCGCCTGCTGGATGCTCTGGGGCAGGGGCTGCCCCGTCCTCTGCACATTGATGATGGGCGGCACCCCAAAGACTGTCTTGTCCCTGTAGTCGGGGACTTTACTCCGCTTCATGAACTTGGGCACGGTCCTGCAGGGTGGGACAGACAGACCGTCAGTGCAACAAACAGCTGTCTTAGCAGCCGCGTGCAGAAGACAGCGGGACACCGGGTGAAACTCACCCACACCCGCAGTGATGCTTCTGCCATGTTCTGAATATAAGCAAGGCACTTTCGAACAGGAACTACAACATCTTTTATTAAGCCAACATGATTTAATATTTGGCTATGACAGGAAACCACTGTCTCGCTCTCTTACATCGCTGCAATATTTTCACTGCTCCACAAGTGCCTGCAGTCCTCTTGCACGCAGATGGTGCCGGCAGCCCTGGCTGCAGCCCCCAGCTCACGCCCACAAGCATGCCCACGGCCACACAGAGCAAAGGGAGCTTTGGTTTCAGGTTTTTCCCCTCCCTCTCCACCACCTTGGCACACAGAGCTCACATCTGCCCCGGGCTGCTGCACTGCCCCCGGGGCCCCCCTCCCAGCCCCCTCCCCACCAGCTCACCACGTCCAGGCTTGCTTGTGGGGCACAGAGTACTTCTCCATGATGGCCGTGAGCCGAAGCAGGGAGCACTTCTGGAGCAGGTTGAGCTGGGCAGAGGACTGCCGGTTGATCTCCAGCGAGGCAGAGTTCAGGCTGGGCCGGTGGGAGTTCTGGAAGCTGTGCCAGCGCAGCTTTCTGCGGGGAGAGCCGGGCGTTGTGAGCCTGCCCCCACAGCACCCGCTGCTTTGGGGACGGTGTGGGCACGCCAGCGGCCAGGCTATGCCAAGCCATCACAGTACCAGCCCCAGTGCCACAGCTACTGCTTCCTACCCCTCACAAACCTAGCACGAGAAGGCGCCAGAGCACGGAGACACAAAGAGACATTTTCTCTTGCCCCAGAGGACCGCTCCCGCCGCCAGGCAGCCCTGCCACAACCAGCATCCTCCCCCTTTGCACCCCAGCAGCGCCACGGGGCTGTGCAGGCTCAGCCTGCGCCCACACCCCAGGGCCGTGCTGGGCTGCAGCCCCTCTGGGAGCCTGGGGAGAGGGCAGGGGCTCGGGGAGACGCATGTTTGCAGGCCCACCACACAGAGCAACGGCTTGGTGAAGGGGACATCTCCAGCACCTGCTTTCTCAAGAGCAAAAGACGCTCCAACAAGGTAGTGCCCTCCTGGGAGCCTGCTAAAACCTTTCCCTTGTCTGTGCTGCTCTGGGAAGGCTCCTGCCCAATGTCTCCGGTGCATCCCTGTGCCCAGCAGGACACAAGGGACATTCCCAGCTAATGAAAATACCCACCCCCGTATACGCCTCCCTGCCCTGCCCGCAGGCACATCACCCTCCAGCATCAGCCTAGCGGGGCTGCAAGATCCACCGAACTCGGCAACGGCTGGCGTGTCCTTAGGGAAAGCACAAGGGAGCACTAGCGCAGTGAAAGCAAGCGCCTCCCGCCTTTACAGCCGTT
>VXAA01007441.1:180114-218309 GCA_013399115.1 Anseranas semipalmata | reverse complement strand
GCCCGTGCTGTCGAAGTCGCTGGCAGAGGTGCCGACATCCGACATGGACTGCTCTTCAAAGTGCAGGTTGGAGGGGAAGGTGGGTTCCCCTCCTGAGTCCGTCTCCTCCTCCTCCTCCTCCTCGCCCCCTTCCTCCCCGGCCAGGTCGGGGGAGATGGCTTTATACCAGAGCTCCACCTTCTGCTGCAGCCCCCACATGTGCTGCAGGATGTCGTCAAGGTTCTGGTAGGTCACCTCCCCGTCCACCTTGGAGAAGTCCTCGCTGCTGCCGAACTCGGGCACGTTGTCGTACACACTCACCCGGCTGCCCAAGGAGCTGCACGAGCCCCGGCGGCGGCAGGCGAAGCCCCGCGGGGAGGACGAGCCCTCCATGCTGCTGCTGCTGCCGCCCCCTCCACCTCCCGCCAGCCCCACGGGTTTGTCCCCCGACTTCCAGTTGGTCAGGGAGCTGCTGCCCAGGGGGCACAAGCTCTCGATGGAGAGGGATTTGGGGAAGGTGCCCGGCTTGTGGTCCCTGGGGACATAGACCAGGCAATCCCCCCGGCACACCTGCTGGTGCTGGCACTCCCCAGCAGCCCAGCTGCCGCTGGTTTTCACGGCCGTTTCGTAGTCCTCCAGGTAGACCCCGCTGCGTTTCGGGTCAGAGCTCACCTTGCCCCTGCCTGAGCCTAACAAACGGTTAGTCCTATACGACACAGAGAAGAAGTGTTTTTTGCCATGGAAAGAGGCAGATACTCCTCTTTTAGGAGAGCTGGCCTTGGTGGCTGCAAGGTCCCCGTCACTCTTCACGGAGTCCCAGCCCAGTTTGGCTACGACTCCACTGTTTGGGACACCCTTCTCGTCTGGGCCAGTTTTCTCTTTGTCCTTCCTTCGGAGGGACTCAATCCTCTTCAGGAAGCTGCGAGACCTTCGCTTCTTCAGCTTCTCCTTGGAGCCCTCGCCGCGGCTGGAGGGCGGCTCCGCCAAGGAGCGGCTGCTGGGGCTGCGGCCGGGCTGGGCGACGGCGGCAGCATCGGGGCCAGGGGACGGCTCGGGCGGCGTGACCACGATGCCAAGCGTGCCGCCCACGCTGCCTGCGCTGGCGCTGCTGTGCAGGGACACAGCCTCCAGGTTGGTGCTGAGGTCGGTGAGGATGCTCTCGCGGCTGGACACCTGCCGCATGGTGGAGTTGGGGACCTCGGAGGCCTGGGAGAGGACGTCGACGGAGCCCACCCGGGACCACCTCTTGCTTTCCCGCTGGAAAGCCCACCGGTCACTGATGGCGCACAGGTCCTCCTCCTCGGAGTCTTCATTCTGTGGGCGGTGGAGAAGAGGGGACAATCAGACTGCGGGGCCACTCGGCGCGTCCTCGCCTGGCCCTGCAGGGACAAGCGCCTGCGCTGAGGCACAGCCTGCCCCGCTAAGCCATGCAGCAAACCCGCTCCATCCCCTCCCATAACGGGGCTCACGGAGAACGAAGAATCGCTCAGGCTCAAGAGCTATGCCACATGGCGCAGGGAAGGTGCTATTTCCGTGCTGCCTCTGCGCAGCTCCCGGCAGTAACTCTGTATTTGTAACGGCACGACACGTCTCGCTGGTGTCCCCAGCAGCTGGCACGGTGGCCACGTACCCAGCAGAAACACTCAGGCCGCATGAGCCAGCCCGGAGCAAAATTTGCTGTCAGAGGAACGGACACAGTGAGAAGAGAAGGGGACACAGTCACTTCTCACACATCAGGTCATGACAAAAGTGTCTCTCAACTGCAGCTCAGGCCTGCAGCCCCCAGGACCAAAGGGAGCCCCCAGGACCCTTCTGGGGGGTCAAAGGCTGACCCTGAGCTTTTGCAGCTACTGCAGGGACAAGCGGGGAGCGGGCAGAGCTCAGGAGGCAGCCAGGTCCTCCTGAGGCGACACTTTTTGTGCTCAGAGAACAAACAAAGGCACGAGAAGCCGGGAGGCTGCCCGCACCCGTCCCGCAGGGCTGCTCCCGCCGGGACCCCGGCACCGCCACCAGCCGTGCGCAGCATCGCCTCCAGGCCCCAGCGCGGGCAGGGGAACAGGCAGGGACGCACCCCGTGATGGCTGCCATGTGCCAAGCACCAAACCGGCGCGCATTTTAAATGTACTGTTCATCAAGGGAAACATAAAAGGCTTTGTTAGCAATATGCCAACGGATTTTTAGGCCAGAACAGAAACCACCAGCTTCCTCGTAAGGAATCTCCACAGAACAGTTTGCTTCTTCAAGAAAGCAGCACGATCATGAGGGGGTATTCAAAATGCCAGGCTACGTGCTCCAGCCAGTCTAAATGTCACATCCATTTATCTGGCGTCTCTCTGGACGAGAGCAGGAAAACAACTGCAGGAGCTGACCCGGGCAGGGGGAAAGAAGAGGAAGACGCAGGGACCAAAGTCAAATCACAAAAGCGCTTCCCCCTCCGTAGCTGTGATTTCCTGAAAACAGCGATGAAAACAAATGAAGGAAAATGCGAACGGAGTGGTGACCGAGTAGCGTCACCTGTGCAAGAAAGCCCCGGCTGGAGTTAGAAGCCTCAATGCCTTCCAAATAAGAAACGAGCGGTAATGAACTGCTGCTGAAATCAAGGTCTTTGAGTTTGAGCTCATTCCCCGCTGGCCGCAGGGCAGTGCCGGGCTCTCGGCTGCCGACCGCGAACTGGCAAGTGGCCGAGCGCTCTGCCCGGCCCCCGGGAGCTGGATGGGCACGACCCATCCCAGCACCCCCAGCACCCCCAGCTGCCCCCTGCTCTCCTGCGCCTCTTCCACGCTAAGCCCCGCCGCCTCGCTGCTGCTGCAACAGCTGTGGCCAGCCCCGGCACTGCGCGCCCCAGCCCCTTCCCCCTCGGCTTCTTTGTGCTCCAGAGAAGGGGACCCGGACGCGGGAACAATGTCCCGCACGGTGGCCTTCCTGCCATTCTGCCGGGCAGGTGGGGGCCCTGGGCACAGGGCCACTGCCATAACGAAGGCAATGGTGAAGGAAGAGCAAGGAAGAGCCACGAGGGCTTTGTGGCCCCGGAGATGCGCTGCAGCAGGGTCTCAACCAGCCCCAGCTCAGCACGGCCCCCAAGGGCTGGTGCTGCCAGCACAGCGCAGCACAGCGCGGCACGGCACAGCACGGCACACACCATCACTGCCCCAGCCCCTTGTCACCCTGCGGGGCAGGAAGGGAGCGCTGTGCTCTGCTCTGCACCATGCGGGGACAGTCCTGGCGTGTCTCAGCGCTGTGAAGGAAAACAGGCTTGCTGCTGCTCCGCCAGCTTGCACATGTTCCCCTTGAGAGCCCAGGACTCACCTGTTTACGCTGAAAGTGGACTTCCAGCTTCATGGAGGCACATGTGTTCAGGGTCATCAGCCTCCTGCAAGAAAACAAGAGACGCTTTACCCCGGCTGTGGCTTCCTGCTCTGGCTGCAATGCTTTCTTTCTTTTCCTTTTTTTTTTTTCTATTTTTTGTCTTTGAGCTCCTGTTATGCCTGGTCACCTGTCGCCCAGCAGCTGCGGCTCCAGGGATCAGACGGACGTGCAGAGCCTGGAGCAGCTCCAAGCCTGCTCCCAGCGGAGCGCACGGCCCCCGGGCGGGCTCCCGAAGCTGCACCCTCTGCCTGCAGAGGAGGTCTGGGGGCACTGCACCTCCTTCACCCCAGGACAAGAACCGTCACATGAGCCCCTGGCATGGCAGCTGAGGAGTTTACACCGCTTCAGCACGCTGGTGGCACAAGTGCTTGATCGCAGGCCAGCAGGGATTTTGCAAACAGACATCAGAGCAGCACTCCACTGCCTGCGCGCAGGCACCAGGCTGTCCCGGCCGTGCCCCAATATCCGCAGCCACTCCAGCACCCCTGTTTACTCTCCCACAGCAGCAGCCCCGGCATCAAAGGATGCCCAGCTCCAGCACCCCTGGGTGCTGCTGGGGCCCCTCGGCAGCCGTCCCAGCCCCATCACTGTGCACCCCAGCTTCCTCCGCTCACTGGGGGTTGTCCTTGGCTGTAAGCTCAAGCACTGCTGCGGCCAGAAGGGGCCACCAGCTTCGCCACAACACAACTCTTCCCTCCAGCAAGGTTGCAGGAGGTTTCCAGAGCACCCTCAGGGACATGGCTGGTGAGCAGTGGGCGCCCCGAGGACTGTACCGCAGCGACCCCTCTGCCAGTCCCACACAGGTGACACGGACACAGCAGGCTGCACGCCTGGCTTTGGGCTCTGCACGTGCCAGTGAGTCACGTGGGAAAAGCCCACGGCAAAGCGTCCCGGAGAGGCAGTCTTCTGCACTGTCTTCTGTGCAAGCTCTGCAGGGCCCTGTGGGCAGCAGCCCCAGAAGTGCGAGCGCAGGAAAGGGAAGGTCACCGAGCCAAAGCCAGAAGGAAACGAGGTGGCCAAGCTCATGCAGAGCGGCGGTGACCAAGCTGGGAAGAAAAGCTGGTGTCATTCAGCCCATCCCCGAGCGTGCCAGCCCTGCCCCTCAGGTGTCTCTCAACTGAAGTTTGAAGTCCTATTTTTTTTTCTGTATACAAGTGAATGAATCTCCAATTAATTCACTTTAATTAGCACCTCCATAAATGGTACTATAAGCACAACACAACTTTTGTTCCAGCGTGCAAATACTATGCCTGCACAGCTGATAAAAAAAATCTTAGTTACATTTTACCAAAAATGTGACTGATGCCCCTTTTGCAACCCTGCTGAAAACTCCCGAACAAGCGCGCGGTCCCGCAGCACGCACTGAGAGCAGCGGGCAGCAGCATCCTCACAAGGCTGCTCCTCGCCTCCACCTGGCTGCAGGACGGTGCTTGGAGAGCTGCTGCCAGCGAGCGACTGTTTGGGAGAAGAAAGTAACTTGGTAAAGCAGTGACAACCGTGAAAAAAAATGGGATGACTTGTGTTCAGAAGCCAGCCTGCGCTCAGCTCAGGGTGAAGGTGACCTGGGCGTGCCTGGCAGCCACCTGAGAAGGTCCGCTGCGTATGCAAGCACCACAGCTTTGGAGGTAACAGAGCAAAACGACCTCCGAAACGCTGCCGGCCAGCCAGGCGCAGACAAAGGGATGCGAAAGCCCAGCCAGGGATGGGTGCTCACCCCACCACTTCGCAGCCCCCCAGCCCCGCACTGAGCACAGTCGGGAAAAGCCGAGCGCTGCAGCCGGGGCCCCCCCGCCCAGCGGAGCAGCCCCCGTGCTGGGAAAGCGAGCGGCCAGCAGCCCGCCGTCCTGCCCCTCGGCCCTTCTGTTCCCCACAGCGCGTGTGGGAGGGGCAGCAGGAGGCAGCAGCCATGCCAAGCACCGCTCGGCTTCTCAGCGCGGGGGCACGGACACGATGATGTGGCCCGAAAGCAAAAGCAGGGCTGAGTCACCCCCCCCACCAGCCTGACACACGGTCCTTCCGGACAGACGGACGGGGGGGTCCCTCCCGTTGGGTGTTTGCTCTTGGTCGTGACGGTAGCATTTAGAGTTCATCCCTGAAATACCGCACTACTTCCTCCGCCAGAAGAACACAGGGTGGCATCTCTCGGAGCTATTTTCAGCCCTGCTGCTGCGAGTAGCGCGTCCTTGTGGAAAATGCACCACCCGGCTCTGGTTGCCAGGCTGGGGATGACTAACGCCGCACAGCCCCTGCTAGCGCTTCGTTAGCAGGGCAATCCTTACGGAGCAGCCAACAGAATGTTTATTCCAGGAACCAGACTGAGTCCACCAGCACAAAGTAAACCAGCAGTGCAAAACAGCTCCCGAACCAGCGCTGCTGAGCACCCGCAGCTCCTAACGAGCTGCACAAAAGGTTAATTAACAGCGTGTCCTTTCCACGTAGCAGCTCTCATTGCACAAATGCTCAGCAAATCCCTCACTATGTGCCTGCTCTCTGTCACAGGTGGCATGTGCCTGGTGACCGAGTGCAAATCTGTCCGCAGACACAATTTCATCCACAGGCACTTTGACCTGAATCCGGCTTACACCAACAACCACGCAAGATCCCTTCACTGCAACACAGAGGTGTGGTGTCCAACCTCCATTTCATTCTCAGAGACTTTATTAAGCATCCTTGCAAAAGAAAGCAACATGAAACGAACCGTGGGGAAGCCCGGCTCTCCCCCAAGGACCAGGCGCACGGGGCATCGTCCAGAGCAGCCGGCGGGGAAGGAGGAGCGCGTGGGCAGCTGGGCAGCAAATCTGGGTCCCTTTGCACCACCGCTTGTTTTTACAGCTCAGCTCTCATTGATCCATTTTCAACAGAGCTCCACGGGCTGGAGTTACCCACACATGAAATTACAACGCAGCCCGAAAGTTAAACAAAGAGGAGAAGAACTCCTGGCTAATGTCTCTGTTCTCCAGCAGCTCTGCGTGTTCAAAATAAAAAACACTGCAGTTTCCCTAGCACCACAGTCCACCCAACACGATAGCCACATGACAGAATAAAGCATCCACAGTCACTGCAGTATGGACGGACGGACAGACAGCACCTGCAGGGCTGGGCGGAGGCACGGCAGAGCCCACCGCCCCTGGGGACACGGGGCAGCGACCGCACAGTGGTGCTGAGCCCTGCTTCAGCGCAGCTTTCTGCAACCATGGGCCGGGTTTGAGGGAGCGTTACCTGCAGAGAGATTTGAGGGAGTCCTGGTCCAGGAAACTGTGGTCTTTCTTCACAGCGCCGATGTCCAGAGGGAACAGCGAGTCTGGGGAGGAAGGCGAGAGGGAGATCAGTGGCAGCCCCGGGCAGCTCCACCACGAGAGGGGAGAGAAGGAAGGAGCAAGTGGAGCCAGGCAGAGGACGTGGAGCCGGGGGAAGCGGGAGAGCCGCAGAGGGGCGGCGAGCACCAGTCGGAAGAAGCCAGGAAGGCCTGGGCATCGCATTGCCCCCAGGAGCAGCCACTTGGCCCCAGCTCCCCAGCACAGCGGCTGGCTCCCGGAGCGCCCAAGGGAGGCTCCGAGGCAAGGAGCCGCTCCAGCTCCGCGGGAGCCGCCTGCTTCTGCCACTGGCTTTCAGAGAGCAGCTGCCAGCACCCCTCTTCGCTCCTCTCCCATGAGCCACGCGAGGACCTCACCTCGCCCTACCAAAGACATGACCTCAATAATTTGCCGCCCAAAGCCCCACACTGCAGCCAGCAGCAGTGGGCACAAAGTCTGGACCCCATGCCCAGGTCCACAAAGCAGAGACAAGAGGGACCTTAGTGGAGGTGTCGCTGCTGGTGTGGAGGAGACCTGCGGCCTCAGGCCACGGTGGTTTTTGGAGAGCAGCCACCTTCCAAACAGTGCTCGAAGGAGATCTTGGCACACCATAAAACAACTCATTGCACGTATGCTGATCCCTCACTCCCTCAGACTCCCTTTGCCCACTAATCTACCAGGATCAAGAAAAGCCTTGGGATAGCTGACAGCTGCTAAGAGGTCCCTCAGCATCAAGAAAGCCACACCAGTACGGAGTTCTAGCATCTCATTCAGTCCCTCAAAGGCCACGGGCTGGGGCTCCGAAGGCAAACACGCTTGCAGGCCCCCGGGCAGCAGCAAGAGGACCAAGCAAAGGCACAACATGCTCGGAGTCTCCAGGCAGTGCACTTTTCGGGTAAGCTAGATGAGGGTGGCGAGGTGCCCAAGGGCCTCCATCCAGCTCCCCGCTCATCTCCGCACACACACGGAAAGCTCTGCTGGGACCAGCTGCACAGGAGCTGGACAATTAACCGCGAGTCTAAGTATAAGGATGTTAATGAAGCTATCGAGCGTAATTACCAAGGGGATGCTGAGCCCCACCAGCTGTGGAGAAGAACAGAATGAAATGGCCATAGGATGTGGAAAGTTTTGCTCCGTGAGGCTGGAGCGAGGTTGGTTTATTCAGACTCCAGCAGCCTGCAGCTACGAGCGCTATTCGGGGCCGGCACCTGGGGCTGGGCTCACCTGCAGGAACCTGGACAGTCCTTGCACGTGGCTGCGGGGGGAGCCTGCCCCAAAATAGAAACCAGCAACAACCGGGCAGCCGGTAAAGCCATCACCCAGGAGGCCGGAGCGTGGCTCTGCTGGAAGGGGTGGGGGCGGTGGAAGCGCCCGGCCGAACAATAGCTGGCGGTGCACCCCCCGCAGGCCGGGCTTCCAGCTATTGTTCTGGCAGCCGGGGCCGGGCTGCGAGCACGGTGCTCCAGCTCCGGTCCCCAGCAGGGACCCGCGCGCCCGCCGTGTGTTCGAAGCAAACACAGCTCAGCTGCAAACAAGCTCCAGAAGAGTTAATCTGCAAAGTGCCTGCGTGCATGCGGGGCGAGGAGGTGGGAGCAGGTCCGCCGGGGGGGCACCCATCCCCTCCAAGCGCCTCCCGCTGGGAACCGCCCGGCGCAGGGAGCCAGCCCGCTGCGGGCATGGTCTGCTGCATGTGCCGGAGCGCAGACCTGGCTGCCAGGTGACAGCGGGGCAGGGCAGCAGCCTCCGGCCACGTCGGGAGGGAGGAACCGCTCCGTCTCCGCACTACCTGCATGCGCTGCCGGCGCGGTGCGCTCCCACGCGCTGCGAGCACTTACTGAACTACTCAGGCACCGCCAGCAATCCAGCGCCTGCCCTGCCTTGGCCTGACCAGGTGCCCTGGGAACTTCCTCGCAGCCCTGCCCGAAGGGGAAAAGTTCAGGAATGCAGGGAAGTTAACAGCATGGCTGGTTCTCCACACCACAACCAAGTCTGAAAGCTTAACGTTTTAACACATAATCATGTAATTAGTAAACGATCCCCTTCCTCCTGCCCTCTCCCCAGTGCTCTGTGACCTCTCCCTGCAGCCACCCTTGGTATTTAGTTGATACACAAATAAGACCACATACAGGCTAGGGACTTTTTGCTCATCCCCGCTGGGGGTGACGGGACAGCCATGACATGCAGGGTGTGCTGAGGTCCCAGCAGATGCCCCCAAGCCAGGTCCAGCTGCCAGGAGCCCAGACACGGCTGTGTAGAGCTGCGCTGGCTGCAGCCACCTCCACTGCAGCTGCTGCCGGATGCCCAGCGGCTCCCCGCGCCCTGCCGCAGGGCTCCTCCAGTGAGGAGCAGGGCTGCTGGGCTTCTCTCACCCCCTCCCTCCGTCCCATGCTCCCCTCTGCATCCCCAAGCTCCGCGCCTCTGCCCGCAGCTGCTCCCATCCTGCCTGGGTCCAAAGTCAATCCGAGATCTGGGCAGCAGCAAGGCCCCGGCGGCAAGCTGGACGTGCCGCACTGGAAACACGTCCGACCCTTCCCCAAACCAGCGAACGGAGGAAGCAGCTCTCACCTTCATAAAGCTGGGCATACTGCGGGAATCCTGCTGCCCGCAGCCAGTCACAAGCTTTCTTGGCTTCGATTTCTGAAACAAAGCAAAAAAACAGTCTGAGCATCCCGCCGGCAAGAGTGATGCTCCACCGAGAGGCAGCTCTCCGCATGGGGAGCGCACCGGCATCACCTGAGCCTGCTTTTTATATGCGCAAACCAGAAGAATCGATCGACTGCAGAACACTGAGCATGGGAAGCAGCGCGTGTGCCGGGTGGTGGCACCACGCTAGGCACCGGGAGGCTCGCTGCCCACGGCCACGCAGGTCATCACAGCACAAACTGCTCAGCTCTGGATGCTCCATTAACACAACAAAGAGGATGTAGCACAGGAGCGACAGGCCCACCAGACACACTTCTAATCTCCTGATGAAACTTTTCGTTTCTAAACCCACCAAAGTACTCTGCCAGGCAAGAGAGGGACATCTTTATTTTTAACAATTAATTCAGAGCCCATCAAAGCTTAGGGCTGGTCACTTCATGGGTCTTTCACAAACATCCTCCAGAGAAGCCTGCCAAAGGAACCTTTTTGTTTCCCTCCCACTTCCCCCATCTCCGACCACCCCCTTCTTTTCTTTCAAGTTCGCTTTCATCCTGGCACGCAGTGCGCCCTGCTCTAAGCACAGGCTTCTCCGAAACAGAGGGGAATTGTAACAGTGCCGGATCCGACCACGGCTGTGACCGGCCGGGGGATGCAGAGAGCCGGCTCGCCCAGCCACCAAAGCCCTGATGGTGTTCTGCCACCCCCTGCCCGGCCCGTTCCTGTTTCCTCACACACGGTCCAGCTGTTCCCGGGGTGAGCCCACCCAACAGCCAGCACTATGTTCTGGGAAATTTCTCAAATTTACAGGACTTGAGGGAAAACAGCCCAAAGGCAAAGCAGCCAGAGAAAGCTGCTGTCTGGTGTCAGCAGTCCGTCTGTCTGCTGAGATTTACAGTTCTGATCACGACAAACATTTGACCTCAAATGTAGAAAATGTGACTGCAGCTTCAGATTCCTGCCCATCCCTCCCACAGAGGCTCAACCCAGTAAAGACTGGGATCAGGCCTGGTTCACCAAGAAACTCCCCAATTTCATCACCATCCACCAACAGCCTCAGCTGAGAGCTCCACTCGCATTTACAGTCACAAAGCTACAGCACACAAAAAAGGGCAAACCAGGCAGTTCAGTTAAGGACAGGACCAAGCCAAAACCCTCGACCCAAATACTGGAGATGTTTCGGGAGGAGGTTTGGAACGAGCATCTGAATGCGGGTCCAAACTGCGCAGCTGCCCTTAGCTGTGTCCCGAGCCCCGTGGAAACGGCAGGGCTGAGAGCCAGGGACCCCGCTGCAGCCCCTGTCCCACACCACAGCACAGGGCACCCAGCGCTTGCAGCCATCACGCCACGGTGCCTTCGGGACGGACACGCGTGGGGTGGGCGACACCGTGCTCCTCGCGCTGCCACACTGCACCCACAGTCTGTTTTCATCACCTTTGGTCGTGACCGCTCTGGGGAACAGATCCATCGCTTACTGTGGCGTGCGTGCTTCCCACACGGCCTCACCCGGGCCCACCAGCACCCTGCTCCTGGCCAGAGGTTCAGGTGCCCCCGGCCAGGACAAGGAGAGCAATCTTCCCAACCCGCTACTGCCCCACAGAGTCCCGAATCCCCTCCATCCACAGGAAGGGATGGGTCTGGCACTTCCACCCCCCAAGGGGACAGCAGAGGGAAGGGCAGCCAGGAGCAGAGCCACACGCCCTCCCGGTGTGCCCCAGTGCCCCGCTTACCCCTTACAGCAGCGGGACCCAGGCGGTAGAAGAGCATGGCCAAGGTGCCGGACGGGTCTGTGCGGGGACGCGCGGGAGCTGCGGAACATCCAGCGCAGCCGCAGGCAGCCCGTGCCCGCTGGAGCCCCTGCGCATCGCCCTGTGGATGCGGGGAGGCAGAGCACGGTGTTTCCTCCCCCCCGCAGGCTGCCGGGGGGACACACCACCTGTCCTCACCCCGCTCCGGAGCCGGGTATCCTGCTTCACCCAACGCCGTGCCCGACGCCCTGTACAGAGCCCAGACGCCTGCCCTGCCCCAGCCCATGAGGGAGCCCTCCCCGCCTCCACGCGCTGGCACAGAAAAGGTTTCCAAGTGTCCCCATCCCGGACGGAGCCGGCCACTGGCTTCCTCCTCCCACCGCCCTTTCCACAGGAGTACTTTCCCAAGGAAGTGCAGGAAAGGATCTTTCCGAGCCTCGATAAGAATGGGCAGAAAAACACTCATGCGAATGACACAGGCAGCTTGTGAATGGCCCACGGGGGACACGGCAGCAGCAAGACCACGGCCGGACACTGTGACGGGGCCACCCATCGTAAGCCGTGTTCCCAGCCCTTCCCACCACCGTTCCCACGAGCTTCAGCACAGGGAAAGTGGGCTGAGAGCCCCAGACCCCAACCCAACAGCAGGCAGCACGACCGCCTTCCTGCAGCGCCCGCTGGAAACCCCGCGGTGCCGCAGCCCTCCCGAGGCCCCGGGGCCGCGGCACATAAAGCAGCCCCCGCAGCCCGCCTGCTGCGCGCTGGTGGAAGCCCACTGGTCCCGAGGAGCTGGGAGCAGCAGGAACGGGGACGAGTTTCCTACCGAGCTGTGTGCCTGTGCGGATTCTCTGATGTCTACTGCAGCTCATCCCACACTGCGCTCTGGCCCTCAGCAGTCCGTGCAGAGGGTCACTTTCCCTCCTCTGTTAGCAAAGGACTTTCACCAGCTTGTAGCAACTTAAGATCTTTGAGCTTTGTCTTTTAAACGTGACGGAAATGATCACATCCCAATTGCATTACAGGAGGAGCAGGCAGAGAGGCAGCAAACAGGCACATAAACACAGAGCTCTCGCTTCCTTGAGAAGCAAGGCAAGAAGATAAACCATGTGAAGCCACCCAGTGAGCCCATTCTGGAGGAGACCAAGCATGGCACAAGCAGGGCCCCTGTGCCGCAGAGCCTGCCCGCAGTGCCCCAAGCCCCGCAGCACCATCAGGACACGGTGCCTCGGGGTGCACGACCGTCACCACCCCGCACCTCTTGCACAGAAAGCGCACAACAGATAAAGCCGGAGCATGCAAAGACCAGAGCGTTTCCATCTTGGATGTCACAGACATCAGGGGAGGGGAAGAAGGGCTGGACGGTTCCTGTTATTTTTAGATGGGTTTCCTAAGAGGACTTATGCAACCCTTCCCTCTCCATGTGTTTGCATTACTCCAGCTGTCAGTACCAGCAGCAGCACTCCAACCTGCTGGCCAGCTTCACCCAGATTTAACAGGGTAAAGACACACACACAAAGCTGCTGTGGAGTTCCACGAATGCAGCTGGCAGGTAGACGAGCAGTCCTGTTATAGCTCCCGCATCAGAGAAAACTCTCCATGTGAGATGAGCCCTCAGCAAACACCCGGACATCCCCACGGGGGAAACCAGCACCAACACACCCGCTGGAAAAAGCTCCTGTTGGTGCACAGCCCTTACAAGCCACTAGAGAATCCCCTCCGGACAAAGCTTCTGCCCTTCTCCAGCAGCTGCTGGGTGGCATTTCCCAAGGAAAAGGCACCACAGGTGCCCTCCCCATCCCGATGCTCTTGTCCCCAGTAACGGGGACACACAGCTGCCCCGGTGCCACCGCACTCAAGCAGCAGCCCCCAGACAGGTCCCCAGGGCCCGGGCTCCAGCAGCACAGGGGCTGCGCCCGCTGCTGTGACGTGGCACGGGGGCAGAGGGCACCGCGTGGTGGATTTGGGAATGAGTTGGCAACTGGGAACTGACTGTATGTCCCAGCACGCTGCAGTGATGTTCGGAAAGTAAAAATGAAGAAAGAGGCTCTCGTTTTGCTAGTGAAAAGTGGAAGAAATGGACGGACTTTCCTCTCACATCCATTCTCAGCACAGTCCCTGCAGCATGGCATCCCACCCCACTGCAGGGACGGTGTGGGGGCAGAAAGGGATGTTTGCAGACTGGCCTCTCTCCCTCGAGTGCTCTGGGGACACAGACACCCCACCCCTGCCAGCTCCTGGAGCAGGTGTGGATGGAAATAAGCCCGGGAGCTGCAATAAAAGGACAGACAGGTCTAGAACAAGCGAGTTGAATCACTGGAAGCAAACGTAATTACTGATAGGAAAACCACTTCCCAGAACCCTGGCTCGGCACTTTCACTTTAAAATAAATGATAAAAAAAGTAGAAGTAACACCCCAGGATCGAACTTCTCGGAGCAAGTTTCCAAATTCCCCATAAAAAGTCCCACACAGCCAATTAGTGTGTGAAAAGAAAGCCACATCATAAAATTGCCCATACATTACATAATGGAAAGCCATGAAATCGGATGCCAGGCAGATGCGAGCGGGCGTGCAGCCTCTGGCTGCTGCGCTCCAGCACTAGCGTGGGGAACCTCTTCCCTGTGTGCACGTGTTTTCTTTCCATCCAGCTTTAAAATAAACTGTTGCCTACAACATTGAATATGCAAAAGCTCAGCTTCTCTTCCCAGCCCATAAGCAGAAGTGCTTGCCTATTTTTACAGGAACAACAGAAAATCCTGATACGCCTCCTAGGCCAGGGGTCCGTGCCTTGACCACTTAAACAAGCGAGGGTCTGAACCAATCCACATGGGAAACCCGCTGCCTGTGCCTGCTGAGGGTACTGGGGCCAGGAGCAGTGCTGCTGTCACTGAAGTCAGAGGATTCGATTCTGCCTGCGATGCCCAGCTCTGTGCTCACTGCAGCCAGCGCTGCCTCACGGAGTTTGGCACCATTCAAACGCACCAGAGGGCCAAGCCCGGACCCCTTGGTCCTGAAGGCCGGCATCCCTCCCCTTCAGCGCGCCCAGCCCAGGCTCAGACACGTCGCAGGTCCCAGCAAGGCTGGGACACGGGCACGCAACCCTGGCAGGACACAGCCACAGGTCCTACACACCCCACTCGCCCCAGAATACAGCAAGGGAAACAAAACAAAGGGGATCCCCCCACGCCCTTCGCAGAGCCTTCGCAGCAGGGAGGGAACAAGGGCTGCAGCTGCCACCCAAGCCCTCATGCCAGGACCGAGCCTCGTGCTGCCGCCCACGCCTGCCCCGCTCTGCAAGCCCACGTCTCGCAGACCAGGCCCTCCCCACGCCAGCCTGGGCGTCTGGAGCCGGAGAGGGGTGCGGAGCCGCAGGCAACCCCATCAATGCACAGGTTGGCACGCTGCGCTGGCAGATACAAATCACCTGCTGCCCGCCCTGCGAGCTCCCAGCGCGACCCAGCAAACTGCAGAGATTTCAAAGCTGCGAGCACGGAGCGGGCACGGAGACAGGAATGAGAAACTCGGTTGGACGCTGTCCCAGATGCAGTGGGTTTCCATAATTAACCTTAGCACTGTGAAGAGGTCTCACAAGTTTTGGGAACTGCTCCTTGCTCCGTCGCCAGCGAGGAATTGTTCAGATGCCTCCATGGGCTCCAAGGAGCACCCCTGCACTGCGCGGCTGCAGCAGGGAGGTGACAGCATGGTGGCACTGCCAGCCCCAGCAGGCACCAAAAAACCCTGTCGCCGCCCTGCTCACACCATAGACATGTGGTGCGTGGTGCAAGATGAACAAGGGGGACGCCGGCGGTGAAATGGCTGCCAGAGGCGATGCAGAGGCGCTGTGCCCACGTGGCTGTGACACCGTCCCCTCGCCCACGCAGGAGGCCACCAGGATGGAGGCAGGGCTGCCCGCGGTGGTCGGTGCCTGTTAAGGTGGTCGGGGTCGGCCCTGGGGAGGGGGGAGAGGCAGCCCCGAAAACGCCCACGTGGCATCACAGTTGCGGGTAACTACAGTTATTAGCTGAGCAGGACGGCTTGTGCTTCCTTGCCTGGGCACAGGCGCGCTGTTAGTCTTGGTTCTGCTTTCTTCCATTTCTAAAGAAAGCCAGCGTGCAGCCCTTCACAGCCAAAGTTAGTGTAATCTCGGGCTTTGCATTTCGGAAGCGTACTGTGTGAGCACAGCCACCAAGGGGGCCGAGACCAGGCTGAGAGCTCGGCTCTGCACCACCCCCGGCCAGAAAGCAGCCGCTCCGCTCCCCCCGGCTCCAACCCCGGCAGCACGCGGCGCTCGCTCTGCTTGGGGAGCGCTGCCACGAGCGGTGCTCTCACCTGGAAACCCGCTTGGCAGCTTCCATCGTCTTCAGTAAAGCACTGAAGTGGCCAAATTAGCCCCGAATGAATACGGCTTCATCATACCTCTGCGAAATGCAAATAGGTTTGTTTCCTTCTATACTTTACAAAGAGAAGACTTCTCTCCTTTCACCGCGTACTGCTCTGGGCCAATAAAGCCCAGCATCCACCTCCGGAGAAGCCAACGCTCACCCCTGCAGCAGTGCAGGCTCTCCTCCTCTCTCGGGGTGCTACCGCAGACCCGGCAAGGGAAGGCTGACCAACGGCCGACATGCTCGGGGGCCTGGGGCGTGCGAGCGGCAGGAGGGAAAACCAGCCGGGCGCAGGACGCGGGGACAGAACGCGGTGGGTGGCAGAGCCTGGGCCCACCCGGCACCGCCGCGACCGCTGCCATGGGCGGCGCTGCTCCCAGCCGCCCCCGGCTCCTCGCTGCGGGCAGGGGGACGGGGCCGGCCCCGGGGCCGGCGGCTGCTTCTCACAGCGGTCTGAGGTTCCAGCCCGGGCGGCAGGCTGGACAAAGACAGGCCTGTGTGCAGGCGAGGTGAGGCGCCCGGTACGGGGGCGGGAAGTGAAGCATTCACTTCCTCTCCTACACGTAATTATAGATGCGCGCTCCCCACAAGTATTTCCACTCCTCAGTGTCTTGTAGCACCTCTGGCCACCCCAGGACACCTCCTCGTGGCCCTTGGCTTCAGGCTGCCCCTGGCAGCCAGAGCGCTGGGGCAGCCGGGGGCTAAATGCACAGCGGCTGCACGCTGCTGCTGCAGAGCAGGTGTCTGGTGGGGACAGGGGAAGGGAAAGGGCACCCGCAGGAAAAGGAGCAAAGGGCCAGGAAGGGCCAAGACCCTCATCCGTCCTCCTCACCCCCCACCCACGCTCCTCCAGCTGCTCTGAGCCCAGTGGCACACGGGCAGGGTAGGAGCCCCCGCCCCAGGCAGCCGGACCCCCGCTGCAGGAGGACGGCCAGCCCGAACCCCCTTCTGGAGCAGGCAATGGGCAAAGCAAGCACGGGGCAGAGCGGGCCCCCAGCTCCAGCCCACCCCATGCACCGCCCCAAGAAGCTGGGGCAGTGCCGGCACGGCCGATGGACAGCATATGACCTGGGGTTGAGCAGGGAGCGTCTTCTCTTTGGCACCAGTTATGTTATTCCCTTCCTGGGTTTACGGATGACATTTGCTCTGCTTTGCTGCCTGTACCTATACAAGTGCACACGTATGTATGTGCATACATGGGACAGAGAAAAGAGTTAAAAGGAGGTGCTTGTGTGGCTGAAGCATCCAGCAGGAACATAAGTGATGCTTGTAGAAGTGACTGCACTGCAACAGCGGTAGCTATCTGCTTGCAGTTCCCCACCCTCTGACAAGCTGAGAACATCAAGCCACTCCAGTACAACTCGAAACAGAGAGCTAAAAGAAAAGCATGGCATCCAGTTGGGAAGAATAAAACAGCAGCAGCTCTGCAGGCGTGCCCACATTTCCCTCCTTCACACACACGCTCAAACAATCCTGCACCTGCAGTCGGCGAGCAAACCAATCACGGGGACAAACAGCAGCCTGCAGGTGTGCAAACGCAATTACTGTGCTCACGAGGAGCCCAGCACGGCTTAAACAGCCTTCCCAAGGCAGACGATTAGATCAGATACTGTGGGTTCTTCTCAGAAACATACATTAGCATGTCACCATTTTCTGCAGCCTGTGCACTATGCCAAGAAGAGAGCAGACCTGTGCCTCCTCCTAATTCAGGTTCCTGACAATCCAGCCATTGATTTATTGAACATATGCTGTCATACACATATGTGTTTCTACTCTTCAAGTGGCTGTGGCGGCTGGGTGCTCTAATTCCTGATATTGGAAACCCAGGAGAGAAGCAAGATGAACACAGCTACTCAGACGCTCAGCAAAATTAATCCTTCTCGTCCATCCTGTATCCCACCCTTTCTAAAATTGCACTGTTGTTTTCCTGTTGGCCATCCCACGGATCTCACGCGCGCTTTGTTTGGACTAGCGGACGCCATCCCCGAAGCAGGGCTCTGCCAGAGCCCCACCTGATGGCACTGGGGCACGGCGCCCGCCAAGGAGGAGCCCCGCGATGCGTGTCTTTACCTTGACAAAAATAAGATTCCATTTTTCCACTGCTCGGAAATGCTTCGTCTGTGCTCCCAGGAGCAGAAGCCCGGCACCTCGCAGCCGAGGCGCTGGGAGCCCTGTGCAGCCCCTGGGGACGGAGCGCCCGGAGCCCGGGCTGGGGCAGGCGGCGGGCAGTGCCGCAGCCCCGGCATGGGCACGCTTCCCCGCAGCGAGATACGGGCACCGCGCTCTCAGCAGCGGCACAGAAGCTTACTTGAGGGCTTTTCTCTTCTCTTTTTAAACACCACAATACAAAAATAAGCCAGAATCAAGTATTTCTCCAGCTGTGCGCAATAATCTGCCTTCCTTATCTGCCTGACTAGTCCCTGTATTTCAGATACTGAAACACAACCCTGAGGCTGTCTCCTCTCCCCTGCCTGCTTGCAGCATGCCACAGACTGGCATTTGCCTTGGCCAAACACTGTCTGTCAGCATCTTCGTACTGCATCTGCTCCACGGGGAGCTGTGCCAGCAAAGGCGGCCGGCAATTCTGCACAGATGCCCGCCCGTGCTAATCAGTAACTTGTGAATGATCCCACTGCTCTGCAGAATCCAGGATTTTAACAACATGCAATCCAGCATGTGCAGATGACCACGATACCATCGCTTAGCCTGCCACGGCATACTGAGGATTTCATTTACAAAACACGGAGCGTTTTCCCCGCTCAGCAGTCTCGCTTTGCGCCCAGCTGAGAGGGGTGCCCTCCTGCCAGCCCCGCCGGGCACGGCGAAGGCCGCCTTGCTGCGTCCCGCTGCCTGCCCGCGCTGCCGCCTGCTCGCGCCAAGCTCCCGGCCAGGGGGGTCTCCCCGTAGCTCTTCCGGAGAAAAATGCAAATCAAGGCGTGAAATACAAAACAGAAAAAGCCAGTTTCAAAAAGCAGCCAAATAACGTTTCTCATGCAAATGCAGGTCTGCATAAACTGGGGCAGGACTTTCACTATGCCCATAGGATCTCTCCCATCTGGAGCATTAAGGGATTAACAACAAGTTACAGATCCCTTTTGCTGTCCAAAGCACACAAGCGCTCCGCTGAGACCCTACCAGCATTGCTGCTGCATTGGTCACCGGCACAGCTGCGCGGCAATTCCTGGGGAGGAATTTCCATTTGCTGTGAGCGTGCATCCGTCCCCTCCCCGCCCCGCAGCTCGCCCTTCACAGCGGCGAGGCTCTTTCCCTCTCCTCCCCCCTCCTTCCTGTCCTCCTTTCCTCCATCTGAAAGCTGCATTTCAACGAGCAGGCGGCGGTGGGCCACCAGACGTCACTTTGGCAGGGCTGGCGTGTCAGTGCGCCCCGGGGCTCCCGGCCAAAGCCGGCTCCGACCCCGGGTGCTCTCGCTGCCTGGCCGGGGCTGGGGGCAGCGCGCACAGAAAGGCGATTTGGCACGGGCTCAGGAAACAATCAAAGGTTCCTAAGAGCTGGCATGCCGCGGAGTCACAGCGCTTTCACCAGCTTGGCTGACTCGCTGAGAAATAAGCCCAAGTATTAAAGAGGCTACAGATCTACTATGTCTACAGCATCTTAAGCGGGGAGCAGAGGGGTTGAAATGAAAGCCACACACCATGCAACTGAAACCAGTCTGCGCTTTGTCGCATCCATTTCCCCTCTCCTTCCTCTCATGCACAACCGCACCCTAAATATTAGTGCCTTCATCTTATCAGGGGCTCGGGGCTCGCATCCGGGAGAGCAACAGCGGCTCTGACTGCAGCCCCTCGCCCTGCAGGAGGCTCGCAACAGCACAGAAGCCACAGAAAAAAAAGAAAAGAAAAAGGTAAAGGAAAATCTGGTCTGCTTTTCAAACAAGAAAGCTCAACAACAAAACAAATTGCACCGCCTAACCCTTCCCTCACCCTGCAGTGTAAAAGCCAAAGCAAACTAACTAGCTGCAAAGGAAACGCTGTTTTCAAGAAATCTCTGACAAGGAAAAAGGTCATCCCACAGACTTTTCCCTCTCCCCCTTGAAAGCGTGTTTGTTGGCTGAAACCCTCTACAGGATGAAAATACAGAGCTGGGGCACAAGCAGACTCACCATGGCAGAAGCTGTTAATCCTGGCTTCGTTCATTGGGGACCGTGGCTTAAATGCGGAAAGGAATATCAGCATGACCACTGGCCTCCTCGGTCCCCGCCTCAGCCACCCCGGGCACCATCCACCGGACGCGAGAGGGCTCCCAGCCAAAGACCTTCCCGTCGGCAGGCAGCTGGAGATCTCCGATTTTTTCCATGCGGGCCTAGCGTACCGGGCTCCTAAAACCTGCCCTTGCTGACCCGGCATGCACAGAAAGCCATCTAATTTCTCTTTAGAAACAAACAGGATATCTATGCCTGTGCAAAGGGCTGAACTGTTTAAATAGCAGGGGTGGGAGTAGGAGGGGGAGAGCGCGCGAGAAAGCCAGAGCGATAGCGCATATGCACGCATGTACGCTGCTTAACTATTTCAAGCTCTCCGTAAAGGCTGCCGGACAGACTCACTTCCCTCCCACAGCGTGACTCACTGACAGCAGCCGCCCAGCCACGCAGGGCCGTTCCTGTCCCCTGCAGAAAGCGGGCGCGAGATGCCCGGAGCGAACACCGCGGCCGCCGGTCCTGCCCACGGCCGGCCAGGGGCTGGATGCCCGCTCCAGCCAGGCAGGCTGCAGCTTCCAGTGGCAACTGGAAGAATGAGGTACTCGGGTCTCACCGGGCTGCCCTCGTATGCTGCTTCCTACAGTGCCTCGTTTCGCCGGGGCAGGGCTCGCTGTGGGCCCGGCCAGGGGCACGCGGCGCTGCCCTGCAGAGAGGCAGCGGGGAGGGAGCGATGGAGGCGCGGTGCCACCAGAGCCCCGTCGGACACTGGCTGGTCGCATCGCGGGCCTCGAGTCGCAGCTGAGCAGCTTTTCTTAGCCAATTGTTAGCAAACCACAGAGAGCCGCAAGCCACTCGCAGCCAGGCACGAGTGCGGGTGGATTCAGCCTTTTCCTATGGGAACCGCGTCCTTTGGGAGAGCTGGCAGAACTGAAAGCGGGGACTGATGCCATCATAAACTTCCCAGTCCCTCAAGATACCAAAAAGGACCAAAAGCTTTGGAAAAATGGTGCTTCAGGGACAAGAACAGGAGTACCTGCTATTCAAGAGACACAGACCTAATTGCCAGATTTGCTACAGATTCATGGTTTGTGCTCAACCCATCAGCGCTTCGCTGTGCCCTGGGAGCGCGCCTCCCCTTCACGTGGGCAGGACTCACGTAGCCTGGTCGGGCAGGCTGGAGCTAAGGGAAACAACACACTCCAAATAAGAAGCTTTGGTTGACATGGGATTAGCCTCCATAATGAAAAGCACATTCTCTGTAGCTGCACTCTCCTCATTCGGTGCTTTTGGCATGAACAGTTTACAGAATGAGCTGCGAGATCCTCTCATTTGAGCAGGACCTGGCAGAGGAGCCTCGGGTCCAAGGCGCAGAAGGGGACAGCTGAGAGGAGCGGGCTGGTAAAGCCATCCGGGAGCAACCCTAGGCAGGGAGCGGGACGCAAACACCCGCGCACATGACAGCAAGGGTGTCCCGCTGACACCAGTGAGTCGCCCTGCAGATGTGGAGGCGTCTCCGTGGCCATCCAAGTTACCAACGACCATGTGCAAAATTTCCACCAACACGGGAGGAGTCCGAAGCTGCTTCCAAACGTGATCTCACGTCCTAGCGATGCAAGGAAGTAGCGGGCCTCAGAGGCAGCAATGCCGCCACCCTTCAGCGTGCTTTAAGGGAAGGTGTCGCGGCTGCTGCCAGGTCCAGCTCACGACACGTACTGCAATAAAGCTGCTCGAGGATCCTACAGAGCTGTTTTGATGTAGCAGGTTAATGAAATGTCTGAACCGAGTACTCTTGATCCTCTTGGGGCTGAAAGCAAGCACTCCCCTTGCAAGGAGAGCACTGCTATAAAGAAGCCAGCCGTGGACTCGGCCGACAACGCTAAGTAACAGCCCTGTTCGCAGCGAGGAAGGCCCCTCTGGGCGCGCAGCACCGCAGGTACACGCTGCAGACAGGGGGATGATGACCAGGCGGGCTCCCCGCAGGGGATGCGTGGCTCCGACCGGCTCCCGGGTGCCACAGGCACGTCCTGCCCGCTGCCGCTGCCTCCCCCTCGGCACGGGGACTGTGCTCCAGGTCTCCTCAGGAAAAGTCTCTTCCATGACCTCCCTGGCCGGACCTTCCTGTCGTTAATGCTCCTCTGGCGCCACAGAAGGAAACCAGACCGTAATTTCCAGCTGCAGCAAAAGGGCAGCAGCTGCCTCCCGGGTTCCTAGTCAGCCAACGTTGTGAGGTGGGAGAGAAGGGAGGAGAGAGCCTTGGCTGGCTCCAGCGAGGTGGAGGAGACAGCTGGCCCAGCCCCCCTGCCCGGAGCAAACCGAAACGCTGCCCGGGAGAGGAGGCTGAGCGGGTCCCTGTACCAGCAGCTCCTTTCTGGGCACGCAGGAGGGCCATGGCCCCGTGCCCTTCACAAGTGAGGAAGGGGGAGCTGGCAGAGCCCCTTCGGGGGGCTCCCTGGGGAGCTGCTGGCCTGCAGGAGTGCAGGAACGGGGCCCCAGCACCGGGAGAATACGTGACACAGGGACCTGGGGGCTGCTTTGTTGGTTCATGCTTCTCCTTCTCAAACTGGCCTTCTCCTGGTCCCTCTGAAGTACAGCTGTAGGGGTACCGACACTGTTACCAGATATACCCCAGTTCAGCCGAAAACAAGCTGTACTGATTCAAGACAAACTCTCCACCAGGTCATACTGCTGGCTTTAACACCAGGTTATTTGTTTCCCACCCTGTTTCTGATACCTGGCACCAAACACAATAGGTCTCTCATCCCCAAGGGAGATAGCACCACAAAACATCCCAGTCCCCCCTCAGCTTTCTTCCTCACACCCTGGTAGGTAAGGCAGAGGCCAGTGCTAGAGGCAGGATACCGACCCAAGGACCACAGTGGTGGCTTCTGCGTTCTGCAGCCAAAGTTCTCTTCCAGACTAGAACCCTCCAGGCCGTGCCGTCAAGATAGGCTGCAGCGGCGATGCAAGCACAGCTCTGAGCCCATAATCATCACGAAAACATGGAGGTCAGAATGAAACCTTAGAGCAAGGGTGGAACCAGATAACATGGAGCCGAGGCTTATGGAGTCGACCTGAACCCATGAGGGTCCACAACCCTTTCTCTTCCCCACTCTCGCTCTCTCCCCATTGCAAGGAGATGGTGGTGGGGCTGGAGTCCAAGCTCAAGGCTTCCTTTTCTTTATGAAACTAACAGGAGCTGCTGCAGAGAGCAAGCCAACAGACTTTTTGAGAAGTAGTTTTAAAGGATGTCACAGTTTTGCAAAGAGACAAAGGAATATTTTTTAAAAATACAGAAGTCTCCTTGCCAGGAATGTGGGGAATGTCAGGGAATATTACAAAACAGGATGCAAAAGCTGGCCTCAAGCGATGTTATAGACTCATATGCTAGCCTGACAGTCAAGATGCTGAATCCCAGTGGAAGAAGAACCATGCATCTGCACTGGGAATTACAGACCTGGCTCACCTGGCCTGGTCCCATCTGTCTGTCTCCCACCAGAGAAGCCTGGGTCAGCTCTGCTCCCCTCTCCCCCAGACATCCTACCTACAACCAAGACGCAGTCTAACCCGAGGCCCTTTATGCACAACGCGGCATTTTCCAAGGAGCTGAAGCAAGCGAAGCCTGGTGGGACACAGCCAAGGAGACGGCTCACGTTATGGCAGAGGGAGAATCTGAGGATCCACAGAGGGAAACGGACTTACCTGCAGCTGAAGGACTAGTCTTAAATCCCACACATCTGCTGTAAGCAATGGCAAGTACTGCTCCGAGACGGTTAAAACGACTCTCTCCTTCGGTTTTGTTAATTAACCAAGTACTTCCCAGCCTTCTAAGAGTTTTACACGCAGACACGCTCACGCCCCCCTCGCACAGCTATCCAGCCTCGAGGGAAGTTGTGACGCCGAATGCATCAGACCGACTCCTGTGGCTGCAGACAGCAAGGTCAGAAGCACAGGAAGACCTCCCTAGGGTATGCCAAGGAGAAGCCCAGGAGTTAGAAGACAGCAGGAAGCCCTAATTCAACACACCAACCATTTGCAGTAGCAGCATTAGAAAACAGAGGCCAGTTACTTGCAAATAAGCTCCTTTTGGCAGGAACAGACATGCTTTTTCCAGCTTCCCTTCCTTGTGAAAGTCCCTGTTTAAGCAGAAGGAGATTTGTCACAGCAAGACCTACTTGGGGCTTTTTTGCCTGGCTGAGTATTGACCCGACAGCACAATGGCCTCACTTGTGCTTGTAGCCGGAAGGGCAACAACAAAAGTGAGGAGGAGTCTGCAGCTCATGGGAGACAAATTCCCCTCCTGCTGAAGGGCTTACAGAGGGGGACTGGAGGAAAGCAACTCCAGCCCACATGCGATGCTCCTTAGGAGCTGCATTAGCAAAGCTTTGAAATCAAAACAGTCACACCAGAACCTCCACCTACAATAAGACGTGGAAAAAGCCCTCCAGCAAAGGCTCCGCTGCAGCAGCCAGGTGGGCACCTGTACCGCAGCACAGCCATCGGGCAGGAAGGCCAAAGAAGAGGCTTTCGGGAGGCTTTTTTTTTGGCCAGCGGGAGGCCGGCCGGGAGGGGTGCTCAGGCAGGGCTCGAGGCCCGCCGAGCGCCTGCATGGTGCAGAGCGAGGGCTCGGCAGTGACGTCCGCCCGGCCCGAGCCTCAGAGCAGCTCCCAGACCACGCAGCCCCCCACTGCCACCTCAGCCCCGCTCGTAGATGGTCTGCATGGGCGCATTTCACTCACGTAGGCTTCCACAGCATTCGTCCTTGTGTCTTTCAGAGCAACGCTTTAAAATATCGACATCTTCTCAAGCCAGTGTTACTTTTCAGACTCACTAGCATGCCATTGTTCTTCTGTTGATGTTTCTCAGAAAACCTTTGCCTCAGAAAGCTTCTACCGTAGAGCTGCAGGCTAACGTCATTTGTGGTAAATCAATCAGCTCACATCCTTCCAAAACTCATCCGTGTCTATTTTTATGACTCACTAATTTTTGACTCGCACCCGTTTTCTGAAGGGACTCAGAGCCCTTAATTAACACTCGGTTTTCACAAGTGGTTAGAAAATCGAGCGCTGAGCTGCCTTGAAACGGCTGCTACAAGAGTCCCTGCTCCTGTCCCTTCGCGAAAAGCTGGCCCTGTACTCCAGCAGTTCCCGCTCGGTGCCGGCACGCTGAGCGCAGCGCCCGCACCCGCCTCCTGTCGGGAACGCCGCCCGTGCCAGCGGTGCCACCCGTGCCAGCGGTGCCACCCGTGCCAGCGGTGCCACCCGTGCGGGCACGCAGGGCCGCCCGGACTGCTCACGTCCCGCTGAGCACCATCCCACCTGCCCCAGGGCCAGTCCGCGCTGCCCATCCGAGCAGCCCCGCAGGAGGAGCGGTCGCTCCAGGTCCCAGCGCCGCCACCTGCCCGCCTGCGGCAGGGGACACCCCGCAGAGCAGGGAGGGAGGATCAGCCAGACGGTCCTCTGTCCTCCCGCGCAACCCTGACCGCTGATGTGCTCCACCAGCACCACCAGGTCTAGCAGAGTTTGCCCGTGATCCTTTTTCTCTACTTGTTCTCCTTTACAAGCCCTGCCTGCTGTTACTGTTTTCCCCATGCGGATAAGGAGCCGTTACTGGATAAATTACATGTGCCGCTGGGCCAGAGAGATAAGGCGGCAGGAGCCGGGGGGCATGCGCAGGCAGCCCCGCAGCTGGCAGGATGTCCCCCCCACTGCTCCCAGCCCCAGCCGCCCCACGACAGGGGCAAATTTCAGCGTGGTCAGAAAGTGCCCAGCGAATGCCCGGGGCTCAGCGCCCAGGTCCAGTGGGGCCGGCGCCTCCTCTCCACCGTCCTGCCCCGGGCAAGCTGACGGTGGCAAGAGGGGCACGACTCGCATCAGAGAACTGGAGAGGAAATGTCCAAGCCACTGTTGTATCATCCGACACCCCAGTCAGCTCAGGAACCTGCCAAAGCAACAAAAGCGCCTCAATAATCCGCACGACAATCCGCAGAATTGCACAACACCTAGTGGTACTTATCCATGCAGCCGGGAGCCGTTTACAAGCACAGCCCCTGTCGAGGAGTGGCACGTACGACCAGAAAGCAGGCGATTTCGCCAAGTGAAGCAGCTGGGCAGGTGAGCGACTCTGCCAACGCGGCCAGAGAGAAGCCCAAGGACATCTGAGATCTCTGCCTTCGTGTTTAACAAGGAGATTGGGATCACAGAGGCTTCAGGTCTCGTGAGACAGGACTCCATCCTGACCCACAGCCAGGGAGGGCTCTCCCTGCCAAGGCAGATGTTCTTAATTCACCGTGTTTTCCTCCTCTCTATGGAGACAGAAGATGAAATGTCAGTGAACCTTATCAAATACTAATCATTTCAACTTCTGACCTTGCTATCCTCCACCTCCTCTGACAGGCTGTGGCCAAAGAATAGAGACGTGAGACGTGAACTCCTTTCACGTGACCCTGTGTGGTAGACCCCAGCCCAGCACCTCAAAACGGGAGGTACCACCCCAAAGCACAGCTCTGATGGAGGAGGGAAGAAGGGACAGGGACCATTGCACAAGCAGACAGCCAGCTCAGGGCTGAAAAGGGGGCAGGAAGGAAAAACATCAAACCACAGACCTCTGCCAAGTGATTGGCGCTGCTTCCGGCAGCAGTTTTGCAGAGCGTAATTAATGAGCAAACATCTGCAGCTTCACATCCCGTAAAGAACATTCACAAAAACATACTCCATTCATGCTTAGAAAAGATTAAAAAAAATAAAAATCACTGCTTTTTCAGCAGGTGGGAAAGCTGGAGGACACGAGAGGAGAGGCAGGGCAGCGCTGCTGTGCTCATGCCCCGGGGACGGCGTGCTCCCCGCTGCGGCTTCCCGCGCAGCCTGGCGCGGAACGAGGAGCTCTGGGGCACACCCAGCTCCTCTCGAAGCAACTGGCACAGGCTCTGCCATCACAGAAATGCAGTCCGCCCAAAAGTCACCTCCTCGGGCGGCTTCAACCAAGTCCCAACCTGCCTCCAGCTGCCCGCTGCCCAGAATCCTTCAGCCACGTGCAGGTCACCGGCCGCGTGCCGCTCGCTTGGAAGCTCACGGTCACAGCCAGCAGCATCCGCGTGCCCTGGTAATGCAGCACGAGGCACAAAAGCTTGGACTTGCCAGCGAGCTCTGACTTTCCTCCTTCTCAGCCACAGCTTTGCTCCCATGCTACGTCCTACAGCCACCACAGAGCTCTCTCCCCATGTCTGGGGACTGGTCAGGAAGGACAGGACCAAGAACGGGGTCACCTCACCCACCTCCTTCAGCATGCATGCCAGAGCAGGAGCACGCTTCACATCGGGCACGAACACGTCCTCACCCAAGCCCATCAGCTGCCAGGGGACCCCAGGGACCACCCCGCTTCATCTCATCGCTGCTCATGGAGGGAGGCACTAGAGGGGAGCAGCGGAAGAGCAGAGGACTGCGCGGCCAAAAGCAGATGCCCAGGGAGGAGCAACTGGACCAGGCCCGCAGCTCCTCTCCCCCAGAAGCTCTCCCGGGCCCCAGCCGCCCGCAGTGAAACCCGACAGCGGAGGAGCCTCCTCGCCAGTTGTCAAGAGAAGTGGAATTGCCAGCTTTTTACCACCAAAACACAGCCTTCACCCACCACCCATTGTAGCAGGCAATGAAGAGATGAGCAGCCTCCTGTTCCACAGATAAACACATTTGTCCTATTTGTAGCAGCTGTTCAAGGAGCATATCACTATTTTCTTCATTTCCTATTTAACCGTCCTACTGGAAAACCAGTTCATACTGTTTTGCTTTCTGGATCAAATGTTTCTAATCAGAAACAACAGGCAGATGGTGTTTTTGCAGTTACCCATCAGAGGCAGTCCTGGCGCGAGTGCTTGCATGGTTGCAAGCCTGAGAGCAGTTTGCAAATTTTTTAGGCAGGAAACCTTAATAGATGCAAAACACAAAGGCTAAAAGGAAGACAGGGCACAAACACAGCCAAAGCCAAGTGATTTTGACTCTGCAGCAGGGAAGGCCAAGGCATTCCTCGTACTGCTGCAGATGGAATGGCTCTGCGGGACAAGCGCACACGCTGAGCACGAAGGTGCAGCAGCCTCCTCTGGAGCCTCATCTTCCTCCCCGCTCTTTTACAACAGGTAATGCTGATGTGGGGCTCGGGGGCTTGCCGCAAACGCAGCCTCGGGTTTCCGAGTGATAGCAGAGCTGCTCAGACCCCTCGGCAGCCTCGCTCCCTCCACAGGCTCAGCGGGACAGCGCAGCTCTGCGGGCACCGGAACCCCCAGGAGCACGGAGCAGCCCCGTCCCCATCCCACGGGCTGAGCAGTGGGGTTGTCACCTGTCCCCAGTATGCACCAACCTCTTAAGGAAAGCATACTCGGAAAAAGCCCTGCCCCAATTCTATACAAAGCCAGTTGTCTTCCCAAGAAGGGAGGGAACCACAGAACAGCTTTAAACAAAATCAGAGTTCAGGGCTTTGAGCATCATATCTGGCAGAATTATCTTGAACCAGGGCAAGAACCCCCGCGGCTGCTGCTCCAAGCCCTCACCGTGCCCCAGAGCAAGCAGCAGCGGCAGCGGGAGGACCTGCCTCCCCGGCACAGGCGGGCACCTCCAGGATGCTTCTTCATACCCGCTTCTTCTGCCGCACCTATGAAAGACCTGGAAAGGATGCGGCTGCTTTTGTGCTGGGAATAATCCTCGTCACACTGACCAGTATCACCTGATTGTATTTACCCGTTCCTCCAGTTCCTTCCTCTTTTACAATTCGAAGGCAAACCGCTAGACCAGCAGCTGTCTTTGCACATGGCCCAGCACAGGACGAACCTGGTTTGCAGCTGAAAATTGAAAGAACGGAGCAAGTAACAATGCAGTATTTTGTAACCGTCTCTGTGAAGTTTCTTGTCTCCATTTCAGCAGCTGGCACCTGGTCACGGGCCCTAAGGTCTGGTCCCATTCGAACATGGGATCCCACAAGCAGCACGGTATGTGCGAAGCATTTGGAGCGCTTTGACTCGGTGCGTGTTTGAGCAGAAATGGCACCAACGCACGTCTCCAGACAGTCCTGATGGAGGAGTGGACACATACGGGAAAAACCGAGTGTCCCCTGCTGAAGCAGCAGCCAAACCAAGCTAGCACCTAGCAGCCTCAAAGCAGGCACCTGCCTTCTAGCCCGTGCAGAGGCAGCCTCCAGCGAGCCTCCCAAATGTTTTCAGAGGCTACCTACAAAACACCAGCGCTCCCAGTTCAGCCTTTTCACGCCGTCTCATGGCCATTGGTATTTCATGGCTGGGACTGCCACTGCTCGGGCTGCCAGCGCTGAGCGACACCACCAGTGGCCCCAACAGACATAGGGCCAGGAGCCAAGGCGAAACAATGAAAACCATTTACAGGGCAGGAAGCTGCATCTGCTGGATGAAACGCTATCTTCAAACAAGACGTGTTTGGATAACTCCAGTTTCATAACTCGCCTCTTCCGATGTTAGGAAATCACAGTAATAAAAAGAAAACAAAATGGGGGAGAAGAAACTTGGCATGGGGAACAATGGGAGAATTGCTTGAACACAGAGGTTAACCCAACCTGCTGCATCTTATCCCACGGGCAGCTGGGGCTCCTGCAGTAAGCTCCCAGGATTTTGCACGAGAATAAATGTCCGATCAAGTACCAATGGAAAAAGAGTTAAATCTGCTCAAAATCTGCTCAACAGCACAATAAATTGTGATGATCTTATAGATTACTTGTTTGCTTTTTTGTTTTTAACAGAAACCAAAGCTATCTTGGGGGACAGGGAGAACAAAATCAGACAGAGGTGGTCAACAATGAGCCCCAGAATTTGGGTTCTGGCAGGCCTCATCTTCATCACCTCAAAGGTGACAGAAGGGATGGCGTTAGAGGGTGGAAAGGGATGACAGGTCACCTCTTCCTGGCATTGACCACTCCTTGGGCAAGACAAGCAAGCTATTTCTGGTGTTAGCTCCCTCGCTAGCGCCAGCTCCGTTTTCCAGAGCCCACTGTCCCTCTCCGACGCCGTCTGCAGCCAGAGCACTGCCCGCGGCCCGGCCTAAGGCGGCACGAGCAGCTCTGGGCACGAGGGCTGGGTGCTGCAGGGAGCGAGGGGCACCCCGCGCCTGCCCCACCGTGCCGGGCGCTGCTCCATGGCTCCTACGGCAGCAATGGGGCAAGTCAGCGGTAGCAACAGAAGGGAGCTTAAAGCAGGGGGGTACTGCAAAGGCACGGCTCCGTAAGGGGATTTTGTTCCTATCCCGAACATGGAGGGTTTAACACAGATGGGGGCTCGCTGCTGCACAGCCAGCTTCGCTCCGTCCTGCTCGGTCTGACCCCCCTGTGCAGACGCGTGCCTTGGGCTGCCGGCATCCCCTGCTCGGCCCCCACCCTGCTCCCCCCGGCTCCGCTCCTGCAGCCACCGCTGCCACCCCAAACAATTTGGGAAAAGGAGCCAAGAGCTGAGGTCACTCGAGTGGGGCGCCCCGAAGAATGCCCAGAAAATAAACTGTCTTTGGACATGAAGGAAATGGCTTTTTTTTTAAAATCACACGGCAAAGCAGATTTAACCCTTTCAGTCCCTGCTGCAAGCTCAGACACCCACAGGCCTCAGGCCCTCAGGCAGTGTTTAGGTGCCTTTGTTCCAGACTGGCAATACCAGAGCATCCTCTTGCCAGAGGTACCCGTGTCCCTGCACCACCACCACACCTTGAGCAAAACCAGTCCAAAATCCATGACCCAGGTGCAAACTCTCTGATGAGGAAAGCACCAGACCCTCAAAACAGGCTCAGGGCCTGGGAGCCGCTTTTAATTTTAGATAAGCGTAGGCTCCATTCCCAAGCAGAGGACAAGCTTGCACAGTTGTCTGCAGCACTCGAGGTCCTGCATCAGCAGAGAGCAGCTGGGGAAGCAGGGGGGCAGCACCTGCACCTTCCTCCCCTCCCCTGTCTCCGAGCAGCCCATCCATCCCCACGCCTGCCCCGCCGGGCCACCTGCAAGCATGGCAGGGGACGGCTGTGCCGCCTGCTGTCCCAGCTGCAGCCGGCCCCGGGGGCTTTCGGTCCACAGCAAACTGCCCTGACCTCCCAGGGGGCTGCGAGGGCTCCGCTTCACGTCCCCAGAGCACCCAACGAGCTCTGACCCCGACATCCCTCCTGGGAGAGCCTCCCGAAAGAGGTGTGCCGTGCCATTTGACAGCTCGGAACGTTATTTCTGAGATTCCTGCAGCCCGCAGGGATGGGTTCCCACGTGGAAACGGGAATTAGAAAGCAATGATAAGAAAGGTAAAACGGTGTGCGCGGGGTCAGACTACAAACCACTGGCAATGCCCAGCTTCCAAAGCCACCAGTTCCTGCCTCGTGCAGGCTGCACAGCGCCGCATTTATTCTAGCAAGGCTGGAGCAAAGCAACACGTGGTGGCTTACGAGGCACAAGCACTGTTTTCATAGCAACATCCCTACACAAAATACAAGAAAGAAAGAAGAGGAGCAGAAGAAATCCAGGAAATCCCTTTCGCAGAGGGGCAGCTGCCTCAGATCAGCCGCTCAGGGCTTCCCAGGAGGCTCGGAGCGGAGCAGCCCAGCCCGGCAGAGGGAAGCTCACCCCGCTCCTCCCGGCAGCAGCAGGACACCGTGCTGCACGGAGCTGCGGGTGCCCCAGGGGACATGGAGGGGATGAGAGCTCGCCCAGCAATGTGCTGTGCCGGTGGCACGGGCACAGGAGGAAGAGGGGTGGTGATGGGACGCGAGGACCGATAAAACTTGGCGTAGGAGTCGGTGCTGTCCCCCGGCATTCACGGGTCACAAAGGATTCGCAGAGAGCGCAACTCTCTGCTGCCCCTCTTCCACGGAGGAGGAAACTGAGGCAAAGCCTCTCCTAACGCAGAGTCAGGAGCAAAGCCAAGAGCACAGCCCAGCTCCCTACAGGCACAAAAGCCCCTCCCTTGCCACCCGACCGCCTCCCTGAATGTGCCCCTTCAAAAATGTATACTCAGGGCTTTAAGTCTCAGATGCACAAAGTAGTTTGATACAATTCAGCTGCTGCTGCAAAATGCCTAAAATACTTGTTGTTTTTCTGGAGCAGCAGCAGCACTGGGAACGTGCTGCAGAGGTGTGTGCACGCACTGGGTGTGGGAAAGGAAAGCAACGGGGTCAGCTTCCACTTGGCTGGGAAGCGAAGCGTCCGTCCGGAGCACGAGTCAAAGGTTCAGCAGAAGATCGCGCCTGTCTCCCCAGGAGAGACACAATTTCTGTTCAGTACAGGCTGTTTTGCCTTGTCTGAAGAGGCAGCGAGGGTGAACGGCCCCGATCCCTGCAGGAGAGCCTGCACAAGCTGGCAGCACCAAGTGCTCTGGGGAGCCCTGGAGGAGGAGGAGGATGCTTCTACAAGGGCCAAGCAGGGGCCAAGGGAGCAGGGCTGTTCCTCGGCTCTGCCGGGCAAGCTGTGCAAGGAAATCGAGCCACCCAGCGGGCAGCCTGGTACCTAAAGCCTGTGTGATGCCCACGGGGAAGGCGCCACGGAGGAGCGCATCGCGCGCGCAGCCAGCCGGCCCGCGGCCAGCTGAAGCCTGCAGCAGCGTGGTGCGTGCGGGGGCACGTGCTGGGATTCGGACTTCAGCTTAACTTCTGCAGCCCGCTTGTCACACTGCCAGTCACACGACAGGATGGCCGCAGCGCAGAACTCATCCATCTCCGTAACAGGATGAGACCCTGGGAAGATGAGCTGCAGGCGCACGGGCACCTTCCCCTGCGCCCACCAGGCAGCTGCCGCCGAGCTAGCCGGCAGGCAAGGATTTATACACCCCAGAAAGTAATGGGGCCATATAACTGTCCAGCAAGAAAAGCTCCCTGCTCCAAATTAGCAACAAAAGATCAGAATCAGCAATACTTGTAACCTAAGATAAAAGGATTCGGCAATGGATGCAAGAATGCTGAATGAAACAAGAAGGACGAGATAAAATGCTGTTAAGGACATGCTGGGTTTACGGTAGCCCGTAAATCCAGCATCTGCCAGGGAAAGGCTCTCTGGGCTGGAGAGGGAATGGCTGGGAGCAGGGGGACCAGGGCAGAGCGATGACGGAAAGCTGGCACGCAGCAGTTACTCACCTATTTTCTCATACGCATGATCTCAGGCGCGCTTAAGTTCTTCAAACCTTTTTTTTCCAGAAGCCCATTATTTGCAACTGGGGGAAAACGACGGCATCCTGACTTCTTGCTGCCTCCGAGGTGCTGGCATAACCCCCAGGACTTCACCCCGGGAGAAGTGACGCACACGAAGCCCGCGCGCAGCCCCAGCCGCTGGGGACAGCGGCACGTCCGTGCTGCCGAGGCGCCCGCCGCGCACGGCCGTCCGGGAGCAGCAGACACCGCGCCAAGGGCTGGGCCACCGGGGGAACGGGGGGCTCCGCGGGGCAGGGGCAGAGGCTGGGAGATGAGAGCAGGCGCGGAGGGCCTCGCGGCGAGGTCCGATGGGCAGTTATCTGTCTGGGAAAATGAGGCCGAAACTGCCCGGCTGGTCTGCTCTTACCCAACGGCGCTGATGAAATGTGGTCAAGTGAGCTTTGAGTCACCTCTGAGCGCCTCTGCCCCAGCAGTCTTGCGACACGTCTGGCTGCCACCACCTCTGGCCACTTGCANCCTCCCCAGCCTGGCTCCCAGCTCCCCAGCCACAGCCTTGGCCCAGCTCTTGCAGCACAGCCTGACCCTCTTCAGTCCTCCTCTTTTTCCGTTTTCCTTTCAGTGCTCATTGTGTTGCCCTCTCTGCCCTTGCTTCCCCTCCCGCCCCCGGACAGAGCGGGAACCACGCACAGGGTGCTGCGGGATGCCAGCCACTGACCCCGCAGGGACCAAGAGGGGTGGGAGAAGGGGGCAAGCCCCTCAGCCCCCCTGCTTCTCCCTTCTCAGCCTGTGCTGCAGCAGAGGCTAAGGAACGGATCCCCCGCGCAGGCAGGCTTACCGCCCTGGCTGCACCCAATAACCAGTTCCCGCCTCGCGGCCTGCCATAGGGCCCCAGCTCGCCCACAGCAGGGCAGCACAGCGCTCGGAGCACCGCTGCGGCTGGCGGGGGGAAATGTTTTGTTGCCTTTCCTAGAAGGCATGGGGGGAGAGCGTGACTCCTCTGTGCTGCATAAGACAAAGGGGCATTCAGAAGCTGAACTTGTGCCCTTGACAGCAGTAAAAATATTCTTGTGAAATTCATGGGGAGAAAAAAAAGGAGGGGGGAGAGAGAGAATAGAAACCCCACCATCTACCTTTGCAAATAAATTACACTTGGGCTGCAGGTCAGAAGCACCCTCTCCTGCTGCATGTTTGCAGGAGCAGTGCTGGAAGCATTGAGCACGCACACGCTCCTGGGAGCGCAGGCACTTTGCTTAAGCAGTGACATTAAACACTTATGCCCTAGCGAGCTTTGAACATAAGCATCAAAGACGGCTCCAACAGGGCGCAGCAAGCTTGCGATTAAATCGGCGCGAGCAGGCTCTCTGCAGACCCCGCGCACATTGCAGTCAGATGCTTTTCCCTCCCCAAGATAAAGGGCAGGAAATCCCCAGCGCAGCCGGGCTGAGGCGCTGGGCCCCTGCCTTCAGCGGCGTGCCGTGCCGGGAGGAGCGCCGAGCTCCTGCTGCCGATTAAGCGCAGGGAGGCCCAGGCGCGCTGCAGGGTCTGTGGAAATCTGGGCCCAGATGCTCGCCCCGGGACGTGGCGAGGGACGCAGCTGCTCCAGGCGCCACGCTGCCCTCCAGCCCTGCCGGCAGCCGGCTTATCCTGGCCACCCTGCAAGGCTGGGACCCGCCAGCATGGGCACTCCGTCACATTCGGACGGGTGGGGGAAGAAGCGGCAGAGCGGGACGCGTCCCCTCCTGTTGCATCGTACCCAGCACAGAGGCTCTCCTTAGGCACCAGCCCGCCGCTCAGCTGCTGCATCCCCTGTACCCAAGGTGTGACCCCAAAGCGCACCCTCACCGGCCTCCCCACTGAGTCCCGAAGCAGTGGCAGCAGCCCGTGACACAGACCAGGCAGACACCAGGGAAGCAGCAGCAAGGGACCGGCCAGCACAGCTGGCCACAGGACAGCACAGGAAACGGCACTGGCAACGCGCCTTCGTGCGCTATGAGGGACATGAGGTGGCCAAGCCCCCCAGGCATTTTCCAAGGGAGGAAGGTCCCGCGAGCAGCTGCGTTTGTCACGGCTGGTTCCCTGAGCCAGCCGTTAACATTTACTCAGCCTGTGGCTGGCACTGGGTGACAAGTGCCCTTTTCTGATAAGGAATCCTTCAAGGGACTCAACAAACAGCTCTACCGCTGCGCGATGGGCAAATGCGCAGGGCCCACGTGGCACGGGCAACCTGTCAATTATTAACTGGGACGGGTCAGGCAGCGCCTGGAAACAGCGCAGGGGAGGACGAGCGGGCTGGCGAGAGGTCGTGCCAGCGGAGAACAACAGAGAGGGCAGCTGGACGCCCCGGGGCTGCAATGGAAGCCGCATCCTGCTGGCTCCAGTTTGCAGCCAGGGTCACCCCACTGGCTTCCCTGGGTTAGCCCGGGCCCTGATGCAGCCCTGATTAGCAAATGTGGTCAGCCCGGGTCAGAGACTCGCTCCTGTAAGAAAACGATGTGGGGCTCCAGGGAGTGAAGCAGAGGCAGCTCCGTGCCGCTGCCCGGCTGGGCGGTGGGAGCCCCAGGACAAGCGGGGCAGCGGGAGGGCAGCGCAGCTCCGCACCGCTGACAGTCCCGCGTGCGCAGCCAGGCAAGTAGCGCGCCAAGTCCATCAGAAGGAAAACAGGGACACGTAAAGGCAGCCAGCCGTCACTCAGCACCTCCCGCACATCAGAAAGCATTTCTTGCTGGAAATACAGAAAAAGACCCCAGCTCTTTACATTTCTGTGCCAGCCCCGACAGCCTGGGAGAGTTAATGTAATTATCTGGAGGTGACTTTCAGAAAGGCTCACACAAGGAGGGTTATTGTGGCTCAATCATTAACTGTGCGGGAGACCCCCGGCTCCACTGGAATGCGGCCGCGCTGCCACCAGTCCTGCCCGCGGCGCGCGCCGCAGCCCGGCACAAAGGTTAACGAACGCAGCCCGGGCCCACGGCGAGGCTCCAGCTGCTCGGCAGCACGTCCCTGCCGCCAGCACTGCGTCCGACCAAACGCTGCCCTCGTGCTTGCCGGTGGGGCCGGGAGGAAGAGCCGGGGGACGAGGAGAGGCTGCAGACGTCCCCGCTGCCTCCCGCTTACCGCCGCTCACCCGGCACAGAGCCACGTGCTGCTGCTCCAGCCGGCTGCGCTCACACGGACCCACGTCCAGCGAGTGCCGCTCCTGCAGACGAGACAAAGCCACCGCCACGACGCCGAGCCTCCGTCCAGCGCTGTAGCCTCCCCAGGAGCACCCCGAGCCTCAGCAGTGGGGCAGAGCGCCGCCAGCAGCCTCCCCACGCCTCCCCTGCCCAAACAGGTCCGACACCCGGGGTCAGGTTCAGCACGCTGCCTTCTCCATCACGGTCTCTTCTCCCATCGCTTCCATCAGAGAAGAGAAGGTGCTACAGGCTGAATTTCGCGTTCGCTCTTTCACATCTTTTGCCACTGCTGCCGCCGGACCTGCACGCACACGGCGTGGCACGGGAGGTTCTGGCAGGAGCACCGCGTCCCCTCTCAGCCTTCGCAGCCCACACGCTCCCACAAAATGCCTTTTACACCCAGAACAACCAGCTCAGCTGTCAGTCCTGGCCTCTGGCAATACGTTTGACCAAACCTGCCGGGCAGAGGGATGGAGCAATGCCTCTTTCACCAGGCGGGTGGAGGTGGAAGGAGATACCCGTGTTCCCAACGTGCCCGCGAGACAAGCCCCGGGTGGGCGCAGCCGCCTCGCCGCCCTGGAGGACCCTCCCCGAGCCCTCCACAGAGGCCGGCCGGCAGCACCGGGAGGCATTTCCTGCCTCGGCAGCCTCGCCGCCGGCACGCTGCCTATATTTGGAGGACTCTGCTCCCACATACATCTGAGTGCAGAAGCCCTCCCAAAACCACGCAAAGTGCACATGCGAGTCTGCAAACCTCTGTTTACAGGCAAATTGTCTCAGGCTCTTCAAGGCACAAGCAGCTTAAGGACAGAGACCCGCTTCTCCTCCCTGCGGGAGGTGATTTATCCCGTTGCACAGGAAGCGAAATGCAGGCAGCGCCTGGCTTCCAGCAGCGCCCCCGCCTCCCACCCCGCTCCCTCCAGCCCCCAGCCTGGCCCTTGCCAGCCCCTGCAGCGCCCGCGGGCCCCGTGCAGAGCCGCTCGTCGGTTGTTCCTTCGCCGCGAAGTCATGCAGCAGCCCCGGTACGCCCTCAGGCAAAGGGCAACCTTCTTTTCCCCTACCCGACTTAAGCTGACTTTGAGAACTTCCAAACCTTTTTGAAATTAGTACAAAAATCAAGGGGGAGTACTGAAGTGCCCTTAGGCATAACCATATTTTGTTCTCTTACGAAACTAAATTGCTGGCAGCCTGTCCCATGCATATGCTTAGCTTTGGACATTTGAGGCAATGCAGACAAGGAATGCTTAACAGAAGCATGATTAGATTTATTCAGTTGGTCTTTCATTAGAAAAGTATTTCTCAAAGGAAGTGCAAGTACATAAAGTGAACGTGTGCACCTCCTCAGAAGCTACATTTTATTCCTGCTTTGCACTGGGACTTGATGTTTTGTCACATAAGAAAATTACTAATGAGCTTTTGATATAATGATCTGATCTATTTTTTCCCTAAATGAATGGAGAAAGACTGCGGGGTTTTGAAACAAGCCCTTGTTCCCTGCACAGCTCGCCAGGCAAGAGGCAGACCCCGACGGTAAATCCGCGCAGAGCAGCGAGGAGCAGCTACGCCTGCTCCAGCAACTCTTCTACGCTTCTTAACTATGTTTCAGTTAAAATGTAAACAGAAAAAAGCACATTCATTGATAAGAATTCAAGTATGCATACAGAAAAGAATGCAAACTACTGCCAATAACATCACAATATGTGCTCTGACAGCTTGTGACTGTACAAGGATCTCTGAAAGAAAAGGTTTCTCCCCCCTTCTGCCCTGTGCACCGAGGAGCCATTCTAAGACAAATCACAAAATCAAACACAGGAGAAGCTGATGTTTACATTAGCCACAAACAAATAATCACTGAAAAAACAGCCTCGCACCTTGGCAGAGTGCTTTGACAGATTAGAGTTAGTTCACAACACAGTAAGCTACGCAGGGCAAGCTGATACGTTTCCAGCAAACACAAAGGCCTCCAAAAATAAAGAATCGGCTGCAAACACATGCCCGTGGCTTTGAAAGCCAGAACAGGGAGTTCGACCTCCCACTTCATTATAGCGCAAGGGCCTGATCCAAACCTCCTGACGTCAGTGCAGTGTTTCCATGAGCTCACCGGTTCTTCGGATCGCGCCGCAGATCTGTGCTTTTTCAGCCACCAATTTAATCTTCACTAATCCCGACTAGAGGAGGGGTGAAGAGGAACCCTGAGAAAACCCGCGCGGTCCAAACCCAGCAACCCGCCCGTTGGCTAGCGGCGGGGCTCCGGCGTGGCGAGGAGCACACCGAGGCGGGGGGCTCCCGGTGGCGCAGCCCGCGGGAGCGGGCAGGAGCACGGCCGCTCGCCCCGCGCCCCGCGGTGACCGAGC
>VXAA01007441.1:138887-162540 GCA_013399115.1 Anseranas semipalmata | reverse complement strand
GCAGGGAGCCCTGCCCGCGGGGGCGGGACGCCGATTCAAACCCTGCACCGTTATTCAGTTGGTCGCGAACAGGCTTGGATTGCAGTTGAAATTCCCTGAAGATTGCGAGTTTTAAAAAGCTGCAGGCTTTCCTTCCTGCCTCTTTAATGCACCATGCGGCATTCCCGTTCCCAGGCAGCTGGAGAGAGAGAAGGAAAAGAAACACGCGCAGAGCAAAAGAAATGGGAGCTTCGCTGTCAAAGGCACATGTAGGACATTGGAAACCCAAGCCCCAGATGGTTTAGATTTTCACTGCGGCCCCTGCTCCAGCTCATTAGCACCGGTCACAGAGGGGCTCACAGAGGGCTGCCGCCGCTCTGCTCTCCCAGGGACAAACTGTTCCCCGCGTCGCTCGTGTTTTCGCCCCGGGTGCCCCCGCCGGACCCACGCTCCCCTGAGGGAATGGCCCCACGGTGAGCCTGCAGCAGTGACCCCAGCTGGGAGAAAACCGTGGGGAAAAAGAAAAACACGGTCACCAACCGTGGCCCAGCCATTCATTTTGACTCTATTCACAGCTATTCACAGCTCCTTATCTTCCTCCTGCAAACATTTGTGTAAGCTTAGCATTTGTTTGCAAGAAAGACCATAATAAAAGGAAGTGCCACAAACTTCTGTGCAAGCAATCAGGTATTGGGTCCCAGCCTCCAGGCTAGAATAAGCCTTCTTGTGTGCACACCAGAAAAAAAAACCCACCACCTTGTGCTTTATGAGGTTGTTTCAGAATAACCAACGCCAAGCTGACGGCAGGGCCGAGCCCCCCGGAACTCGCCGCAGAGCTGGCAGCGCCGGCACTGCTCCCACAGCCACGCGTGCACCAGGCCGGCTGTCAGCTCCTGCGTGACAGCCTGGGGGGCCCGGCCCCCCCGCAACAAGCTGCCATTTATAGTGCCACCCCCGGCAGGGGCTACGGGCGGCAGCTGAGCCCCCTGCCAAATGTCAGCCAGGGCCGCAGGGTGACCGCAGGTTCCCCAGCGGGACTGGTGCCTCAGCAGGGTGCTCCCGCCTGCCCCGGGGCCACCGCTCGTCCCCGTCTCTCACCAGAGCCCTTCAGATGCCGCTGCCTTGCCTGCACGTGGCCACCAGGTACCTCGATGGCCTGGGGACGCTGATGAGACGGGCAGGGAGAGGAGCGAGCAAAGCACTGGGGGCCGTTGGCAGGACCTGGGCTGGCAGCACCACGGGCACTGGTCCCTGCGGTGCTCAGCGGGTGCGCGCAGCCACACGGCGCGGAGGGGAAGGGGCCTGCTCGGGTCCCAGATCTGCGCCAGCCCCACCGGTGCCCTCTGCTGCAGGGGCAGCGGTCGCGGCAGAGGGGAAGCAGAGCTAAGGCAGTGGCAGAACAGAAGGCCGCGGGGCAGCAGAGCAGCACGCCCCGGGCAGCGCCCCTGGGGGTCCGGGTGCTGAGCCCCAGCCCCAGCCCCTGCTGCTGCCTTCCGCCTGCCCCTCGCTGGCTCCTTGGTGCGCCCAGAGCAGCTTCCCAATGCTTCTCGTGGGTTTTCCCACAGGAGCAGGGGATCCCGCAGGGCCGGGCAGCGCAGGGCTGTCGGAGCAGGGCTTGGTGCCTGCAAAGCGCGCTGCTGGGTCAGGGGGTGCCCAGCTCTCCCATCCACCTGCACGATTTCGGTGCAGAGACGCATCCATTCGCTTCCTTCTCACCCCATGCTGGGCGTAAAGCCAGTCCTTACAGGAAGGATTCCTTGTGAAGAGCAGAGGCCCCGTGGGCTCCCTTCCGTTTGGTTTCCTCTCGGACTCGTCACTCTTTCCATCAGGGCTCGCCAGCGAGGGGCCGCGCCGTGCGCCAGGGCAAGCCCCTGCACAGTCCAGTTCTGCACACACAGCACGTCAGGGGGCAAGCGGTTCTGTAAGTTACTCACAACAGACCGATGGAGATACCTCTGCCCCTCAGAAACAACAACAAAAAACAGAAAAATCCTTCCAGAAGGGTGACGGGCACACAGCTCTGAGCTCCGTGCTGCCGGAGGAATGGCGCAGCCGGCAGCTCGCTTCACATATTGCTCTGGTGGCGCAAAGTCCTTCTCCCACTTCCTCCAAAAAAAAGTTAGTGCAAACACAAGAAAGCTGTCTCCTTCCCAGGGCCTGGGAGACAAACCACGGAGGCTTCTGCATACTTGTGTAGCTTTTTTTGATCCAGTCATCCCAAAAGCATTCAAGCAATTTTAAATCTAGGACCCTTCTTGAACATATCAGGGTATCATCCTTGGTCTGGATAGGTCCTGAGCACCGGACCCACAGCAAAGTGCCTGAAAACAGCACACACCACTTCCCAAAGCGGGTATTTCTGCTGCGTGGTGCCAGGGCACAGACCCCACTGGTGCATTTGTCTCTTCCCAACATTTCTAATGTACCTGCTCCGTAGGTCCCTACCTATTCAACAGGAGAAGCCAAAGCAATGTCTGTGAATTCCATCTCCACATACACACGTACACATCACTATCACCTCCAGACTCACACAAGAGCCCTTTTGAAGCTGGAGCTCAATTTAACAGCTGGTTCTAAGGAAAGCCCGCGCTGTGCCCGCGCAGCAGGAGCGCTGCAGCCGGCCCTGCCAGCACTGCGCGGGCTGGGCTCCGCGGGACGCCCACGCCAGCCCTAGCGCTGCACGGAGCAGCTCGCCTGCGCCGGGACAGGGCAGCACTGGCCCCCCGGAGGGCAGGACCCGGGCATCATCCCGAGGGTCCCGTGGCACCTCCGAGCAGGCCTACAGCCGGGAGCTGTTCCCACCCCGCTGATGAGCTGTTACTGCCGTCACTTTGCTCGGGAGCACTCGGGCACGGTATTAGTAACAAATAAAGGTGGGCAGCCTCCCAGCCAAGGGCCTCGCGGGCAAAAGAAGCCACTGGTGCTGCTCCCAGGGACTGGCCCCACTCCTGCTGCAAGCATGGGGCATCTGAGGAGGCGTGAGCACAAGGCAAGCTGTTCCTCACAAGCGAGCAGCTCCAGCAAGTCATTACCATGCAGTGTTTTTCCACTTTCTGCTGCGTACAGGCATTTCCCAGAGGTCAGGAGGAGAGCAGCTTCTCGCGGAGCAGGCATCTGCCCTGCTGGCATAGCAGGAACAGTAACCCTTTTATTTTAGCAATGCTGAATCGATAGGCGGGTGCTGGGAGACGGCAGCGCTGGAAGCGAGGAGCAAAGCCTGCCGCCACGCCCAGCGCCCCCGCTGGAGGCTGGGGGACGCCTTTCCGACGGCAGCGCTCAGCCCCGCCAGTGCCAGGAGGCTGTGCCCTGTCCGGGCAGGACGGGGGGCACCTCACCCCTGTCCCCTGCCGCAGGGCAGCGCTCCTGGGGGAGACCCCAGGCTGCAGCCCGAGGCCAGCGGGCTCCAGGCGAAGGTCGCAGCAGCAGCACCAGCCGTTGCTCAGCCCCCTGCCCCAAAGCAGCTGTCGGGGGGGCCACCAGCAGGCTGAGCTGCTCTCTTACAGCCTCGCTCCCCCGGAGTGCAGATGGGGCGGTCAGCGGCGCTTTCTGGGGTGAAGGCACTGAGAACGCGACCGAGCTGCTCTTGCTCTAGAAGTGGGGCAAGGCAGCCGGGCCCAGCTCCCCTCCTGCAGTTTGCCCACCTGATTTTCCACTGTGCTTTCCATTGCTTTTCTCTTGAAAAGCTCCTGATTAAGAACAATCCCCACAGGCAAGCTGCAGTCTCCAACAATGCATTCAGGAACGTGAGTAAACCATCAAGGTCCAAAGACTTTTCTAACAGATGAGAGCGTTACTGTTTGGTTTTGATTATGAAATGGATTCACACGGAAGCATCGTGTCTTGGAACAGGTACCTGACTGTGTCCATCACGACAGGGTGCTCTGCCCGTGCTGCTCCGTCGCAGGCTGCCAAGCCCCGTGGCTGCCCCTCCGCAGCGCTCATCCTGCCCAGCAGCACCGGAGCAGCGGTCACAGCGAGCACCTCCCTGGACAAGGGCACATGGCACCAAAGGCGAAACTGTACGATGCCGATCAGCAGAGAACAGCTTTGGCAAACCCAGCCTGGGCTATACGTTACCATCGACACAATCAGCCCTGACACACAGGGGCACACAAACAAAAAGGCCGTGTGATGACAAAGGAGAGTTATTTCCAGGGGGTGGTTGCTGCTTCTACTTTGAGGAACACTGAGCAAGCTATTAGTGTAGCAATGAACTCATGCTGTGACCAAAACAAGGGCGAAATGCCCTGGCCCTTGCCTCTGGGGCACGTTTAATTTACCCAGCAAGCGCGGCTCGTGGCAGCGCAGCTCCCGTGGGCGCAGCGGGGCTGGGGGCCACCGGCGGTGGCAGGGGCACTTCCAGCAGCTCCCCCCAGCCGGGCAAGGGCGGGAGCACCCGGTCACCGCCAGGTCCGTGCCGGCACGGCGGGGGTGGCTTTGGCAGGGACAGGCGCTGTGCCGAGCAAGCTGCCGGCCCCCCGAGGCTGCGGGAGGAGAGCCCGGCCTGCAGCCCCCACAGCAGTCCCAGCAAAGGTGTCGCCTGTACATTTCCCTGCAAAGGGGACATCTGTGTTTGTAAATACCAGCGAAGGTGTTTAACAAACACTACTTAGCTAGTATATACACAAAAGCCAAATAAACGTCTCAGATGACTAGCCCTCAAAGGGACTCACAAACTCCCCAACTTTGATAAATCAGAGAGAACATCACTGACAAAAATTAGTCAATGGTGCTTTATGTTACGATGTGCAAGCAGGGGTGTGCTCTTGCTCCTTTTCACTGGGACTTCCATGAAGACAAGCTGGCAGCAATTAGCCAGAAAACTTGAAGACTTTGACAACAGGAGTTTTGTATCGGTAAATCCCATTAACGTAAAAGCTTTGGCCTGGCCAAGGAGCCGGTCCTGGCTCCCCCCAGGCAGCGTGCCCCCCACAAGGCCCGCGGCTGCCGTCCTCCCGCCTCGCCTGGGGCTTCCTGCCCCTGCCCTCGCTGTGCGCATAGGAGGGGAGTGACACCAGCGGCAGAAATAGCCTCACCCGTCCCCTCGGGTGAAGCAAAAATAACCCCTCCCTCCCACTCTAAGGCAATTAAAATACTCTTGATCCAAACCCGCTGCTGTGCTGAGCAGACTAGGTTTGTTTGGGAAGCACAAGTTGCAGGAAAGAGGCGTTTCAGGCGAAAGCCTGCATTTGGAGGTTTGGAGCAGCCAGATGAACGAAGCCAGCATCAAACCTGCTCCTTTGCCAACAGTGAGCAGGAACAGCCACTCCCGAGCCCTTTGCCGTAACCTCGCTGAAAGCAGCGAGGGCAGAAACGCGCCCGTCCGTGCTCCCTCCCTGCCCTCCCAGAAGCACACCCGCTGCTGTGGCACCGGCGGCCGCGATGCCCGCGCGCGTTGGCCCCTCCGTGCAGCAGCAGCGCTGCCCTGGGGCCCGCGCACACTGCTCAGCCAGGTTAAAGACATTGCAAACGCACCCAAGTGATTAGTAAGACCACTTAGCACATATACCTAAGTGGTCTTAACTCCGTTTAAATGCACGCACTTCGGAGCAAGAGCCTGAGGAGAGCCGACAGCGGTTCCTACACAAGAAGGGTCTCTGGCAGGAGCCTGCTGAAGGCATCCTGAGGATAAAAACAAACACCAGGGACAGGCTGCATTTTTACATATAAAAAAGGGGCATAAGCAGAATGCTCACAAGCAAATTCTCCCTTCCTCATGGGAATATGGCCAAGCTGCTAGACCGTGGCTGGGACATTAATCTTCCTCCCCAGAACAGAGGCGCCAGACCAGCACAAGGAATTACTAGCATCTCGTATTATTAGCAGGAGGGCTTGTGCGGCAAATGTATAGCAACAACGAGGGCCGGTGCTATTCGCAGTCACACGGAGCGGTCCCAGGGCGCAGCCCTGCCCCGTGCCCTGCAGAGCGGCCGCCCCGTGCCCGAGCACAAGCTCAGGGCCAGAAATGCAGCACGAGGTGCCCCGGGGTCCCTCCTGCAGCCAGACTGCCAACACCGGAGCAGCAGCAACGGGGCAGAAAAAGCAGATAAATCCGCACACTGCAAAAGCAAAACACAACCGGGCGGTCGGGCTGAGAGGGGCACAGGGAGGGCTGAAGGGGCACGGACATGCAGCCTCCAGCCGGCTGGGTGCAGGAGGGACACGCGCCCGCTGGTGCCGGCCTACGTGCCTCTAGCACCAAAGCATACCCGTCAGCAGAAAGAGAATGTCACAGGCAACAGAGACGCATTTGTCTTTCAGGCTTTCACGATTAAACGCCATTTGGTGAGTTAGCTTTGACCTACTCATATTTTAGCACATAGTTCCAGCGACAGCTGTTGTCTCGGGAAGATCCCAGCCATATTTCTGGCCAAGTTTGGGATTAATTAAGACGACCGAGGAATCTACGTCAGGTGCAGCGCTGCTCCCTGTAAAGCAGGGCAGGCCTCTGCAAGTTTAACCCCCGCGTGATGAATCCGCATCAGCCTCCCCTCACTCGCTCAGCACGGGATGCGCGGACGTGAGCCCCATCCGGCACAGCCACTCGCGCAGAGCCGTGGACGCTGGTCCCCGGCGGCAGCACCGCGGCTTTCACGTGGCGCGGAGCCAGACGCCAGGCTCCCCGATGGCGCCGGGCACCAGCGCGCCCCCGCAGCGCACGCGGGCGCACGGGCACGGCAGGACCTGAGGGCCGCCCGCACGAGCAAGCCCCCTTGCCAGCGTGCTGAGGAGCAGGCGCAGCAGCTGGGAAATGCTCGCAGCCCATCCTCAGGCCCCTTCTTTAGGCCATCAGTGGCAGCGACAGAGGCAGGCACTTCTCGCTCGGGGGATGGAGCAGGACAGCAAGTGCCCGGCCCGTGCCCACCGGCACCGCAGCCCTGAGAGGTATTTCCAGGGCTGGAGAGGAGCCACACGCACTGCTGCTAACCTTTGGGAATGCCAGAAAAACTTGAAGGAAACTTCAGAAAGCACTTGAGGCAAGCACTTACACACAAAAGCATTATTATTTAACAGCAAATTCTTTTCTTCCCCCAGCCTCCCGCAGCCGCTGGGAATGTCCTGCCCTCAGACCCACGGCAGCTCCCCAGCACCGCGCCGAGGGCTGGGCTTATGCACCCTGCTCCCCTGGTCCAAAACAGACCAAGAGCCAGAGGAGGAAAAGCGAAGGAAGGGAAGATGCAAGAGCAGAATTTCTGTCCTGACTGCTCAGAGGCTGACACAGCAGCACTGCTTTGACTCAGACAAAGGCTGGCCCGCAGCTCTGTGCGTGCCATTCACCCTTTGGCACGGTGAGGGAGAGGGCTCCAGTGGCATTTCCATCGAGAGCAACAGCAACGTGAACTTGTTTCTCCGATTCAGACCCACCAGCTTGGAAACATCCAAACTTTCAGCTGTGTTAGAAGACTTAACAAAACACAAGATCAAAACAAAGGCACCTTTCCTTTCCAAATAATAAAGATGCCTTGGGGCTGCTGAGCGTGAACCATCTGCCAGGAGCGAACCAGCTGCGGCTCCATCTCAGCGCTGGCGCCTGGTTCCCATCGCCGTTGCAGCGCCCGCTTGCCCGGGAACCATCCCGGCGCAGGGCAGGCGGCCAGACCACACTGGTTACAGCGCGGAGTGCAAGCCTGCATTGTCTCGGGCTGCTGCCGCTGTTCCTGAAGAATTCAGAAGCCCTGAGAAAGAACGAGGCAGCAACCACATCCCAGTTCTCAGCTGCATTTGTTTGTTTCTTTGAAGGAGGACTGAATTATGGGGAGAGGGAGGTTTTAAATAAGTGTATGGTATAAATAATCACACCAGCTGTTTATGATCCTGAGACAGCAACACAAAACACCAGAATAAGACTTGAAAAGAACCAGAAAACACCATTCACATAAAATCCAGCAGTTCTTGCTGAGCTCTGAAATTTAGTCTGCCTTTTTCTGGCAGAACCGATGAGCTCACTACAGATCCCTGCCTCGCATGGAGTGACATCAGAATTGCAGAAGCATGGAGGAGACCAGCAGCAGCTCCTCCTGTTCCACTGGGGGGAAGAGCAGCAGGCACAGACACCTTGGGGCAGATGCAGCCCTCGGTGGGAAGTCAAAGATAGCGCAGAGCATCAAGGAAGGGGCTTCACACCCCTGGGGTTGTATGGGAAATGCGAGCATCCCAGCCACGTGCTCCAGGACAGACCGGCATGTGGGGGGGATGGCAGCACTGCCATGTTTGCCCCCAGTCACCAGCCCCACCGCTCCCATGCGCCCATTGGCATTTCTTGTGCCCCACGGCAGCAGCAGGCCCTCGCCAACACCCCCAAGACCTCACTCAGCCCTGGCCCAACGCTCCCCACCGCACAAGCTCCAGCATCCTCAAGCAGGCGCTCTGCTGCCAGCTTTTGCCCAGGGCAGCAGGACACGGCCCCCAGATCCTTCCCCCGCAGCAGGTCAGGTCAGCATCGACCACCATGGGAAAAGGCATCGGATCCAAGTGCCTGGAGGCAAACCTTTCAGGATGCTGCTGCAGCCTTTGAGGCAAATGGCATGGACAAGAAAGAGCTCAGGGGAGGGAAGTGCAGGAACATCGAACCGTCGCCCTGCAGCCCTCAGAAATTCCACCTGGAACATACCTGCTCCTCGCAGCTCAGCCTGTGCTCGCACGAGTGACAGCAAACACCTGCATCGCGCTGAGGAAAGTCAGCGCTGGGATGGAAGACCACCGAGGTCTCCCAGCAAAGGGTCTTCTGCACCACCGGTGCCCGAAGGAGCGGTGCCCTGAGGTGGCGGCACCAGCAGGTCTGCCCGCGGGCCATGCCTGCGCCCTGCCGCAGCGGCTCCTTCAGCCAGAGCCCAGCAGTGCAACCGGGAACGCGAAGCACTCGGTGGGCTGGGGAGGTGCCCCGCAGGAGGAACGGGGGAAGCCAGCTTCTGTAAGCAAGGCGGTTAAACACATATCAGAGGGTAACAAGAAAACACTTGTTTCGCAAGACCCAGCCTTCTCGTTCCCCACTCCCTCCTCAAAGGCGCAAGGAGCTTCAAAGAGCCGCCGGCCGCAGGAGGGGCGGGCGCGCTGCAGGTGGAGCAGATCAAGGGGATCCGGGATCCTTATCAGCCCGCCACAGCCACTCAGCAGCAGTGCGCTCCCCTGCCCATGACACGGCTGCGTTACGGTGCCAGGCACGGGCAGGTCCCAGCACACGTCCGACCCCAACTGCCAACAACTGTGACCATGCGCACACACGGCGTGGAGCCACAGCTAACGCCAGGACACGCTCAGGGGGAGGCAGGACACATGCTCTTGGCTGCTCAGCTTGGTCCAAGTGTCTGGGGTTTGCGGGGGGGGGCAGAGGGGTTCTGTGCAATGTGAATGCACCAGAGCCTTGTGGGACCAAGCATGATCTGGCCAGAGCACTGGTGACACCTCAAGGATCATCCTGAGCACAACATGACTGCTTTGAGCGCAGGCTGCAAGCTCTGAGCCAGGAAACACAATCGGAAAGGCAATAGCGAATGATGTATTTTAAGCTTCAGCCAGAGATAAGGGGGGCTTAAATGGCTTGCAGGGACCCCGGGAATGACCTGGGAATGCAAGGGACGAACCTAGAGCCCGTTAGCAGCTGGAGAAGGGGGTGCTGCGCAGGACTGGCACAAGCCCACAGTGAGACCCCCAGCAGCCGGACGCCTTTGAGCCCTCCGGCCCGTGCCACCAGGCTGCCCCCAGCCCGCCTGTGACACACAGACCAGAGGCACGCGGGGGGGCACCGGGGCTCGCACTGCTGCCCTGAGCTGGCCTGTCTGGGAGCGGTGCGGCGTTTTCCTGCAGGGGATCGCAGAGCGCTTCACAAGTCTCATTAAATCTGCCAGCAGACAGCTATTATTCTAATTTTGCAGAGAGCAAAATTAAAGTTAGAAACCTGATAATGGATTTGTTCAGGGCAAGGAAAAGAAACAGCAGCAACCCTAGGTAGGGATTTGTTAGTTGTAAGTCTCGCTACCCTGTAGATTTTCCTTTGCAGCACCTGTCTTGATTGAACAAAGAACGAAGCAGAGCATATATGCACGTATACTTATTTCAATGGCAGGAAAACGCGCCAGGTGCTAGAGAGGCTCAGCCTGGTTTTGGAAGTTACTTTTCAGCAGATTGCTTCGTCAGTGCAAGGGTGGCTGATAGGAAGCCCAACACATCTGTCCAAACAGCACAGTCAAGAGCCACTCTGATTCCTGGTGCCCATCACAGCAGAGCCAGAGACAGGGGAAAGCAGCAGACACATGAGCTCTTCCGGAAAACTGGTGAAAATCAGCTCCTGGCTGTGCACAAGGGCAGGCAAGGCAGGAAGAGCCCCAGCGGTCCGGCCGTGGCCATGGCCGACTGGCTCAGCACATGGGCAGACACCTACCGTGACCACATCAGAGGCTGATGTGATCCTGCACGGGGGCAAGGGAGAAGGAGCAGGCCTCAGCTGGGACACGGCTCCGTGCTCAAGCAGCCGGCTGGGCAACCAGGAACAGCCCCGAAATTAGCACCTGTCCAACAGCTTCACTGCAGCTTCAGAGACGAGAGCAGCCAGAGTGCCGGTTTGCACCCGAACACAAACCAGAGCACCCAGCACAGAGGACAGCCCGGGGTGGCCGGGCTGCAGCCTGAGCCCGTCTGCAGCCTGCTCCGAGCTGGGGAAGCAGCTCTGGGACCAGGCCGGTCAGACCCCACCGCATCGCTGCGTGAGACTGGGAGCCCTCCAGCCATTTCCAACCTAACTTAACAGGAAGGCAGAGGCCACAAGGGAAACTGCACTCCCATGAGTTTCTTGTGAACAGGGACCTGAAAGGCAGATAGAGACCTCGCTAGGACCCCGACAGAGAAGCGTTGCAGCAGGAGCACGGCTGGGGCAAGCAAGGCACACCAGCCTGGAGCCTGCTGGCCGTGGGAAAGCCCTGAGCCATGCCAGCGACCGACCACAGACAGACATGGAGGAAACCATGGCCAATTCAGAGCTGCTTGTTCTCGTACCACCTCCTGCGAGCCCTCGGGGGACACGTTGTGCCCTGTCCTACTTCCGTGCTCCGCTCAGCACCTCCACAGGGCAGGCAGGCAATTAATTCCTGCTTGGGCAGAAATCCTGCAGAGCATTAGAGTGACCTCTAAAGGGGATGACGCCAATTTCATGCGCTGGATTTGATCTGCACTTCAGTGGCCTGAAGCAGGAGTCAAGGATGTTGAGTGCCTTTAACTTCTCTATATCTGCCAGGAGCATCTAAATTTTAGAAACACGCGAGTGCCGCAAGGGTGCAGGTGGTGGAATGCAGGTGACAGCACCCGTGGTCACTGCCTCTCTGAAGTGTCTGAGTTCTGATTGTGAAGGTACCTAAAACACAGATAAACTTACCAGCCAGCCAGGCCACATCTCCATTTGCCCAGGAGACAGAAGGCAGACGTCAGCCTCATCTTCCTCCCTGTCCGGGATGGCCCGCTCGCTCCTCAGGGCTGCCCAGAGTGACTCGAGCTGCCACGCGGCATCCGTTTCACTCTGCTTAAGCACATGCCTGCTCTTTGCCTGAGAACGTGCACTAAAGGCCAACACTTCCTCACTGCCAGAAGATTCATTCTTGTTTGTGCCGTCCCCTCTGTGTCCCACAAGACCCTTCGCGAGGCTGACAACGCTTGGACAGTGCTCCCAGGCTGTCCCGGGGACAGGATTCCCTGCACAAGGTGAGGAGTCGTCTCCTATGCACGCATAGTCAGGCTCCTTGCCGGGGCCGTGCTGGCTGCTCCATGGACAGAAGAAGCCGTAGGCACCTTCTTCATCCTCCTCGCGAACTGAAGAGAGCAAGGTCAGGAACTCGTGCTGCTGGCCCGGAGCAAAAGGTGGCTTCACTCTGTGTTCAGCACTCTCCATCTCCACAGACAAAAATCTCGCCTGACAAAGGCAAACTGGCAATGCAAAAAACATAGCTTCAGTTTGTTCTTCCTAGCAAGAAGCACTTAGCAGAAGACAGTTATTTTGCTTGTCTTGTTTTTCCCCAATCTCCACTTCCATTCCATCCCATTAGAAAGGGGTGTACCAGTATTTATTCCAGATACATTCACACCCTGCCTCACTTGTTTCTGTCATTTCAGTACTCTGTGAAGCCTAGCTAGCCTAAAAACGTAAAAAAGTGCTTTAACATATCTTGTACACATTGGAACAAACATAACTGGCAATAGAGCAGTTCCCTGTATGTTGTCTTCTAATACATTTTCTGCAAGAGATGCCATCTATGCAATTGCACTAGGACTGCCGTTCAGCCTTCCCCCCCATTGGTTTTGTATGCTTCATTTCTCTCTTAAAATAGGGAACTCCTGCCTCCCTTTCAGAGTGAGCTTGTTTTGCACTCTTTGCTTGTTTCTCTTTGCACTGCCAGCAACCCAGAGCTGGGGGAAGAGCTGGGGTTTGGAGAGGTCTTGTTGGGACAGGTTGCGCCTGGATGCCGTCTGAAGCTCTGTTTCAAACCAGTACAAAGGAGATGTTATCTCAGGCCCCATGCGATGGGCTGGGGCAGTGCCTTCCACACACGCAGGAGAAGCTCGGCAGAGACAGACAGCAATTGCTCCGGTCCCTCCTCCCAGTAAGGGTAAGGCTGGCAGCACCGGGAGAGCGTACCCCCGCCACGGATGCTGTGGTGAAACCAGCACATCTGCCCAGCTGCTGCCCTCCTGCAGCTGTCTGACTGAGAGAAGAGTGCAGTCCCTAAGGCTCTTATTGACACCCAGCCCCCAGTACAAACAGCAGGCCTATCAGAAACAGAAGGCTTGGAAGCCCATGTGCCGATGTGCCTGGCACAGCGAGGCTGCAGCGAGCTGAACAGAACTGCCCCTGTTCACTCTCCTGTGCAGCGGAGTGGCTTTGAACTCTGAAATGCAGGCAGAGGGTGACAAGGTTCAAGGAAAATAACCATTGAGAAAATAACAAAGCTTTACTTCCCACATTGGCAGGTAGATTTTTATAGCTTTTTATTCTCACTAGGACTGAGAACAAAATCTAGAAGAAACCCTAGATACAAGTACACAGCGCAGCACAAGCATTGCCTCCTGGACAAAGGTGACAGCAGAGCAAGGCAGCATCCCGATTTCTGTCAAAACCAACAGCCACACACGTACTAGCTCCCTATCACGCCCTTCCCCTTGTGACTTTATCCCGACGTGGCTGCTGAGATACCTGCTTTGCTGGGCGCAGTTTGCCAGGTCCAGCTCCCCTTCACCGCCCTGCAGCAGCTTTGGCAGCGAGCGCCCGGAGAACAAAGTGTCGGCCCCCGAGCACAGGGCACGGGGTCTTCCCCCAGGCCGAACACAAGCGACGTGAAGAGCTAGCAGCCCAAGGCTTGGCTCCAAGGTGCTGCAGCCATTTCTTCAGTCACCTGTCAAGAAAGCCAAAGGTCAGAAGTTACGGTTTCACTCTGACAGTAGTCAATGATCTCGCTGGGAAAGTTGCTCATCATTCCCTCAGTTGACAGCACAGCTGGGGTCTCCTCCTCCTCTTCCTCCCCAGGGGTGCTCGCCCTTCCTTGGCCGAGCTGGGCGGACCCACAGCCCCGCTGCCTGGCCCAGGGCAAGGGCCTCGGGCTGCCTCCGTTTCCCCAGCTGCAGCTCACGCTGCGGAGGAAGGCGCCTGGCACGCTGCTGTGCCCGCAGCACAGGAGGAGGGCAGAGCCCCACACCGGGCCCCCCGGGTGTGAGACAGCACTGCCTGTTCCTTCCCAGTGGTGCAGAGTTAAGCGTGTTGGCACGAGTCAGGCTGCACCTGCATTTAAGTTACGCTCTGCTTTCTGTTAGGAGCCCTCCTCCTCCCACCAATATGATAGGAGAGTCCACGCAATCTGTCAAGGAGGAGGAAGCAACAACCTCCCTGCTCTGTAGGCATCAGCAACAGTCAATGTGCAAGCTGCTGACAAACCAGGCTGGTCTCAGAACAGCTCTGTCAGGTGCAACAGCTTCCTCCCAAGAGCAAAGCAAAATAAATTGCAAAACATTGCTTCTGCAAAAGTTCAGTTTTTTTTTTTTTTTTTGACATTTTGATACCCTTTGATAACATCTCTTTTACTAATGTGCAAGACAAGCTACTTGGATTACTCTAACTGCTCCAAAAGCAAGACTATCTTGAACTTTGCTATACAGTCATGTAAGGCCAATTTTAAAATACGAAGCACCTAATCAGTCCTGACTCTGAGTGTACAAAATAATTTTAAAACTTGCCAGTTTTCCACCTAGCAATAACTTGGGAAAGGGTAAAAATCGCTTTGAGCAGTTGCTTCATGATTTGCAGAAGTGTAACAGGCTAGCATGCTTCAGAACATGAACACATTAATTAATAGATGGCAATAATCCAAAAGGTCTTAATGATTTCCTGTGCACAATTCTAACTGAAGTTACTCTAATGAATACGTTGATCATTACCATGTTGTGGGGAAAAAGAGACATGCTTAATCATTTCCTTGTTGCCACAGTAAATATTGTTGAAAGTAATCTTCTTGCTCAAAATTCAGTATTATAGAAAAGACCTAATAGGTAGAGACCAAATAGCATGAACAGGTCAGGCACAAAATTAAGACCCTTAACACGCTGGCTATGGCCAGGCTTGGAACCTCAGCCTCAAGGAATGAAATCTAACTGCAAGCAGGAGCTCTCATGAACCAGACAACACAAAAAAACAGGCTGCCACATCTTAACTGTCTGCTGACGGAGCAGAAAGAGCCGTGGGGCAAGGGAGATTGCTCCCTGTGCTGGGGCAGGGTCTGGTCCTGTGTCCCAAGGTCCCACCAGCCCCAGTGACCACCAGCACACCCCGGGCTGCATCCAGCCAAGCAGGCAGCGTTATTCAGGCATGCAGCGAGCTGGGCGCCCGCTGCTGCGGTACTTGGTGACCCACCTGTGAACGCGGAGTATTTCCAGAGCATGTTGGAGGAAGCAGGTAGCGAGACCCCCTGACGTGCTGCCACCGTCTTCAACAGAAAGATTCTGCAGCCAGCGCACCAAGTTCCCAAAGGACAAAGTGCCCTTTGTGCCCGACAGGGCAGTGGAAGAGCACACACATGCTTCACCTTATTGCCTCCAATTCCAGTACTAGTAATATTTTTAAAATGCTATTCATTTATTAGACTGCCTTCCCATCCCTCTGCTCCCTCTTTACCCATATCGTATTTAGTACCCTCATATTTTAACGGGAGCGCTCAGTGCCGGTACGAACCACTTGGGCGGACTTGTATCAATGAGGCAGTTGCTGAGACCTTCCTCCCCGAAGCAGCAGGCAGCCTGCTCCAGGGACTGCCCGCATGAATCCTGACTTCAAGGCAAACCAGCTCAGCTGTATGTTATGTTTAGGGTCTGTGACCAGGCAGGAGGAAAGGCAAGATCTAAGCATGAGCAAACCAATGCCACTGCTCTGCACTGAACAGCTCTGGCACGCCTGACGCGTTCTGCTCTAGGCTCTGTATTGCACCAGGAAGAAGCGGTGGGCAGGGACTGCAGACTTTCACCCTTCCGTCTTGCTGACGTTACCAATACACAGCTCCTCTTCCGCACCTTGTCCTGGCAGAACCTGAGCACTGCTGACACTTGGGCACATCTTGTCATTGACCTGTAGCAAGAATTTTTTTTCACTTCCCCAGAATGCTGAAATGCTGGATTCCCCACAGCACCTCTGGGTGTAGGACAACGGCTCAACATGTTCAGGTTAAATGCTCTTTCTGGTCCTAGCTCCTAAAAAATATTAGTACAATTGGCTAGAACATAAGAATATCAAATATTTACATGCATCTATAATAGCAGCAATGTTCTTGAGCAGAGAAAAAAAGATTTACACCTTACACTGGTGCTCCTACCAGCTTCCATTGACTCACTGATGCACATACACACAATTGAAATGCTTAGAAGCATTCTGTAGGCACAGAAGTAGAGAATTCAGCTGTTTTCTACCCCACCTCCTTTCAATTCGTTCCAGATGACCAGGTCATACAATATACCTTTCTTTGGACCAAGTATCCGCAGTATTCCTTTGGAGCAGCTCTGCAAGCCAGAGGCGCTGCCTCCCACCCACGCAGCCCGGCCCTGGGACGAGGCACTCCTTACCCGTCCTAAAGACCAACACTGATGTTGGCTGCCGGGAGCACAGCGTACGGGGTACTTTCCATCCACACATAAGATTACCCACATGTGTTTCAGGGTTTTAATTTACAAATTTTGAAATTAAAACAAATAAATTACTTTCCTTTTCATTAGTATTAAATAGATCAAAATTAAATTCAGACTCAAACACATATAACTTCAATTAATAAACTGTATTAAAAAAATCTTAGTGGGAAAGAAAGCCTGGTTTATACATCAGAAAATCATCCACCTTCTACACAGAAAAGTTAAAACACTTCATTAAAGGCGAGACATCTGCTTTTCTTCTTGCTACCTTTCCAGCTTTAAACAAGAAGGAAGAGACCTTTTTCCCCTTGGAAAGCATGATGATTGAGTTACCACACACACTTTCATAACAAATTAAAATATATGCTGTGGTTACAAGGATTACCTGCATGCATTTTTGGAGGAATGCATTATGTAACTGGTCGAACAAGATTAAGTACCATTGAATGAACAGGCACCCTCAGCTCTTTCACATAATACCACTATTTTAAAGGAACATCACCGACATGAATTCTAGGCAGTCTGTGAATATCAAATAAGCTCGAGGTATTTCACTTGCCTAAGCCTGAAATGCTTCAATCATGCTGTAATGCGCCCATATCTAAGCCTGCATTGGGAACCACGTGCTTGCTGAGGGGCGAGTCAATTCCATAAAAGCAGTGGCTGTGCAGAACACCAACATTTGGCTGAGGAACAAATCATAGTTTTGGCTTCTAAATTTCTTGAAGCCACACAAGACTTCAAGTCACACAATCTTCAATCAATCTGATGCTCATTGCTTGTTCTCGCTGCCTTTCCAAGCAATTATACTCTACTTATAAGAATGGCTAAGCTTTTCAATAGTTTATCATCTCCAAGATTAATGGCCAAGCCACTCTTAGAGAAGTTTTTGTCCAGAATTGATTAAAACATTGTGGTGGGGAAATTATTTTTGACAAGATATACAGCATGCTTTTAAGCACACTGGCATCAAGCACATCTCTCGACAGAAAGTTGAGAGAAACAAGGTCAATCTGACAGTGAGCAACAGCAACTAGAATTCCTGGCCAAGAACATTAATGTCCCCTACTCTGCTAGAGGAAACAGTGATTAAAAAACCACCACACTTAAGATATAACTTTATTCAATTGGAGTCATGAAAACTCAGAAAATCTGGTTTCCTACTTGCCTCCTGCCAGCTAAAACTTTATGGCAAGTTTTTAGCAATATAAATCCACTTATACATTTCACTGCTTTAGAAAATGATGGTTTCCACACTAAAGGATTGCCATGAGTTTAAAAACAAAACAAAACAAAACAAACCTTCACCATATAACCACTATATTTCTGCCTATTCTTTCAGATTTAAAACACCTCTTGATTAAAATCTCTAGTGACCAGTTGAAAAGTAAATCTAGTTAATATAATTTTCTTCTCTGTTGTATAAGCCAAGAGCAGTATGTTACAGAACAAGCCATCACAAGACATCTAAGTCAAAGACAAGTAAGGAAAAAGCTGGGATTTTCTTTAATTCCTCTTCAAAATCATTTTCCCTCTTTTCAAAAAGATGCTGCATCAATCAAATGTTACTCCAATTATCTTTCAGATATGATATCACATTAAGTCACAAGACACACTGCATATTAAATACTAGAGATAGAATTCCAAGGATTTCTAATAAAAGCATGGTTCAATTCTTGTGCTGACATAGTAAAGAATTTTTCTCAAAGAATCCAACTTAGTAGTCAATAGATTTACTATCTTTCTACTTCCCTCGACTATTTCTTTTCAGGTTCACAAAGCCAAACTCATGTTTAAATGAATGGGAAACAGCAAAGAAAAAAGAAAAATCACATTCCTGACCAGTAAGAATTTAATGGATTTTAAAAATTCCCCATTTCCATTTTATAGCCAAGTACATGAAACACCACAGCTCCTCTTGCAGCAACTTGGAACAGACACATACTGAGGTGTAAGGAAGGCAGCAAGAACAGCTGTCAGCTTCACACATGCTCGCTGATGACTGTTCTGCAACAAACAAGGATTCCTTCAGAGTAACTGTTCTCCTTTCCTCTTCTCCACACTCCCAGAAATGCAAAAATGTACTTTTAGTCCACACATTTAAAAGTTCCTATCCCACCGATCAAGTATTTATACTGTTTATAGCAGAAACTGCACTTTTATATATAAATATAAATTAGGTATATTTACACTTTAACAGGACCCACTTACATCAATTTCAGATCTATTTGCATTACTACAGGAGAAAGGAAATCCAATGCTCATTTTCAGGAAAAAAAAAGCGAGCATTTTAACAGCAGCTTTTTCACCTCCAAGGCATTCTAAAGTTCTCTCCTTGGACTTCTTCCTGAAAATAATGGGCAACATAAATAATTTCTGTACAATCTTCAACAACCAATTCTCCAGGTCTCAATCCCTAAGCTGAAATATAAATGACCCACTTATATGCCCGTGTATGGTTCTCCAGGCAGGGGACATAGGTCTACCTACAGCATTGGAGAAAAAAGCCTCCTCTCCTTTTATAAAAAGTATTAGGAAAAAAAAAAACTATAGAAAAGTTTCTCACATTTCATTATAAGTACAAAGAAACACTATGCAACTTTGTATGTATTTATGTTGAAACACTGACCATGTAAACAACCAAAGAAAAGTCACATATAAGCAATTAAGAACGGAATTTGTAGGATATTTCATAACAGCCACCACCTTCATCATGATTTATTTTCCTTCCTTCAACTCATTTTAAAACTTTGGGACGTGAGTCCTGTTTGGTATGTTAGCATCCAAACATCATACATATCAAAACCTCAACTTACTTCTCAATTTTTTTTTTTTAAATACACATTACTTTGTACTCTCCAGACACTCAATTTTCCGTTTTCAATATGCAGAGTGATAGCCAAGTCCCTTTTGCAAACCAGTCTTGACTGTTTCTCCAGGACTTTTAACTCTAATCTAGAGTGACAAAAAAAAAAAAGATTGTAACCATCCAGTGTAAACACTGTCTCCCTCATTGGATAGATGGATTAGTCAGTGTAGCTATGATGTTGAAGGCATTTGGCTAAAATGCTCCTGACACCTGAAGTGGCATAAACATAAATACAGAATACATTAATATGAGCACAGACAGTTCCCTTCTGCCCAGCTCTAATTAACAGTAAATTGGACCCAACTTATTTTTTGCCAAAATCTGATTTCAAAGTGAAAACTCACTGTCCTATGATGCATTTTATATACGGTTCACCACGCTACAAGTGAAAAAGAACAGGAGCCAAACACATTCTTCCTTAACCAACACATAACAGCGATGAAGTTCTATTATTTTGTAAGGCATATTCATCTTCAGTGAGAATCCAAGCATAAGCAAGAATTCTGCCAAGTCGTGTGATCCTGTAACTTCACCTATCTAACTTCTTGAAGTTCCAAGATCTTGCCCTCTATTCCTCTGGCAGAATAATCCCTGTCACAGTGTGCATTTTTTATTCAACACAACTAAAGGGCAGGGCTAATTAAAAAAAAAAAAAATCAGCAGCTGGACTTTTGTATCTTTCAAGAAGAGGAACACACAAATGACCAATTTTGCAGTTCTCTGGCTTTATCCCACAACCTGCCTTTTTACACTATATATATATATATAAATTAATGAGATAAAGCCAATGATTAACTGCAGTGTTCATGAAAAACTTCAGTCCATATCGCACAGTCTCTTCTGCTCTGACATCACTGAGGCGTAAAGGTGAGAATCATCCAGCTGATAACAAAGTAGAAGAGGAAGATGGGGTATACAACAAGAGCTTTGCGGTTTGGAGGCTGACTGTCTGCCAGGAAAGCTGTAGATGCTGGTGACAAAGGAAAAGAAAAATACTTGAAATGTGAGCAGCATAAAACTAAAAAACAAAGATCCATTGCAGATGTTAACAAATTTGAATTAGTATCTTGATTACAATTAAGTTGAAGGACAGAAAACAGTAATCCATAGCTCAGTAACAATGTTCTCTAATTGCAAATTAAAGCTTTAAAACTTTATTTATTACATAGAAAAATAGATGCTGATTAACATTCTGTAATAAGATTCAGACTTTCAGATTAAGAACAGGGGAAATAATGCAAATGCACCTGTGTGAGATTAGTGTTTTTTAAATGGTATTTATAACATAGATCATGGAACAAGATACCTAGTAGTCTCACGTGAAGTTATCATCCTTCTTTCAAGGGTAATTTGTATATGACCATGAAAATCAAGAGGAGCATAGGCAAATGCTTAATCTCTGCTAACACAAAGACTGGAAGAACTATTTCTATAGTACTGCAGCAGCCTAGGAAACACCTCAAGCTGCAACAATCCTTTGGCTTTATTCAGCAAAATGCAAGCAAATCTACCTCTTCAAGCATTGCGATACTCAGCGTGCACAACAGTTATAACACAGACGTGTACTTACCTAACGTTGACCAACCGAACATAGCTATTACAACGATAAGACGTACAATGAAGCTGACAGTCCCAGACCCTGCTAGCAGTACCAGCCTGCACACCAGCATCGCTACTGTCAGGGGCAGGACACAGTAACCCAGAACGCACAGGCTCTGAAAAAAAGATCTAGAAAGGAGGGAGAGAAATGGAAAAAAAATCAGTCAGATCAACGCATCACTGAAGTTTCATACACCGGAGCATTTTAACTGCTCCTATACACCAGCACTCACATAGTTCCTCCAAGAAGTTTTGAGTTTAGTGTGATTACAACTGCACCAAACCAGATGATGACAAAGACTTCAGCAAACTGGGGCCCTCCATCTTCTTTACTATCAGCTGATCCACCCTGCAGCATCCTGTTGTAGGTAAGGGATATAAGAAGTCAATTGCAACTGATGACTGAGTTTTTGCAAACTTGGAATAGATGACAGAATAGAAACCTGAGAAGTCAATTAGCTAAGCTGAAGACCAATTATTTTTCATCCACTTTCTTATTTTTGGTATCCTCAATTTTGTATAGGAAAGGAAAATGATTGTTGCTCAATTGAGGGCACTTCGGTCCATCTGTGTAAGGTCTTTTCATCTGTTCTAAGGACTGTGTAAGTATACACAGGAGAATAAAACCATAGACAACAGCCAAGAAGATAAAAACTACTCTACAAAGAATTTGGTAACCTCTCAAAGCAGGCACTGCATGATAAAAACAGGTATGCTTTAAGGAAAGTTTGTAACAACAGGATAAAAGCAGTACAAAGCCTGGAAAGATAAGCATGCATAGATTTGAAAATTTAAACTACGCTGTCTACTTCTGATAAAGCTTTAACAACATTTTACTAAATGTCTTCTGTATGTTGAGTATGTAGGAGCCACAGTCATTTCCCATCTATGAACTACTAGAACAAACTCTTTTTCCCATCAGTTCTCCAGCGTACAGAGTGTGTACACTGTAGCTCTTAGACAAAGGTTTTGGCCTGCAGGTTATTGTCAAAGAAGTCGGCCAAATGCATTAGTGTCAAGAACAATGGGAATCAGGATACTTTTCAGTAAAATCATTCTTAAGGCAGGGGATTAGGAAGGACTCGCCCTTAAATCCTAAATTTAAAGATGGAAGGTCCTAATGGGCTTCAAGCGTCCAAAACACATTTTATAAGAAAACCTAAACAGACAGCGTTTGTAGAAGACCAGAGAAGTATCAGAATAACTTGACCTCAACACATGTAAAAAGAAATTCCAAAATTCTCATTTCCCCAGTGTAAAAGACTAAAACAAAAAATCCACTCACTCTAAGTACTTACAGTGCAAGTGAGACACAAAGCACCAAAGGGCCCCAAAGATCCCCTGAAGGTAGAGAAAAAAAAACAAACATCATAAATATCAAAGAACAACGCTCAGTTTTTATGGAAGTAATAAAGAACCCTTTTCCAACTCCCAGCGTACCATTTTCTTTATAACTTCTTACAATTTCTTATTTAACATCTTATGCCATATTCCATGTATTCAAACCTTGCTAACCATTCAAGCTACTTGTTCCACTTTAAAAGAGCTCTGATAACCCTCTGAATTTTCACTTCTGCTATTCAGCATTCTACAACAACAGAGGGAACACAGAACAGACACTTCTGAGTCCCCGCTCCACCGAACTCTTCCTTTCCCAGTGTACACAAGGTATGTTGGCAAAGCGCCCTCTCAAGATTTTGAAAATCAGCTTATACGTACAGTCTCTGAGGAGCGCGCTACTCTTTTTCGGATACATGACATGGACAAATTTCTTCCCAACAGCCTTTAGATCTCTCATCTGAAATAAAGAAGTAACTTTTAATTTGCCCTTTCATAAAAGTTACAGATCTCAACTAAAAGCAGAAAGATAAAAAGTAAAGCAGTAATGATGGTAAATCATGACAGGATCCAACCCAAAAATTTCCATAGCATTCTCTGCTACAAGCAATGCCGTATTTTCCTACATTTCTACATTCCTTAACAACCACAACAGTATTATATCCTCTAACGAGGTTCAATTAAGAAAAATAATTTGTTTGCTCCTCTAAGAAAATAAAATTAATGAAAAATCCTATTAGCCAGGACAGTCTTCTCCCAAGTTCCACATGAGGCCTTTACACTTGCACAGATTTTGAGATCAGAGAAACTTTGAGGCTGTGATTCAAATATTTTTTGACACATAAGAGTTGATTTTACATAGATAGTTTAAAAAAAAGAACACTTTTTTTAGAAGTAAAAGTCAAGCGGAATTATGCAAGAATACAGTTTTTGCATAGCAGTTGGCCAAAGAGACCAGCAAAACGCATGCTTTACCAAAAATAGAAGCAGAGAATACAAACTTACAATAGTATCCCTAACAGGTTCATCCAGTGTGGAATAATCTTCATCAGGGGAGCGAGATCCAACAGGAACAGTAATCTCCCCTTCCACTGGAATATCTTCAGATATTGACACATCTGCGAGACCTGCAAACTAAGTGTTTGGTAAAACCTTTAGAATGAAAGAAATACAAGCCAGCTCACATTCACTTCAAATGTTTTTCAGCTGGGTTTAAGATGAAAGCAACTGCTCAGAATTTTAAGATAGAACATTTAAGTACTAAAATCAACAACAGAGCCATCGTCTGCTTGATTTAAACAGCTCGCTCTAAGGAGGTGCTCTATCGGGTGCGTAGCTACATACAAGCAAAGCATTTCTGTTTTCTTCTCTAACTCCCAGTAGCCTGCTTTTTTCTCCTCTATTTAAACAGCAGTAACTAAACAGAACATAAAACTTGTCCGTACTTTTAAGACAAGCGGTACAGCGCCAGACAGCCGCGTACCACAGCAACGTGTTTGCGTACACCACCTTTAACGGAGCCACAGGGATAACAACTAACCAGGAACTTTACAGACATGTACCTCCCGAGCACCGAGCCAGGACTGCTGGGCACCAAGCGCTAACACAAACCGGCTTCCTGCGCGCCACCCAAAGGCTACCGCCCTCGAGTACCGGGAGCCGAAAGCAAACAAGGGACGGCCCGGCCGGTTCTAAGCCAAGCCCAGCGCAGGCACCGCAGCAGCG
>VXAA01007441.1:105632-137422 GCA_013399115.1 Anseranas semipalmata | reverse complement strand
CCGGGGGTCCCGGCGCCGGCAGCTCCGGGCGCGGGGCGGGCGCTGCGGGCCCCCTGCGCCGGGGCGGCTCCGTCCCCCCGCCGGAGGTGCGAGCCGTGCCGGAGCCAGCTCCCCGGTCTCTGAAATGCTGCGGCTGGGAGGGGAGAACAATAGAACAGCGACCTGCTTTTTTTCAAAGCACTGAAGAAAAATCCTTTTTCCGGCAGATAATTGTGGAGAGCTGTTTCTGGAAAGCTTATTTTGTGCTTTGCTCCACGGTGGCTTCAGGGAGCACGGTGTGCTCGCAGCCCGTGCGTGCCGGCCAGCCACCCGGTGCCTGTTTGCGCAGCCGGTTGCTGCCCTGGGAGCCGGGCGGGTTGGCAGACCGCAAGCAGCAAGCGGTGCCAGCGGGAGGGCAACCACCGCGCTGGGTGTCCCGGCCTGGAGCGCGGCCCAACGTGGGGACCGCGGCTGGAAACGAGCTTCCTGCGTGAGGGTGGTTGCCCCGTGCGCTGCCTGGGCACCGACCGCTCGATCTGCTGAGCTCTCCCAGGCACCACATTTGCCTAAGGAGAGCAATCCTGTGTTTGAGGAAGGTGCTCGGTTGTTCTGTTTCACCAGCGAACACCCGGAGCATGGCCAGGGGCAGCACCGGTCACCTCTTCGCCAAGGGGTCTTCCCTGCCGTGGCCTGCTGCTGGAATGAGAGATCTCGGCCCAGAAATACCCTGTAGTCCTTCTTTTCTGTGCCCTTTTTTTGTCTTTTTTTTCCCCTTCTTTTTAAAGAATGTGAATTATATTCACTTAAGTGAAGATTTCGGTGGTGACTTTAAGGGGGTCACTTGTTCAGAAGTGTGTTAAAATACGGCCAGAAATGATAGCGCAGTAGCGATAAATACTATGCTTGCATCAGACAAAGTGAAGACAAAAAAGAAAGTCTACGGTGCAGGGTCTGCTCATATGCCGTTTTTCTTATCAGCTGGTTGGTTTCTAGTTGGTATTAATAGGTTTAGCTGCTGCCCTTTTGTTAAGAGCTTCCTTGTTATCAAGGCTGTGACTGGAATAGCCTGTGTTTGCCCATCTGGAAAACAGTGATGACAAAAGCTAGTGTGACTGAAACAGCAGACGTTACTGGTCTGTAAGATGCTAATATTCTGCAAAAGAAACCCCAAACTCTCTGCTCAGTCCAGGGGAAAAAAAATAAAAAAACAAAGGGATTTTAACAAGCTTCCTTGCTAATGTAAATACTTCGCTCTTTCCTCACTGCTTTGGTCAAAACAGTTTCCCTTTTTAATGTGTATAAACCCTCATGCGTGCTTTCTGAGTATGCAATGTGACGGGATTGTGCTGGGTCAGCAGACCCTTCCCCACGAAACTGGCTGGCGAAGGAGGAAGAGAAGAACTGGGAGGAAGCTGGGTGCACCCCAGACTGCACAGTTAACCCCCCAGAACTCAGGAAACCTGAAATTTCTTGCCTGCAATGATGTGGGCATAATCTTGTTTTGTGTTTCAGGCTGGAGCTGAACAAACAGGCGCAGGGAGTGCTCCGGCTCCCTGGGGACAGGCTGGGAGGGTGCCGGGGTGCTGCCCGGCTGCCGGCGGGTTCGGCTGGCACTTATGGCTTCCACCTCGTCCACGTTAGGTAGTGGCTTGCAAAAATAGTCACGCCTTCCCCTCTGAATCCTATTTACATAGGACTGTAATTAGGAATCGGGGGCCACGAGCTGTCTCGTTTCCCAAGCACCTTAAGTTCTTTAAGTCCCACTTCCCGGTCGGTGATGATTCATTTCTGCTCCTTGGCGGAGCTGTGGGATGTGTCCCTTAGCAGCTGGGAGGCAAAGGTACTGACAGCCTTATCAAGAGACAGAGTGAGAGTTCTTCGTTAAGGGTAAAATGTTCGTTATGATTGTTCGCATTAGACCTGTCTGTTATCCAAAGCTCAAAGTTGTAAGGTTTTTGTCTCGGAATACTCATTAGCAGTCACCGCAGACTCACAATTAATATTTACAGGAGAACGTAACAGGTTTTCTCTTGTCTGTAATTGACAGCTGACATTAAAATGTGAGAAAGAAAGTGGTTATTAGGGTGGAGTTAAAATAAAATTGGGAGAGAACACGGGAGGGAAGCGAAATGCTGTGCGAAGCTACTAAAACCAACTGCCGATCCAGAGATAGTGACCTTCGCGTTGCACTTTCCATGGGTGAGGCACGCTGTCGCCTAAACCTTTGGCCAAACCGATCCAGGGTACTGACTCACCATTCTGAGCACAGAGTTCTGGGGACCTGTAAGGTTTATGTTGTCTGTGTGTTTGTGGATCTAATTAGCAAATACAGTGAAACAAGATTTAAAGCAGGTCAATTCCCCGCTTTGCTCACAGACTTGTAGAAACGTCAAGCACCTGCTGTCTCTAGCTGGCAGGCTGTCCAGCCTGCCGCGGTGATGGGAAACTGCGGAACAAAAGACCCGGGTGCAACGCAGTCCGTCTGGATGTAGCACATGCATCCTCATGAATTATGCGAGCACGGCAGCGTCCACGAACACACTAAGAATTGCAGTTCCCTGCTGTGGGAAAATAGGGTCCGCTGGGCTTCTGCGTGATCTGCTGTGAACAGTCCATGTTTAGACTCAAAAACCTGAAACTGCCCAAACTTGTCTTTTGTTTTCCATTTGCCAGCTAATAGGAAGAACAAGTGAGCGTGACTTTACATAAAGTTCTGTAGAGCCTTCAGCTGGCACACTGGGTGTTTTTGAGTTGCCTGTGATAGAAGGTGTGTGTATGTTGTTCTTTTCTTAGTTGCTGATAGTGTTGGTTTTGAAAGTGTCTGGCCACTTACAGTTGTCTCAACCTACCTGTTAGGTGAGAAAATCTGAAGAGTGTTCTAGCAGAATCTCCAGAGGCTAAAACAGGAGGGAAAAAAAGAAACTACTTGGTGTCACTTTAATATGGTAGCAGCACAAGCTAGGCATCCATCCGATAAGTGCTATTTCAGTGACTTCCATTTGGAGATTTTTGGATGGCATCTGACTTTTTTTTTTATAGTCCATTTACTGGTAGATCAATTCACTATTATTGTATTTGTAGCTAATTAATATGTGAACTCGAGTGCTAATTGTTAAACAAGTCACTCAAGTGCAATAGGATTGTGCATGCGGGGTATTACATGCTGCCGTCGGGGTGTGACTTGCCGGTAGGCGTGCTGTTGCGAAGGAATCAATCGCTCGCCTTACAAACGCGTGCGCTCCCTCGCGCCTCCCGCTTTGACACCCGGCCACTGCCGTAGGGGAGGTGCGAGGCGATGGCCGTGGGACCTAGCGTGCCTCCTGTGTCAGCAGTGGTCACCGAGTTTGTGACCCGGCCGTAAGGGGCTGCCGTGAGCAGAGTCTTAAGGTGGCTAAATACCTGCTCAAGGCTTGTTTACTCGTGTTTACCTCTAGTGGTCTCAAGGCTTAGCATGACCCGAGCTGTCTTCTGACGGGAATTCCCATTGATCAGGATAAAGCAGTATAATCCAGTTCCTCCAGTTGATCCCACACATGGCACTCGCCCAGCACTTTCTCTAGGACGAGCATGAAGGCTGGGGGAGGTTGGTCTGGAGCTGCCCCACCTCTCCCTGGGGAGGAGGAGGAGGAGAGGTGGGTCCCTCCGTCCCACTGGGAGACAGCGTGGTGAGGAGATCTGCCGAGGTTGTCCCCGTCAGGGAGTCCGCCCGGCCCTGGAGCATCGCTCCCGTCGGCCAACAAGCCCAAACCGCCGCTGCCGCCGCTTCGGCTGGGCTGGCAGGAGCNGGGGAGGGCTGGCAGCAGGGGTCCGGGCTGCCCCTGGGGAGGGTCGTGCTGCGCCGGCTGGCGGCTGTGCTCGTGCTCGCGCTGTGCTGCCCGCGAAGGCAGGGCCGAGGCGGACGTCGGCTGCGAGCAGCTGGTGCTGCAGCGCCCGGCTGGGAGCGCGGCGTGGGCTGCTGCCTGCGTGAGCCGTGTGCTCCGTGCGTTACACTCCTCCTGCCTTTCCAGGGATTCAGAGAAATGAGCCAGGTGGGTTTTTTCCCCCAGCCAAGTCCGATGTGTTACCCGTCGAAATAACCGAAGCACAGAGGGTAAAGCCCTCCCGAGCACTGTGCAGCTGCCCGGGTCCCGACGTGTGTTCTTGCGCTGTTACAGTCATGTTGCTGCCCTTAAGTGCTTTTTTCTCGACTGAAAAAAAACGCAGTTGACTGGACGTAGGACACTGTAAGATGACTAAGTAGGAGGTTGTGCCAAATGAGAAATAGAACTGACTAAAGCAAAGAAAAATATTGTTCATTTGTAATAATCTTGGGCTTAAAAGTCCAAGATAGCAAAAACGTTACTTTGAGACAGAAATAGGAGTTATTTTTGTTGCAAAGTTGGCCGTATCCCTTCCTTTCCGAGCCAGAAGTGCTCAGAGCTGCTGGAAGCGCCAAGGGAGTGCTCTAGTCCTATAGGTTGCCCTGGCACCGCTCCGAGGAGGCTGGAGCAGAGCGGCGGGGGGGCCCCGCACGGCCACGTCCGCGCCTCTGCTCGGGGCTGGAGCTGCCTCGGCCCCGGGCAGCCCCCAGACCTCTGGCCTCCGCTCCCGGACGCGCCGGGGCCGTCTGAGCCCCAGCTGTGCCCGGGGGGCAGAAGGGAGCAAAGCTCGGGGCGCGTTGCCTGCCTTCCGCCTCCCTCGCGGGAGGGCTCGCGTACGGTGCGCGACAGGTTCCGAGGGCAATCCTTGCTCACCTGACGGGCTTCAAAGGCAAAGAAACGTGTTCAAGCTGCCTGTTGTACGGCACCGTGTGCACATCTTCCTTGTAGCACCAGTCACTAATACTTAAATAATAAATTGTATCTGTTCTTTCTGAAATCTTAGTTTCTTGAAAATCAGAAAGCAGACTGCATGTTTGAGGCGGCAAACAAGTGTGTGAGGAAGCAGATGACTAGGCAGCGTCACAGTCATTGTAAGAATGGTTGATTTACATCATTTTCTTTCTGTGGGTCAATATGCTCAATGTTTTTGTTGGTTTGGTGGTTTTCTTTTTTTTGGAGGGGAGGGAGATCTCTCCTGCTTGCTGCGTTCTGCTGTGTATGGTTATTTATGTAAAAACATCTATTTCCCCCTGGTCTTTGATCTTCTCTTCCAATTATATATCAAGTGGAGTTTGATAAATATCAAATTGAGGCGTTTTTTACTAATGTGCGAGTGCTACAATGGTCTAAGCTAGCTTTTGAAGCTGGAAGAGCTTTGAGTTCTCATGCAAATGTTGCCTACATGCTTTTGAACTCTATTTTTGTATGGCATAAAGTTTTGCAGATTGCTTCTGAATTTGCATGTCAGTTAACCAGCTTCTCCAGGCAGCATAAGTGTTTTATCCTGGAAGGACAGCACTGTAAAGGAGCGTGTAGAGGTGCCTGTGCCTGCAAAGCACGCAGGGATGTGTAACAGAAGAGACTGGACGGGCCTTTCTCCCCAGAAGGTGGCTACCTGCAGGGAACGCCCCGCTGCCGCAGCGCTGCGCGGGCAGGGTCGCTGCGTGGCGTGGGGCTCTGCAGCCGCCGGCGCTGCTCTCGACACATTCCCGTGCTGCCTTAGGGACGGTGATCGAGGATCCAGTGCTTTGGAGTGTAGAAAGCGGTGCGTCAAGAAAATGTAATATTTTAATGAGATTAAAGCAGCCCTGCAGTGGCCTGTCAAATTCTTGCAGAAACCCCATGTGCTATTTCATGTAAAGTCTGTAGACAAAGGCTTGAGTCCATAGCGTTAAGATTTCTGGCTGTTGGCACAGTGTTTAGATCCAGATGCTGTTTTTCGCCGATGTGCGAGCACAGCCAAAGCTCCTCTGAAAAAGGGAGGAAGAGGAAGGAGCTCTGTCCCACACGCGCCCCTCGTCTGCGGGCGCACGAGGTGCTGGAGCTCTCCAGGCAAATGTTAGTCCTGCACTCCGCAGCGCTGGGCGTCGAGGAGCTCGCATTTAAAAATATCCTGTCCCACAAAGGCAGCTTAGTTGTGAGCCAGCGTATGGCGCATTAACCAAGATGTGCACAGAAACCTTCCGTGTGGGTGCACAGAGCCCTTCTGTCTCGGGGAGAGCCGCTCGTTCAGCTGCCCAGTGTACTCGGGGGAATCTGGAACCCAAACAGGACTTGTGTGAACAGACTCTGTGGTGCCACTGGTTGGGCAAGTGTGAAGAGACTGCTCGTGTGTCCAGGATCGTGTACAGCTGCCACTGAACCCGTCCAGCTTCTTAGAAACTGCTCTGCTCTCCTCTCTCCTCCACTTGTATCCTCGTACTTTCCTGTGCCTGAGCAGCAGTCGGCACCTGAATGGGTGCAGGATCAGACCCTGGGCCACCAGGCAGGGCTCTCAAAACAAGGGGTTGGCGCTGGCTGGGTATAATCAACTGCATGAGGTCTCGGCGGCCTCATTAGCTTGATCATCCCTGCATTGGGAGGTGGCGTTCGTCATCACAACCGCTTAGGGGCACGTTATCAGGCAGAGCAGGAACAGCTGACTTGCTGCTTCCCCAGAATCTTTTTTGGTTGCAGAGCACTGCAGGGAGCTGGCATCTGACTGCGGACAGAGCGAGCAACCGAGCTCTGGCCCGGACTGGGGCGGGGTGGTTCAGCCGGACGTCCAGACCCTCTGCCTCTCTGCTGGCCTGGTAAATTAGAGGAGTCTGGGAAAGCTGCACAGAGAGTAAAGTCAGGCCCAGATCTGCTGTTTGTCCCTTGATGCTTTCCCTCTGAACTGCCACTGAAGTCTTTTGAAAAGAGGGATGTCCCACAGCCGAAGGGACACCTTCCCCCTCTTTCCTGGAGCAGATTACGGGATAGCAGTTAGTGTTAAGCCGTTTCTGGACTTTAGCAGGGGAAAAATGACTTGCTGGAAAATATGTCGCTCTCCTCTAGCAATAATATCTGCTTGCATTTCTCCACTCCTTGCTGGTCTTCTCCATCCTTACTGGGAGTTTCCTCCAGCAAGGGCTGGTCAGATGCTCACTGACACATGCAGAAAATTCCTTCCTTGTTTGGTTGTTGTAGCCACTGCTCTCCAACGCTTGTCCTGGTCCTTATAGGAAGGTTTTTGGAATCACAAGTGGTTATTATTGATAACTTTATTTTTTTTCTCCTAATTTCTCAGCTTTCATTGTCTGAAAAGACAGCAGACCAGCTTAAAAGCAAAAAATTGCTTAAGGGCCATGTTGTATAGACCTAGACATCTCCTAGACCTAAACCATGTACACTGTAAATTCAGTGTTGGGAACATGCTAATTTAGCCAAGAACCATTCTTTTAATGTATGTTTCTCCTCTGCCAAGGAGAAGCATGCAGTAGTGCTTTGAAGAGAGCCATGTGCTCCTGAGCATAGCTGTGCCACAGCGCTGGGGACGGCGATTGGTGCCGTCCTGCTGCAGGGTGGCACTAGGAGCACTGGCAGCACACAGACCTTGGCAGTTGCCGAGTTAGCAGATGAACTGCGTGCCTGTGTGTGGGAGAGACCGCGGTATCCTGCAGCAGTGTATCAAACCATACCAATTACAGAAGTGGGACTGGAAGTGCTTTGGCTTTGGGGTCACTGACATGATTGGATGTGCATAAAGGTAACCACCAAACCCGATTCCTTTCACCGAAAACATCACATTGTTTTTTTTTCTCTAGGGCCTGTCTCTGCCTTTTCTGAGGGGAGTGGGAATTCAAACTCCCCATGGCCAAGAGCAGCTCGGGAGCAATGCTCAACTTGCAAAATACTTTGTGTGCCTGTATGTCAATGCTTCAGCTCATGTGCCACTGACACAGTTCTCCCTGTTGAGCATTTCCACTCCCGTGGAGCGTGTTTGGGACAGGTGGAGGGAGGGAGTTTCCCTGCAGCCCGGCAGGCAATGAAGAAGCTCGTTTTCCTGGCACCGTCCACAGAATTGAAGGTCCCAAGTTGGTGCAAATGTAAAACAGATGTGCCTTAACTGGAAACTGAAAAACAAACAAACAAAACAAAGCAAGCCACCCCCCAAAACCTAATCTTCAGATGCAGGCGGGAAGGAAAAGGAGCATGCACAGTATCTGCATGCTCCAGTTGCGAGGCATATCTTCCCCCTTGCTCTGGGGCTCGCTGCTCCCTGCCTCTCCCCATCCCCTGGTGCAGCTGCACCAGGTACCGGCCCCTTCTCTGTGCCCACACAGATGCTGCTGCAGCGTGCTGTGGTCCGGTGCTCGTCCAGCTTAGAACAAACCAATGTGCAATAGTTTGTGGGGGCTTTTCCCAGCCCGGGTCCGCGCCCCTAGCCGCTTCCCCGGTGTGGCATCGCACACGGCCGCGTCCCTGCGGAGAAGCAGCACCCATTGCAGCAGGGGTGCAGCCAGCAGGCGCGCAGCCGCCCGCCCGCATGGGAAACCACAAGCGGGACGTGTAGCTGTCTTGTGGGAGCCTGGAGGGCTCGGCTGCGTGCGTCGTCACGATGGGCAAGATCGTGAAATTGAATTGTTTTGATGTGTTTAAGTGTGTTTTTTCTTCTGCCGCACATGAGACATGCGCGCAGCTTTTCATCCATCTTCTGTTGCCTCTCTTGGCTTGCTCCCTGGAAGGATGTGGGTGTTATCCATGTTTTGTAACGTGTCTGAAAACCCATGGGCTCGCAGCAGCGCTGCTGCTGACTAAAGAGTTTCCTCTTGAGTCACCGTATGAAGACTCAGCTTTTCTGGCTTTTTTCTTGAGAAATTTTTTGAATATTTTAGCTATTAATTCTGTTGGTAGCACACTGGTAACTACAGACGTGGCTTCCCCATTCACCCACAGGCTTTCCACGGGCGGCTTCTGCAGCGCGTGGCTGGGTCCGGCGCGGTGCTGGCCGTGGCAGCGCTGCGCTGCTCCGCTGGTGCCGTGCCGTGCCACGTCGCGCCACGCCTGGCAGGGGAGCGGAGCCCCGAGCCGTGGTCTGGCACGTCCCAGGGTGCGCGTCCGGGCTGCGTTTTGGCAGGAGCTGCTGGCTGCACACGTGAGCTGAACGTGCAGAGCGGCCCCGGTGAGGCGGTGCCACCGCCACCCCTGCCGTGGGGGTCCGATGGCAGAGGCAGGGCCCTGTCACTGGGACCGCTGCTGCCCAGCACTGGTTTTGAGAATTACAAAGTTCCTGTGCCGTTCGAAGAACCTTGATGTTCACAGAAAGTAGATGGCAAACTTTTTTCCTGTGAACAAATAGCTCTATTTTACAGATGGTGAACATGCCGAAATGAAAGCTCCTTTGAAACTGCTGGTGAAATTCAGCAGGCAGCAATTATTTTTCTTACTAACCATTAAACAAATGTTTCAAACTGTGTAAAACTATTATGTGAGCACCTGGTAATTATGAGGAAAAAGCTTTTGGAAAGTTCTCGTTTTTGTTTTGGTGATGGTGGACTTCTCTGTTGGTTTTGTTTTGAGTTGTGGACTGCTCACTGCTGTCAGGGTCTCTCCTTTGGGAGATGTGATCCTCCAGCTACTGCTGGATTTTCGTTTCTGGGGCATGTTGAAAAAGTTCCTGTGTAGCTGGTGTCCTTTTTTGTCACTGAATTCTCCGTTCAGGTAAATACACAGTCGCAGTCATGTGTTGTGTGAATGATGATAAGAGAAGTTGAATAGTCTGAGATAAAGTTTCTAAGTATACTTAGAACACAGAATTCAGACCAGCCTCCAAGTTGCTCTCTGCAGTCTGTTTCCCCCTCCTTTTTTTATCCAGTTTCTGTTCCTCCAGCCAAGACTGATTATGAAGTGCTGAGGCTAGATATTTTTAAAACAAGAGTAATTTCATTAATCTTACTGAACTTGCAGCTGTGAAAACAAAGAACAACGAATGTGACCTGTTCCTGTGCCATCGCGTACAAACCGGGGACCTGCCGGGCGCAGGGGCACCATCTGTCACTCAGCCGCAGAGGCTCAGGACCCAGGGTCCTCTGCGGACATGGAACTGGCGGAGGGGCCCAGAAGTGGCGGGGGGAGCGGGGCAGCCGGCCTCCTTGGAGGGACAGCGGGCAGACAGGGAACTTGTGCTGCTGTGAGGGGCTGGAGACCCTCCCGCGGAGGCGTTCGGTGAAGCCTTTGGTCCCCCGGCTGCCTAAGGTGGCAGCTTGGGTTGGTCCGTCAGCGCAAGGGGTGGTTCTCACACGTGCCCTGCTGGTGGCCGGCACCTCGCTCCCCGCGGCAGCACGAGGAGGGTGGCACGGGGCTGGGCTGTGCGGGCCCCTGGCAGTGTGCAGGCCCCGGGGCGGGGAGCGGCCGCACAGAGCTGCTGCGGCTCAGTGCCGAGCGGCACCAGACCGCTCCTCGGCAGCCCCTGCAACCCCTGCACAGCTCATCCGGCCTCCTGCCCACCCTCAGCACCCTGAGCTGAGGGAAGCTCTGAAATCATCGCGCCGAGGGGCGAGCCGCTTGCTCTGCTCCATTGCTGAGGCGATCTGAGAAAGCGCGCGGGTCCCACTCGCACCGCCTCTGCCGGGGAGGTTGGCTGCTGGGGAGCTTGGCCGGGACGCCTCCGCCGGCTTTGCCGATCATGAGACCTCTCTGTGGGGACTGCTAGTGCTCTGCCCCGGATAAGGGTCTGTTGTTTTCGTGTTTGTTTTCCCTGTGCTCGTGCTGCTTGTGCAGCAGGGAGCCGCGGCTCTTGGAGCACAGCCCCTGCTGCCGCTTGTGCCCCGGCCGCCCTGCCGAGAGCTCGCTCGGCTGTGGTGGGGCCAGGGCCGGGGCCGCAGTGGCACCACGGGGCGCTGGGCAGCTCTGCCCGTCCTTGCCCAGCAGCTGCTGTGCACGAGCTGTGCCCGGCGCCCCGTGGGCCGGCTGCTCCGCTCCTCCTCATCTCGCTCTTCCCGACAGACCAAAAATGTTGTTCGCTTCCTCTGGCTCAGCATTTTCTTTTCAAAGAGACCGTCCTTCGCTCAGCATCCTTAAGCCCTGTCCCCAGGGCTGGGGAGGACTGTTAGAAGAGGAGGCTGGCCTCAGCGCGATGCGTAGATAAACACGTGTGTCAGGGGTACGCAGCAACCGCCCGCGGAGCCCTCCTGTAACGTGTTTGGGATTTACTGATTGCCTTCGTACAAAAACACCAGCCCCACCTTCATCTCCTGTGTTTGTGCCTGCAGAGCAAGAGCTGGGCAGCATTCCTCTCGTGTCTGGGCTCTCAAAAGGCTCTCCTTCATTTGCTCAAGTTCAATAAACTCCAGGGAGGTGCTGCATAATTTCCCATTCTAGTGATGGTTTGATTTAGACACCGTGTAGTCTGCAATTTATGCAGGTCTAGTGAGAAGGCTCCCATGAGAGGGAAAAGTGGCCGCAGTCCTTTGGTTCTCTGTGGTCTTCATGAAATGTGTTTTCCTTTCCATCACCATGGCTCAAGTGAAATACGAAAGATACGAATTTCCTAAGTGGACAGGCTCTGCCTGGAGCTCACTTGTGAACTGAGGAGTCCATGTTGTGTGAGTTTGGGATGAAATAATAAATGAAGTGGGCTAACTGCAACTGTGCTCCCAGCAGACGGATGTTTGCCAGCTCCTTTGATCTTCTGGGGCAGTAGGATCTTTTCCTGAATGCAACTTTTGTGTAAACCTGGAGTTAAAATTAATGAAGAAAACTTGCTTGTTTTCCCCTCTGACATGCTGGATGAATGTCTTGATATATGGGATTGAGATAAATTATAGTCGCATTATTTCTTAATGCGCATTTCAACATTTTTGCTGATTTCTAAGGCTGCTAATCTTCTTTTAACTTCCATTTCAGTTAGTCATGTGCCCTGCCCCATCTCCCTCGTGTCTTTTTCCAGTTTTGCTGAAGGAACTACTCCAGCTTTGCGGAACTTCTGGATCAGTTTGAAAGGCCAGAAAAATGCCAGAGGTGAAAAATTGTTCTTTCAGGAGTTGAGCATTCAGAGTCTAGTTCTGCCTCTTGCTTGTGATGAGGAGCATCCAGTTTTGACTGGTGCCAACAGCACTGGAAAGGGTTTTGCCAGCAGCAGTGGCGATGCTGTAGTGCCGCTCCTTGCGGGGAGAGCAGGCAGGTACCAGCGCGCGCGTTGTCCCAGCTGGCTGTGCTGAATGCCCCGCACTTCGCAGCGAGGTCGTGGCTGTCCTGAAATTGCAGGAGCAAAATCATAGAAAATAAACCTGCATTCTGTCTGTTACAAAAACATGAAAAACATGGCCTCAGGTGCTGCTCTACGGGAAAGCAGTACAACTCTTCAGCCAGCGGGTGTCCATGGGAGTACGCTCTGCTCCATGTCTTTGCTTTAAAACGTGGCTTTGCTCCATGCTTGTCTTCATAATCAATGTTACCTGCCACTGTGGAGGTCTAGGGGAACAAAAGTTATGCCAGATAATGAGCGTTCACGTAATCAGAGGAAGGGGAAGAGTGTAGTACACATGCATCAGTCTCTCCAGAAGTTCTAATCTGCATCCCTCACTTGGAGTTTTCTCCAAAACAGACTGATAAACCCCAAAACCTTTGTTTCAAACTATACCTTCCTTTCCTCTTCTGTTGGCAGCTGGCAACCCTGAGCTGGGTGGAGCGGTACACGGTCCCGTGGCAGACCCGTTAGAGCAGCCACCAGCCTTCCAAGCGCAGGCAGGCGGGAAGAGTCGGCTTCTCCCAGACTGACACCTTCCTAGAGGTGGCACTTGTAGTCAGTGCGTGGTGGAAAACTAGAATGAAGCTCTCTGCCTTGTTCTTGCCGTCTCCCAGGGGCGGCATGGTCGGCGATGCAGGACCCTGAGGTCTGTGCTCGAGTCTCCTCTGTCCCAGGGAAACAGGGAGAAGTGATCTCCAGAACAGGCGTACCTGCGCCAGTTTGGGCTTCACAGGGACCAGGGGGAGTCGGAGGAAACGGTGCTGACGCCGTGGCAGGCGTTCCCCCGGGCTGCGGGACGGAGTGCGGCGCGTGCGGTGTGTGAGCGAGCAGCCCTGCGCGGGACCGGCAGTCGTGGCTGCGCCCCTCCTCTCGGACAGCCTCCTCCAGAGGCCGTCCTGCCGCAGCGGTGGCTGGCCCTCCATCTGAAAGGCGAGCCTTGCTAGCTCACTTTTTGGGTTTTGTTCTCGTTTGTCTGTTTCTTGAGCGGACACGTTGCACGCTTCAGAGCTGGAGACGAGGCAGGGGCTGCAAGGCTCCTCCAGCCTTGCGCGTCGCGAGCTCCTGCGCGGCCGTGGGGAAGCAGCTGGTCAGGAGGGTGGCAGTGTCCTCGTGGCGGCAGCCAGGACAGCTGCCGAGCTTGTAACTTCCGTGGTCTTTGATGTAGCGTCACGGAGCTTGCCAGCTCTTCTGAAGTGCAACAGCTATGGCGTAGCAGGTTTCCCTCAGTCAGTAAAGGAGATAAGGCAAGCGGGAGGAAGATATGATTAGTGTGAAGAATTGCTGTGTTGGTCTTTTGCTTGTGTTTCTTTTCTTTTCTTTTCTTTTCTTTTCTTTTTTTTAACTAAATGGTAAACAACCAAGCTTGTCAAGCAAGTTTGTGCACTTAACACAAGTTTGCCTGGGCAAGGAGGAGGATTTATGAGAATGAAAATTACATTTTTCATTCAGGATAGGAAACAGAAACAAGGGTGGGAAAGGTAGGAAGCTGATATGTAAGTTTAGCTAATGATACGGAAGGCAAATAACTAGCTTGTAAAGCAAAGGCTCTGCAAAAGGTAAGAGGTAGGTACAAAAAGGTAGGAATAGTTACTGGAAAATGTGTTTATACTTGAACCACAGCCCTGCTCTATTCCCTGGAGTCTGTGCTAGATCAAGTACAATAGTGAAAAGGCAGTTTATAAAAGACACAGTCAATGAAGGACCGATGAAATAGATAAATGATAAGTACATAACAAAAGTGTTAGGCATTCAGTAAGTTCCTATGCAAGAGATATGTAAAACACAGCTAAATGTAGCAAGTTATTTTTAGAAGTTCGGGCTAGCCATTTATTTCTGGCAAATGGAAAACCCAACTCAGCATGTGAAAAATGGCCTTTGTAAACTGTGTCAGTTTTTCTGAATCTCCACAGTGTCCAGAAAGCCTTCGAGGCACTTGTAAGCAACTTGGCATGGGTTAATGCAGAGCACTGTCTACTCTGCAATGGGCCACTTCTTAATTACCCCATGATAACGTCTCCCATAGCTGGAGTGCTATTTTCTAGCAAGTTGCTTGTATGGATTTGGGACTACCTACAAGGCTAACCGGAAGATTTTTTTTTTTTTCCTCATCTGAAAAAATGAACATGTTTTTGTGTTCAGGCAGCTGTAGAGCACTGTTCCTGACTGCTCTGTGAGTCAGGACTTATTACTCACTTTCTTAATGACACATCTGTGCGCAGTCAGGGTAGCTTCGTTGATTTCAGAGTTGAGGTATTTTGGTGGGACAATGTTTGGGGACTTCGTGCAGTTTGTACAAACTGCACGAAGTACAACAGCTCTGAGCAGAATCTGGCCCCCTGGCCAGACGCTTTGTATGTCAGCTGGTAAAGCTCCACTGCAAGTATAGAGAATCCTCTGAAAACGGTGGGGTTGGGTACACGTATGCAAAACCTCATCTCTTGGATGGCAACATGGATGAACTCTCCTTTATACTGCAACTCCCTGTAAAATTATTCAGTGGGAGTTGCTAACAATGGACACATTCTTTTCCCTTCAGGGATTACAACCCTCTCTTTCTCATGCTGGAGAAAAAATGGTGTTTCTCATGTTCTGCATATCCCATTGCACAACTCTCCGTGACGAAGTAGAAAAAGTTCTGAAGTGACCAGGCTTGAGGAGGAAATGTAGGTGCATCCTCAGCTGCTGTACATCAGGGTCTTGCAACATTTCCCTGAAAAACTGGATTTCCAGAGTTCAGATTTTTTTTTCCTTTTTTTTTCTTTTTTTTTAAAGAAAAAAACATTTGGTTGTGATGTTTCTGTTTTCAGTCTGGAGAAGAGGAAAGCAGAATACAAAAAAGGAGCGCCTTACGTGTTTGGTCTGTTTGTTTGCATTGCCAGAGCTCAAAAATCGCTTTGGGTTTTCCCTTTCTCAGCACGTAGGTAAGCTGTTGGCGGCGGTAGGCGGCTGCGTGGGCTGACCGCCTGGGCTGGCGCGCGGCCGCGACGTCCCTCCAGCCGCACGGGCCGGGCCGGGCTCTCGCCCTGAGCTCCCGCAGGGGTGCCCGCGGGTGTCTGCCCCCGCTCGCAGGGGCACTACGTGCTGTGCCTGTCCGTCAGGAAGGGCAAGAAGTGTAAAACCAGCTTGTTTTCTGGCACTCTCTCCAGGCATTTATGCTTTTGTCTCTTGGCATTTTCCCCCTGTTGGAGTCAAGTTAGAGGAAGGACTGCGTTCGCTCTAGAAATGGCACTGGACAATGATTGCTACAGTAACGGGGTCTCCTCTTTTATTTTTTCTCCTAAATTTCTAGCGTGATGAGTATGGAGCAGTGCATGACTTAGATTAGCAACAGAACCGCTGAAGCCCATTGCTGCTTCAGCCACTCAGCTCTTCTGGGATAGGAGCAGTTCTCCCATAGCTTTTTCCTAGGGTGAAATAGATGGTCCTGGCTCTGCCGAACGCTGTACAGTGAAATAAATGGTTCAGCAAGGGGGTGCTTATGGATCACTGAGCCTCTCGAGGGTACTGGCAGTCTGCTCCCGCCAGAGTTGGAGTGCGTGCTCTGCAACTGCTCTTCTGCACGGTGGCGTGTTTGTTTTTTTCAGTGTTTATTTCTAAAAGTCACACTGCTTTCTCTGCATCTCTGTTCCAGCCAGGGTCACGTTGTGTCTCTGGGGCGTTAAATGAGGCGGTCCAAGCACAGCCCTCCTTTTCTCGTGCACAGAGGTGCTGGTGGTCACTGTCGCTGCCACCAGCGGGTGGCTGTGGCATTTCTGTTTGTATGTATGCAGGGATGCGTTTCTCTTGGCAGCAGAGGACCATTATAATCCTGCGAAAGTTTGAAATGAGCAACCCCATTTGTTCTTTGCTGAACAGGGTGTGAGACGCATGCTTGAACAGCTGCAATCTATAGAAGTGATTTTATATGTACATAAACATAACAAAAATTTCTTTGTGTAGCTTGTAGGTGGGATGGGGTTGTACCTGGCGCTCGTTCCCTCCTCTTGCTGGATGCCGTTCGGTTAGCACTGTCCTGTGTCAAAGGATTGGGCTTTATTTTTACTAGAAGAGCAAATTATTGTGACTGCAGATTGTGCGAGCTGGCATCATTTATTGAACACTGCAAAGACGAGGAGTCCTAATGGATTTTTGATTGCATTCATTTTGGTGCGTTTCCATGGAAACAAGCTGTACCGAGCAGACGGGGTCCTTTACACCGACACGAAGCCACCGAATGTTCCCAGTGTCAGCAGGCATGAGACTTTGCCCGCTTTTCGTGGCGGTGTCCCTGGCTCGCAGGAAGGGCGCGACTCCCCCTGCGCTGCTGGCGCCCGGGAGGCCCCGGGGCGTCCCCATCCAGCCCGCGCCACCTCCGTGCACCGGGCTTCGGGTGCGAGCGGCAGGGGGTGGGCAGGAGCCGCGCGTTTGGCAGCCGTGTGTTTGCATCAGAGGGGAAAAACCTCCAAGTTTCTGTTAAAATGCGGGGAAAATACAGAGGCTCTGCCTCGGGGCCATCGTGCGATCCACGGGTACAGGCTCGTGCTGCAAATCCTGCAGGGACCCGGCACTTCGTGCGTGAGCGTCCGCTGTTCCCGCTGCGGTTGGATGCCAGCAGGCGCTTCTGCAGAGGGGAGGATGCCAAAACCATCGCTATTTTAATTTGCCAATAAACACCTTCATCATAACAATAACACCCGTAATACCGTAGGAGTACCCGACGCTGTCTTTCCTGCGTGTATATATAGGATTTGTCAGAAATCAGTGTTCAGCCAAGGCTCCGTACGTGTACAGAGATGAGTAACGTTGGTCCCTAGGAATCTGGTTTCCATTAAATGATCTTCGAGAGCCATGCCAGACATTAGCAGCACCGCTTCTCTCTCCAACTTGTTCACTCCTTTCCTAACCCTAAATCTGGTATAATTGCTCTCCCATAAAGGATTCGTCTTCAAGTGCTGTGTGCCACTTGCCTCCCTGTCCCTCTGACCATGCTGAGCTCACGGTGCCACCAAGGCTGTCCCCTCAGGGGCAGCCCTCTTGCACCCCTCGCCTTCTTGCACACCCAGCCCCCAGGAAACCATCCCCTCTGGCTTGCTGACGCCCTCCTCGCTGAGCAGCGTCCCCAGTGCCTTGGTGACGTTTCTGCCTGCTCACGGAGCCTTCCCGAGGTGACGGCTTCCCCCCGACGGCGGGATGGTGCAGGGCACACTGCGACATCCGTCACCGCTCCTTGTTCCTTGCGTTGGTTTCTGCCACGTGGATCCCGGGCCATTTGGGGCGGTGACCTGGCTTTATTCGGTTTGGGAAGTTTTCCGTAGGCATGGAAAACTACTGAGGGTGTTTATGTAAAACAAATGGGGCTCTCTGAGGAGGACGTAGCACTGTCCCTTGATCGCAAAGAAAGAAGGGGAAGAGGAATGGAAACCGGGACTGAGACGGCCGGTGGTTCCTGAGGCACTGCGCTCTGTCCTAGCTCCCCTTGCGACGGGAAGGAGATGTCAGCCGTAAGCCGCTGAGAGCTGCGAGTGCCCTGGCAGCTGCAGGGGTCAAATCCCTTCTTGGGGGGACCCCGGCACGGGAGTGTCCGCAGAGACACTTGCCGGAGCTGGCCGCTTCACCGCGCGTGAGGGGCCGGCTCCAGCCCTGTGCTGACGCTCGCCCGAGGCCTCGCCCGGTGCGCTCCCAGCGTCAGCGGAGCTTTGCTGCGCCCAGGCTCTGTGCAGCCAGGCCACGCTGCTGCCCGCCCTGCCGCAAGCGACGCCCTCGGCGTCCGTCCCGCCGAGCGTGACGTTCGGGGATTGCTGTCCGTTTCTCAGGGGCTGTTATGAGCTCCTGGGGAGCCGGGCTGTGGGCACAGGCTGCCCCCCGGGGCCAGGACGGAGCTGTGTGTGTCCCACGCATGCTGCACTCGGGTCCCGCAGTGTCTGGAGCCGGCTGGTGCTCGCCGCCTGCCCGCCCTGCTGCCGCCAGCCCCAGGGTGCGTGATTCCCCGGCTCGAGGGGGAGCGCCCCGGTGCGCTCGCTGCGTCACCCCGGCACGTTCCTCCTCCCAGATGGAACCCAGCGGTGCCAGGCTCGGTAAGGGGCTCTGGCCTTTTTTTGCCATCAAGCTAATGCGAGATGTGGTTTATGGCATGTCCACCTGGATTTGCTTCAGCCAGAAACTTGGCAAATAAAGTTTCAGGCCAGACAACTTTTTGAAAGGAAAATGTAATTTAAATCAGCTATCCTGTTTCTTTTTTTCTGGTTAAAAATATATTGTGTTTGGCTTTTTCAAATCCTCCTCTGCTATTGCCCTATCCTGTTTCTATTAAGAAAAAAAAAAAAAAGGAAAACAGCTAGCCAAGGACAATTTCTCCGATACCAGCACTAAGAGCAGTGCTGACACACACGATGGAAAAACGCCGTATGTATCCCTCAGCCCAGGCCAAGAGCGTGACTTGCGTGTGCAGCAGCTCTCCTGGCGCCCGGGGATGCTCAGCGCCGTACCCGGCCGTGCCGGTGCCGGGCCGTGTGGCGGCGAGCCCGGCGCAGGGCGCAGACCTGCAGAGCAGCACGCCTTGGGCAGGGCTGGGGCACGGCCCTGCTCGGCATGTAAACGGGGCGATTTGAAACATAGCTGCTAATGAGCTTAGGCAAGGTGTGGGGAGCGATGAGAGGCTGGGTAGGAGGCAATTAAAAGCTTCCAGCGGAGAAGACAGTTTGCAGGGGAAGAACAAAGATCTGCCTGAGTAAGAAGTGAATAGGAGCCTCCGGGCTCGGCCTCAAGTGTGTGAATGCAGTGAATGCTGCAGGGACTGAAAGTGAATTATTTGCTGAGGTTTTCCATCAAATTAATGACATCATTCTGTGCGAGAGTTCACCCATTTACGCTCGCGCTCTCAGGCTCTCCTAGCAGCTGGTTGCTAAATAGCTACATTCAGGCTTGAATCTGCCCATTCAAGGGCAAAGTTTTGACCCTTCGGAGGAAACTGCTGAACAAGGCTTTTGACTGGAAAGAGGGGATTCTGTGCCCTTCTAGGCTCCGCTCCTCTCGTGGGTTGGGGCCGGGCCAGATGAAGCTGGCCTTTCTTCCCCAGCTGCCGACCCGCAGGTTGGGCGCGCTGCGCGTGGGAGCAGCGCCTGCCGCTGCCGGCAGCCCAGTGCTCCGGTGCCGCTTTGCTTCGCTACCGGGTGAAGTAAAATCCCTTCCACTTCATGAGAGTTAACCTGGCTCCAGAACTGATGAAAACGGGAGAGGCTCGCTGGGCTGTGTTGTGCTTCAGGCTCTGTATCACCCGGGAAGCTCGTTTGGGCAGCGGAAAGCTGCAGTGGCTTTGTTCCCTCTGCTGCACGGCTTTTGTTAAGAACCGGCGTCTCTGGCGAGGAGAGCAGCGTTTTGTGTGCAGAGGGACCTGCGCGGGTTAGCACGGGAAGATGCACGGCTCTCTGCTCCGGTCTCTACCTCTGTTTCCCCATGCCCACTTTGCTGGGCAACAAGATCGTGTAGGTTTTGGTGCCCAGGTCAAGCCCTGGCCATGCAGAAGAGCAAACAGAAGCACACCCCAGTCACCCACCCACGTGCAAGGGGACGCGGGCGTCCTGGCATGGTGGCTGCAGTGGGGCCGCAGGCGCCGGCGGGGCTTGGTGCCCCTCGCTCTTCGGCAGGGCGAGCGCTGGCTGGGGACGCTGCGGGCAGCACCCTCTGGTCGCAGGCTCGGGGTTTCTTGATCTCTCGCTGTCCCACGGAGCACGGGCAGGGAGCAGGCTGAGGAGCACGCGCGGCACCGGGGTGAGCGCGACCGCCCGTGCCTGGCGTCTGCTCTCCTCCGCTCCCTTGGAAGTGGCTCCCGTTGGGGGGTGCTGGGGCTGGCTGCAAGGGAGGGGAATTTGAAAATTCTCCTCCTTTTCCTCTCCTCAGGCTGGGAACGCGGAGAGTAACCTAGGCTTCTGCAGAAACAATTCCTCACTAATGTACTCCGCTTTTTTATGCAGAACCCTCATTTTTGGCCATTTCCCCCCCGTATCTTAACAACCGATGCCAGAAGTGATTATGCATGTCTTATTTTTAAAACCAACCAACAAATTAAAAAAACAAAACACCCGTATGCACAGAGTTGCTCTTTTATAGCAGTCTTTCCTCCGGTTCTGTGAAGCAGGGTGCGTGATCTAGTTGCACGCTAACATCTGTTCCTTCGCATCTTCCACATTTGCAACTTCCTGAATTTCAGAGAGCTGAGACCCCGGTGCACCTCCGCAGAGGAGTTCAGTCTGGGCCTGTGCCTATAGTTGCAGTCCAAAATTAGGGAACACGGCAATGCAAACAACAGTCTAAAATTATTCCTTTGCTTTTGCTTTATTGTCTACGTCCTGTTCGCTGTAGGTCAGGCGAGTTCAGCCTCTCTCTGTTTGTATCTCAGGTGTTTGCCGCTGGAGAAAGACTACCCCCCCCAACCGTTTGTAGCTATGCTGGAAGATGGGATTGATCTGATGCTGCCACACCCTTTTTATTTCATTTTTTAATCCCGTAGGAGGCTACGAGGCCCGTTACAGAGCACCGCCCTTCTCGGGCTTTGCTCCCTCGCCTGTTTTACGGCATGGAAGACGAGAGCCCAAGGCAGCCTTAACCCCATGCGGACGCTCTGCCTCCCCGAGCGCTGCCAGGCTGCCTCGGGCCAGGCGCGCGGGTGCTCCCCCCGTGCCTCGCCCCACTCCTGCCTCCCCTGCATGGGCCGGGACCGGGGCCGGGGCTGGGGCTGGGGGTGCTGCAGCCCGGCCGCCACCGGGGCCTGCGCTCCACCAGGCGGGACGGAGCCTGTGGCTGCCGCGGCTGGCACGAGGTGGCTTGTTTGGCCGCGTGGGTCTGCCCTGTGTTTTTACTGCCCCATCCCTGTTGAAACTCCTCTGCCAATGTAATCAGACCAATTTACAACAAAGGAGCCACTGACAAAGTTATGAAGCAGCCACACAGGATGCAAAGACACAAAGGATCCTTTTGGCTAGAAACTTCTCTGGAAAGTCCAAAAATAATTTGGGCTGAGCTACCAACCACCATCAGGAAGTGTCTGCGCTTCAAGACTGGAAGTGTCTTCACCAGTGGGACAGAAACAGGTCCGAGGGCCATCTGCGAGCGCTCTGAAGAGCACAGTGTGAGCCTGGGGCTTATTGCCTTCAGCTGGCTCGCTGTCTTCTCCTAGGGCCTGTTTGTTTGTGTCTGACCCTCCTGAAGAGGGGCACTTATTTCGAATCCTACTTTTTTCCCCATGTTTATTTTCTGACTCTACAGACTTTTCTCCTTTCTAATTGAAAAATTACTTAGAACACTAATTAGCCTGTCTGACAGCATCTGTGCTCAGACGAGACGTGCTGATGTGTGAGTGGTACTCAGTATGTTTACTTCTCTGAAAATGTTCCCGAGGTGGTGGTGAATACTGCATTTGAAATTGCCTGTTTTCCTGCAGGGGAAACGTGCCTCTTTCTGTACGTGGCAGGGCGTTAGGCTGCTGATCAGTTGTTTGTACCCTGGGTGCATCCATTAATGTTACAGAAGCATTTTCAGCAACACTGAGACACAAAAAGACAAATGCTCTCTACAGCTTCTACTGGTTATTAACACTGCAATATTTTCTAAAGTGCTTTAAATTCACAATGACTCTGGATTCTTTTTAACTACCTCACTGTAGTTGTTTTCCATTCAGGCTAAATTTCCTGAGAGTTCTGTATAACCACTGCAGAAATAGACACTCTTTTTGCTCTGTCCTTTTCCAGGTTACTCATCGGCAGTACAGAAATTCTCCCAGACTTTGCAGTCCTTTCAGTTTGACTTTATTGGTGACACCCTAACAGATGACGAGATTAATATTGGTAAGTTTTCTTCTTTTTGATGCAAACTCTTGCTTACTGAGAAAGCCTCTCCTTCTTTAGGAATTTGCCTGTATTGATGGTTTATAAGCAGAATCGGGAGCCAGGTTGCTCAGGTGCCAGTTAATGCATAGCATATATGTCGTGTTACTTGCAGTTTAGAAAAAAGGGCTATTCAGTAGCATATGTTACAAAGCTGAGCTGTGACAGGTTGAGTTTCACAAGCCCGATTCAGTGGATAATTTGCAGTGGTTTTCCATGGCTCCAGCCCTCCTCTGCCCAGCACCGGGAGGGTGCGCGGTAGGGAGCCACTCGCTGTCCCCGTCCCTGCCCCCTGGGTGGCCCCTGCAGCTAAGCCCGTGTCCCCCTGTGCCGCGGCAGAGGGGAGCACGGCGGCTCGGGGCGTTTGGCCTCGTGTCCTGAGCCGGACAGGCACTGCTCCCAGCGCTGCGTTTGCTGTGCTGCGGACATCTCGCACGCACAGAGCAGCCCCGTGCTGCTCTGGGAAAGGCACCGGGCTGCGGACTGCCGGGAGGAACATACTGCTGGATGTGTCGTTACACGGGGAATGATTCCCAGGCTCTGCCTGCATGGGAGGGAGGCCTGTGGCACATGTGCCTCGCTGCTCCCCGCACATCTGTTCTGGGATTAGCAGTCCTGAGTCTGTTTTCCCTCCCTGCCAGCCCGGTGCACGCTGTGTCGATTGCGCCGCTGCCAGCTGCACGCGGGGGGCTGAAGCGAATGCTCTGAACGCCCTAACCCCAGCGTTTCGCAGGGTAGTCCCGCTGTTGGATTAGCTGTCGCTGGGGCGGGCAGGCCCTGCTCTGGGGGACGGCAGGAGGTGCTGCGGCCCTGGAGGGGCCCGGCCCAGCCGCTGGGCACAGCCGGAGGCACCGGGGCGCCCGGAGCAGGGGGTGCCTGGGGCAGGAGGCGTTTATAAAATAATAACAGCTTTTGTCAGGCTGTTGTGTGAACAGCGGCTGCAAGCGTGACATTGCTGGTGTCAGGTCTCTCAGCTGTCGTTTAAAAGGGAAGGAAGTAAAGCCTGCTCTTTTGGTTGTTTTATTTAAAGTAGATTGTGGCTTGCCCTTCAAAATCTGATTTCCTTTATGGAAAGTTGCTAGGTGAAGCCTACTGGAAATGAGTCAGCCTCCAAATCTAATGGAAATAGAGGTGCTGAATTTCCAAACACGCCTGGATAATGGAGGGGAAGACGTTGCCTTATAGTGGAGCAGAGGGGTCTGAAGGCAGCAGCCAGCCGAGGAGAGGAGCATCCCCTTGCAGAGCCGCGCCGCCCGGTGCGTGCCACCTCCTCGCCGCGGCAGCGGGCACCTTCCCGCTCCAGTGCCGAGCGGTGGACGGGGGAGACTGCTGGAAATGACAGATGGGGTGTAAGGGGACAGAGGGCAGAGGAAAGCAAGAACGGGTCATAGCAAATGTAAAACACTCGGGTAAAACAAGCATTTTTTCCCTATTTCTGTTTTTGCTGAGGCATCTTTGTTTTACTTTCCTGAGAAGAGGACCCGGACTACCCAGTGTGAAAAGTCTGCGTTGTGTTCCTCCTCCTACAGCAAATCTGTAGTGTTTGCTCGGGGCTGAGCTGCTTTGCAAGTCTCTCTTATTCCCAAAACAGGAGCAGGGTGTTGACATCTCTGTAGCAGTTCCCAACTCTTACAAGGCTTCTGAAGCATAAGGAAGCGTGTGACCGAAGGAACTGATTTGGTGCACAGGATATGGGAATGAAGCAAAACATTCACGGAGCTATTCTTACTGTACTTCAGGGAACAGCTTTGATCTGTACACATAACTAATGGTGCGCTGTCTTCTTTTTACGTAGGCAGACAGCAAGCTGACACTCGTGCACCTGGGGTAGTGGCTTTGAACACTGCTAGTGCGAGTCAGGGCACCAACGCTCTGTTGGTGCTGTCTGTCGCAAGCAGCGCTTTCCCCCGGGGACGTGCGCTCGAGACACGTCCTCACTGCGTGGTCTGCGCGCAGCCTCCCCGCGCGGCGAGCACGGCCCCAGCCGCCGGCACGGCTCCGCTCCCGTGGGTCCTCAGCAGGGCCGTGGCCTCAGCCGTGCCTGTGGCGCGAGGACAAGCGCAGGGGGCTGCTCCGCGGCTGCAGCCAGGAAATGTGTGCCTGGGTGCTTCCTGCGGAGGAAGGAAAACACATCTAGTGAAAATTTTCGGCACTGACATTTTCCCTGCAACTTCAGGTCTGGATTCTTTTTCTCCCTATGATAATTCCTTTCCTGGCCCAGGCCCCTTGTGCTTAGCTCATGGCATCTGTGCGTGCACTTCAGATTTCACATAGTCCTGAGTAACCACGGTGAAACTTAGCCTATCAGTCCTGTGCTAGAGCATAGTAAAGTACTGGGACGTTGATGTGCGGGGCTCTGAAGCCCTCGCTCTGGAAGAGAACTCAGAAATCACTGACTCATCAGGAAGGTTGCGTTTTGATGCCAGCTGAGTGACTGCATCACGAGACTGTGGTTTTTCTGTTTTGTGTCTGCCTCAGCAATTGCAGAGCGAGTCCTGTAACACTGCAAGTTCACGCTCACTCGCTGTGCAGCAGCATCCCAGCTGGTTTAGCAGAGACGGGTACTTTTCCTAAGGTCCTGCCTGTGGATGTGGGGCCCTCAGCCTGCAGATAGGGTAAAAATGCATCCTCTTCCCTTATCTGGGGCGTGAGCTGCTGCTGTACGTTCCTTGCTACGTGCGTGATTCGTTCCCTTGCGTGCCAGCCCTGCCAAGAGCTCTTGAGGCTGCCCTTCTCAAGAGCCCTGGTACGAGCCACTCTGCTGAGCCATCTTTTAGTTAATTCTCAGATGTTCCTGAAATCGCTCAAGAGTGGGTCAAGTGCCTCAGCGTGCTTGGCTGTGAGTGTGGAGCCTGAACTGCCAACGAAGGAATCCCTACGGATGTTACAAAGAAAACCCTCCTGCGCGTTGCAGACAGAAGCGCAGGGCTGCGCGAGAGCCCCGCGGGAGCTGCCCCGAGCAGGAGGGCGCTGGGGCGGGCAGGCTGCTGCCCCCGAGCCGCAAGGACAAGCTGTGCTGCGGGAACGTCCCCTGGCAAGCGCTGGCCTGTGCCAGCGAGCTCGCTCCCACGTAGTTCCCAGGTAGGCTCGTGCAGCTGGATTAGTCCCCGAGGCATTCCGCACGCAGCCGCGCTGTGTGCACAGGTCGATGTTTGTCCAGCCTGTTTCCGCTCTCCTGGAGAGTCAGGACTTCTGCAGTTCTCGTTTCAGTGCTGTTAGTGCCTATGTGGTGGGAGAGGTTTTCCCGACAGCTAGCTTCAGTCTGCCCTGCTACAAATTCAGCCGCTCTCTGTGCTCTGCCCTTCGGTGTGCAGAGCGCAGCTGATTGTCCCCGTTTTGTAACAGCCCTTTTTCCTACGGGAAGGTAGGCAAGTCCGCTGCTCCTACCTGGTCTCTTTTTTTTCCACCAGGCTGAACAAGCCTTGTGTTTTCAGTTTGCTAAAGGAAGGGTTTCATGTTATTTTTGTTTCGGTTGGACTCCAAGAAAAACGCTGATGCCTAAGATTCTTTTTGTTTTATTTAGCATTGTGGGGAGCGGTGTCAATGCCTGTAACCTTTTCAGCAGCTGCTGCCTTTCCTTCCTAGGTATGGGGACTTTGTGCTTCTTGTTGCTGAATGTAATCTCTATCGTTCCGGGCTATTTTTTCATTTTGCATTTCGTCCTGGCCTGGGAAAGCACCTGCAGCTCTTCCCCGCTCCCAGTCCCATGCAGTGCTAGTGGTTCCTTTCCGGCAGCGCAGGGCGAGCGCTGCCTGCTCCCTCGCTGCGGTTCACAGGGTGGCTGCGCCTCCCTCGGGGCCACGGGGATCGCCTCTGAGCACTGGAGTTTTGCAGACCTTTCAGTGGCCTTTGCAGTGCTGTAATAGGAACCAGACCAAGAATTGGAGTGGAAGGGCAAACCTGAACCAGGAGGATTTGGGCACACTTTGGCGCATCGCTGCATCCGTGCTGGCTGCCAGGATAACCCGGGGCTGCGGAGCAGGCAGGCAGTGGCATGGGCATGGGACCTGTCCCTTGGTCCCTCTGCGGGCTCTTGGGTGGCATCGGGGCGAGGAGCCTGGCCTGGGGTCCCAGTCACTGCCAGAGGCCGATCCCCCTGTGCTGTTTGCCCCTAGCTGCCTGTGTGGCGTTTGTGAGGACACGAACACCCCCGCTAGCTCAGGGGTGAGGGTCTGTTACGGCTTGTTGTGGAGGCTAATGGGCATCGTCGTCCTTTCCCAGGGCGTTCACCTCGTCTCCCCCATTGCTCAGGGCGGGAGGCTGTGCAGATAAACACTCCTTGTGGCCTGGCCTGACTCGGTTTCTGCCTAAAGGTGCCATTTCCTCTCTTTTTTTTTTTTTTTGGCAAGCCTTTCACCAGGCACAGCCTGACAGGGATAACCCAGTGTTTTCCCTGCCACCAGGGCTTGTAGTCAAGCTCCTCTCCCAGGAACAGCGGCCTTTCAGCTGCTGCCTCAGCCAAAAGTATGGATCCCGAATGTGTCGTGTGTGTGCAGGGGCTGGGGCGCGGGGAGCTCCTGGAAACCCCTCGCCCACTGCAGCAATGCAATGCACTCGCCCACTGCTTGCACTGCAACCTGGGCCGGGCTGCCTGCCTCCACGCTGATCGAACCTCTCTTCTCTTTGCAGCCGAGTCCTTCAAGGAGTTCGCAGAGTTGCTCCAGGAGGTAGAGCTCGAGAGATCGATGATGGTAAGGCGATCCCAACTGCGCTCCGGTGGTTGCTGCCTGGGTGTAACGTTTAAATGCTAAATCGCGGCCACACTGCAGCACATAGCTCGGCGTGAAGCTTCGCGTCGCGCAGGGTCTGGCAGCAGCGGGGATGCCGTGTTTGCACCACGTCTGAGCTGTGGTGCTGTCGCTGCGTGCCCTGAGCAGCAGAAGGGGAGGTGCTGGGCCGGAAGGGGAGACGCCGTCCCCTGCCAGCGCCCAAAACCTCGCCCAAGTGCCGAGCAGCCACTGCGCTGTTGTGCCCAGCACCGCTGGGCTCGCTCGAGGTGCCCCCCGCCTGCAGCAGCTTCGCTCTGTGGAGCGCGGTGTCTGTTCGCTGGTAACAAGCTGTTCTTGTGGTGAAACTGAATGTTGAAGAATAAGCAGCAAGCCAAGTTTATATCTTCTTTTTTCCCTGGTGGGAGCGCGCACCATCCCTCTGTGCCCCTGCCCTTCCCGGCACGCAGCTCCTGCAGGGCGATTCGCTCCCTGCTGTCCCCCGTGGTGGTGTGCCCTCTGCCTCTCCAAAACTCCTCGATATGCAACGAGTGCTGGCTTCCCATTTCACTCCTAATTCCAGGAAAAACACGAAGGTTAGGCTTGGTGGAGAGCCTTTACAGCATGCCAGGAATTAGCTGCTTGGCCCTGCTTGCTCCTGCCTCGTGCAGCAGCACGGGCCCGCGCCAGGCTGGCTGGCTGGGTTGGCGCTGCAGCGGTGGCAGCACCGGTGGGACACTGCTGTCCCGCTCTGCGCGTCCACGGGCAGAGAGGGCAGTGGGAGGAAACCAGTGAGAGGCTGGAGGAAAGCAGTAGGATATTTCTTTATTAATTACAGCCCAGGCAATGGCTCCTTTCGCAATGGGTAAGTAGGTGGAAGGGATTGTTTCAGGGGTCATGGCTGCTTTTAGGGATGTTGGCTGGCTTTACTAAATTTTTCTTTTTTTGCCCTCCACGTGCAGGACCAATCTGTTTGCAGTAGCTCTCTCAGAAAGTTTCATACTCTCACCACATTCACCAGCTTTACGTTAGCTGAAAGGACTACACCAGCGTAGTGTCATATCCCCTTCTCTTCCCCTCTCCCTTCTGTAAAGCATGGGAGGCGAGGGCAGGCTTTCCTTCTCCCCCAGCTGTCACGTGCAGCAGCCTGGATGCTGTCGCGGAAAGCAGGGCTCGTGCAGTGGCTCGCCAGGGCAGCAGGAGGGCGCGCGGTCCTGAGCAGAGGGGCAGGGGGGAAGCAGCAGTAGCGATGCGTCTTCCTCTGCTCCATCCCTTCCCATTAGAGTAGGCAGGGCAGGCTGGGACCCAGCTGAGCTGACAAGTCTCCGGAGCATTTCGAGAATATATCTGTCCTGTTTCATGCTTCTCAGAGAGAGAAACAAATGGCCGTGCCTCCTTGAGGCTGCTTCTAGTTAGCGCTCCCACACGGCCTGCCTGCTTCGAGCTTCCCGCACCCCTGGCCCACGCGGATACAGCAGCCGCCCTCCCACGAGGGGATGGGGGCCGGCGCTGAGCCCTGCGGCACGCAGGCCTCTGCCTGCGCGAGGGCTCACTGCGGAGCGCCGGGGTCGCAGACCCTGGGGGCTTCCCAGCAAAGCCTGCCTTGGCCGCACGCCTGCTGCGTGGCGCAGACGGGGCCGCGGGCGTCCCGAAGGGCTCCGGGGCCGGTAGCTTGCTCCCGGGGATTTCATGGGAGCAACACGGCATTTTGGGCAGGGAGGTCAGGCTCACCGCGCAGCGGTGCAAGCGCAGGTGGCAGGCTGGGGGAAACCCCTTCAGTTAATTGCCAGAGGTCCCCAAAGCCTCTTGTGCTGTGATTCATGTTTTCTGTGCATTACAAATCGGAACAAGCGGATACAGAGAGGTTAAGTGACTTCACCTGCGGACAGAGAACAAGTTTGCAGTCAGGGACGTTTAAAAAAGATCTAGGAGTTCTTGGCTCCCAGCCCTGTTCTGCCTGTTTGGGAGAAAATGAATCTGTGTCTTGTAATTAAAGTGATTTTCTCTGCACTGTAGGTACAAAATGCTAGTGATTTGCTGATCAAACCTTTGGAAAATTTTCGGAAGGAGCAAATAGGGTTCACCAAGGTAAGACTTATTTATTTCTTTTAAACAGATTTGTTTCCTAGTACTATGTTATTCATTTTTCCTCCTAGTTTTTATTGTTTTAAAAGAGAATACAATTGTTGTACTACATCTAGGCTTCATGCTTTCAGAAACGTCTCTGTGTAACACTGGCATTCAGCTGCTGGAGTGAGAGTGTCTGTGCTGTGACTTTTAGTCTGATTTTTCAATCTTGAGAGGCTCCAAAACCTTTTCCTGAATTCTCTGGGTTCTCTTCTGGCCTAATTCCAGCACTGTCTCTGTTCCAAGCAAGGAATGCTTGTTTCGAAGAGTGATCAAGAGATACTCCCTGCTTTTTTCTCTTTTCTCCACTTTGTTCATTTAATGATATTGAGAATAAAATACTTTCCACTGATAAACGTGTGTTAGAGTGGGGGGCGAGGGGGGCAGCAGAGGCCAGCAATCAGAACTTGATTATAGTCATAGGGCTTTTGTTATGAAATATTTAAATAAAGCAGCTAATGAGTCTTTCAGATGGACCAAACTTTTAAAGAAACAAACTATAAAAAGCAAAGCCTGCACATGTTGAGCAGAAAAGATTATTTTTCCCTTGTCTGCTATCAAGAAGTCCAGGTTCCACGTTACTCGGCGGCAGCTTGAAATGGGGCTGGCTCTGAACCAGCTCAGAAATGGAGATGTTTTGGAGAACACTTGGGGCTTGGATTCTGCCCAGCCCATCTGGAGTCTTTGACGTTTTATAAATACAGGATTTAAGAAACGATACTTGATCGCCATCCTGCCTTTCAAAACCCCCCTGTATGACGGTGTTTGTAAAATGCACCTCTGAGAAACGGAGCGTGGCTCTCGCGTTCACGGCGTGCTGCGGGCACCTCGCCTCTGAGCCATGTCCCGCGGGCACCTGCCTTACGAACACACGGACGTACCGGCGCCGAGAGAAGCCTCCCTCCTGACTGATCCCTCTGCCTTAACAGAGAGCCTGCGAGCATTTAGAGAAGAGTTATGGGGAAGGATTCATGGGGACAAGGTCAACCTTTTTTTTTTTCCCCTTAAGTTTATGGAACACTTAAGTCAAGAGGGCAACAGTTCGCAGATGTTAAGATGACAATGGTAAAATGTCTCTTGGGCTGTTTCTTCGTGGGCCAGCCCTCGGCGTGCGAGGTCCTGCGAGAGCCATACCGCCTCCCCGCGGTACCTCGGGCCGCGTGCCCCCGTCCCTGCGCGGTTGGTGCCGCGGGCCCGAGCAGCGCGGTGCCGTGAGCCTGCGGGGAACCTGCGGCACTCCTCGGCCTCTGCGGACGGGGCCGGGTGCTCTGGGTGGAGGGTGCTTCTGTGGAGCAGTCAGAGCAGAGGTGGTGAAGGGTAGGGGTTCGCTGCAGGCTCCTTGGGGATCTCTGCAGTTTGTTCTTTGTTTCTCAAGAGGAGCTCGAGCTGCGCAGGTGCTGGGGGGCCCTTCAGTGGGAAGAGGGCTCCGCCTTGACAGGAACCCACGCTGACAGGGGTGGGCACCGGCACGGGGGTCCAGCGCCTTCTCCCAGCGCCATCCTGAAGGCTGGAGTGGGTGCGAGCGTTTCCGCGCCAGCCCGAGCTGCCCCAGGCCCTCGCCCTCACTTCCGATGCTTCCCCGACCAGAGCCTGCGCTGACGGCAGCCTCCCGGCACGGCCTCAGGCTCACAGGCCTCCGTTCCTTGGCCGTGTCTCCAGGCCGTTGCCTCCCTCGCAGCAGGAGGCGTGAGGCGCGGGTGGCGGGCGAGGACCTCTCCAGCACCGCGCTGCCAGCGCGGCTCCGTCCCTGTTTCTGCTGCGCCGCCGCTGGCGGCTGTGCCCCGAGCTCTTCCTGACCTAGCTGGCGCGAGGGAGGCCGGGGCAGGCCGTCATGCAGACCGCAGATGTGGCAGGGAGAGCTTGTGCCCTCTGATTTGTTTCCCATATTTTGGCAGAGTCGCCTTCTGTGAGATGTTTTCTGTTCTCTGTGCAAGATGCCGAAGCCAGATAGGAAGAGCGTTTGAATTGGGTCTTTGTGATGACTCCGGCTGGAGAGAAGCCAGGCGGTCTGAGACATCTGAGTCTGCATTAACCCGTTTTTGGGATGAGCAGCGTCCCTTCTGCCAGATGCGGTGCTCCAGCTCACGCGGGGCAGCTCTCCGGGCTCTCGCTAGGACCTCCTTCCATGGCCGTCCTCGGCTGGCCGCAGGCCGTGGGATCGTCGATCCTCCTGTGACTTGTTGGTAAATGCTTGTGCGTGCAAACATCAGGAATAAAAGTGGAGGATCCAGGATGCCCTGAGCTGGCCCATTTCTCAGCCCTGGCCCTGGAACCTTGTTCTGCTCAAATGAAACAAATGGGGAATAGCACAAGCACTGGGAAGGACATGGGTGGTATCAGAGAGGTGCAGGCTTCGGCTGAAAGAGAGAGAGCGAGGGACTGCTTATGTTTTCACTTCATGTTAGGTCATATTCTTGGAGGCCGGACTCCGTGCTCAGCCCAGTGGCTGAGCTTGGTGGATTTTGTATCCTGCCACATGCTGTTTTCCCCTTCAGCAGAAGCTCTTTGAGTCACAGGTGTGCTGGGCAAAGCAGTGGGGCTTGAAAATGAGAAGAGTTTCAATTAGCAGGGGAAGGAGAGGTAATTAGAGATGTGCTTGCTGCAAATGGGAAGGTGAAGCGGGAAGGTTTGACTGGTTAGGGTCTGAAGCCACCGAAGTGAGCACGGTGCTGCTCGGTGCACGTTCTCCTCGATCCGCAGCCCCGTGCTTCAGCCCTGCGCCCGTGCGCGCGTCGCAGCGGTGGCCGCCCCGCGCCAGCCCGAGGAAGGCTGCTCGTCGCCCCCCGGCAGAGCCGGAGCCCCAGCGCGCCGGGACCAGCCGAGCCCGGGGAGCGCCGCGGGCGTCCTCGCCGCCTCCTCCTTTCCCCTCCCTGCTCCCGGTGCGGGCAGGCTCTCTTCTGGTGCGGGGCGCTTTTCTAACAGCATTGCTGCAGCCGTTTCATTCAGGAGGGTTTGACTAGAAAAAGTTTCGTTCCGATTCCACTTGGAAGGAGACAGCTTTTTTTTTTTTTTTTTTTTTTTTTTTTTTTTTTTTATTCAGGGGGGGGAG